>CM064573.1:143878-312888 GCA_032716605.1 Paralithodes platypus
AGCTAGAGACTATGGTATCCGAGTGTAGCCTACTATACCACAGCTAAATTTGCTGTCTCAATTTTTAGCATCGTTCTTAACACCAATAACACCCCAAATTAAATTAATGAAAGCATGTGATTCTCCCAGGATTTGAACCTAGGATATCACATACAGAACTTACACACTAACCATTACACCATCAACACAACCCTTACCGTCAACATAGAAGTTGCTATATGGATGCTTAGCCACAAAACCCTCCTCCTCCGACTCTATGCCGTTGTTGGGTGAGCTGACGACAAACGGCCTTGTGTCGTCCACCTCCAAACTAAAGTTACGTATGTCAACGTACAGCTTCACATAGTCCTTGTACTGCTCAAAGTTGGAGATTGTTCCGTACCTGAGAATAAAATAGACAGTTAACCCTCTCGCTATCCTGTGGACTCTGTATTGCCGTTTAGCATTCCAAAATAGTTTTCTCAATCTCATAATTACCTCTCCAAATTAGTTTTCTGCCCACAGCTCACTCAATGAAAACTGCAGAGGTTGAAGTAACTAAACCTAAAGATATCTAAACACCCCTGATGGTCACAAAGGTTTTTAAGTATCCCAGAAAAGGCGCAAATCGCGTTCTGTGCGTGAAAGGGTTACGTGAGTAGGGCTTATTTTATTATTTATCTATTTATTTATCATGATTCTAGTTTCCTCCATA
The DNA here is from genome assembly GCA_032716605.1 of Paralithodes platypus. Taxonomy (NCBI): domain Eukaryota; kingdom Metazoa; phylum Arthropoda; class Malacostraca; order Decapoda; family Lithodidae; genus Paralithodes; species Paralithodes platypus. The sequence goes on from CM064573.1 coordinate 144,573, forward strand.
GACCACCAATGAGCTTAATAAATTATCCTCAAGATCCCCATTCAAGATACTGTAATATATACTGTATGTAGATTTTACGATAGAATTAATTTAAGTGGACCTATATTATTCCTATACAGTACAACTAAAGAAACACAATCAATCTATCTATTGCCAGACACCTTAATCCCCAAGGGGGTGGCCACGAATGAACCGCCTTCATATGCTTCCATATGCCGAGGCAATTACCGGTAATTCGATCTTCTAGCCTGTTCCATTCCATTGGGGGAGAGTCGCTCAAGCCGAACCGCCCATTAATAAACTTCAAGACAAAAAATGTCGGAAAATGGGCTTAAGTAATACCGGCCAAAATCTGCCCTGACCAGTTGTATGACTTTTTAATTTTGATTTTGTTTTTCTGTTTGGGCTCTGTCTTGAGTCGGCTATCCCCAGCTATGGAGTATGTGCCTGAGTACAGTAGAGTCACGCATCTCACGCATTTCGATCCCACGATTACGCATTCCACGGTACTATCCAATGGCTACCTGAATTCTCATCCCACGAAAAACCACACGATTCCCACGGATGCAGAGCTAATGGAAGCTCTACAGGACGCCGAACTTGATGCCATGGACGATGATTTCACGGGCTCTGGCGGCGACGGAGAACGAGAGTGGGGCCACGGAGGGTGGTAACTAACATCCGCCTCCCGTCTATCACCACATCCATCACAATAAGCACCTCATCAACTTTTCTAAGTTTTTTGTTTGTGTTTTACTTACGGTACCTTTCTTTTCATTAAAGCAACTTACTTCGCATTATTGGCATGTATAGTGAAGGTCAATATAGTCGCCCAACGATAGCCTCCAGTACTTTTGTAATTTTCCCCATTACTTTAATACTCTGCATCCCACGAATTCCGATCCCACGGTAATATTTCGGTACCAATAAATCGTGGGATGCGAGATTTTACTGTATATACATACGTACATACAGGGTGTCAAACCGGAGCTATTTTGTTTGAAGACTTAAAAGCATATCACAACGAACACATGAAAATTAACGTGAAATAGGCATTGTTTTGGCCATTTCATCATCTACAAAGATATAATTTGAACTATAAACCCTAATTTTATCTTTACATATAAAATAATAGGCTAAAAATAACGGACTCTGTTTTCGTTTGATACCCTGTACACATAAATACTGTACTGTACTGTACATACATATATACAAACATACAGTACATACATACATACAGTACAGTACATATATACATACCAATCATCTCTGAGTGCCGCCTCGTTCTCATTATTCCCGGCCCACAGTAGTATACTGGGATGGTGGTGGAGGCGACGTAGCTGGGTCACCACCTCCGCCTTCACACTGTCCAGGAACGCGTCCCCGACGGGTACATGCTGCACGCGAACATCAGGTCCTCCCAGATCAGTATCCCTAGGTCATCTGCAATCTGGTAGAGAGACATAAGATACGTAACATGCAAGTAGTGTACAGTACTGAAGTTACAAATTATAATGTAAAACTTGCAAAATAAAAAAACAAAACTGGGACGACACAAGATAAATGTAAGAGCCATGTTCAAAGAACAACTTGGTATAAAGTGGGTATAATCCTGTGTAGCGGGAGGACCTGTTCTTATATCTCTATAATTTGGTAATGTTATAATATATTTTTACATTTTACATTCATAAATAGTCCACTAATATACTAGATTAGGTTAGGTTAGGATTTTGGTTAGGTTAGGTTAAAGATATTGTTCAATGTTTCTTAGTAAATAGGCATCTGAAAAACAGTTCTACCTGCTACACAGGATCTTACCATAAAGTGTATCAGGGAGGCGAGGTATACCATCAGACTGCAAAGGTTGGCCATGTGGAAAGAATGGATAAAACTGGTAAAAATACAGTGGACGAGGAAGCAAGAATTACAGTTGGTAGACTAAGGAAACCCTGGGACAAGGTACTGGGGAAGGATCTCTGGGTTAGAAGACTTGACAGGGACACCAAAGAAGGTTGTGCATCATGGAGACCGAGAGTGGCCATCAGGTGACCAAAACATGCCCATACAAAACATGGAACTTGCCTTTCAATCAATACTGATAATGAAGCTTTACATCTACAGTACTGTATCTTGTAAACCTTACTACAAGTGTAATAAATAGTCTCCAATGATGAAGTTTGATGCAGTTTTTAACAACGTACACGTGTGGTGATGGGCTGGTCTATCAGAGTGAGAACTGAGTGATCTCTGCCATACCCATAGCTTACTCTGACTGTTCCTTTTACTTATATATTTTCTAGATCTCTAGTGATGGCATCCCTTTCGTGGATTGACCTCCCAATCTACCAAGATTGGAAGCCAAAGCGTCAAATTTTTCCTTTGCCCCATAATTGCTGAGGGGCACAGGGTCCTGGGTGGGGCTTTGGTTTCCCGGGCATTTCCGCACCCCCCTCAGCTCCCCGCCATGGAATGGCTTCGGTCACCCAGGCTTTATTGTGGTCGGCAGGGAGGGTTCTGTGGGGGCGCACGGTTATGGCCTTGGCCTTGCTCGGAGCCTTGGGGCTGTTTGGCCAGGTAGCTTGGGGAACGGGAACAACAACAACAACAACAACGTACACTCCCTTGAAAATAAAAACAAAAACAAATAATAAAATAGAGTAAAATAGAAAATAAAAAATAAACATGGGAAAAGTGGGGATTGGGCCTGAGCATATACATATACATATTATAGCCTACTCCCTTGATTGACAGGGCTAAGGCGTACCCTTGTTACAGGGACCTGACTGGATATTTGTCATGAATCGCTAGACCTGAGCGTCCAAACTCTTGACGTCTAACAATGACACAGGGTGGGATCGAACTGCAGACCCTTTGATAAGCAGTCAGACACACTACTGACCATGCCATGGCCTATGGCTGTGGCATAGAAAACACTTAAAGAGTTTACTACAGCTTAATGTTGTCTTCCTTTTACATTATAAACCAATATTTATCCCTACATAATAAATGTTGCCAATTTATAGAGTAAGCTCCTAGAGTCCTAGACCCTCTAACGTTGAGGTAAGTAAGTACCTAAATAGGCTGATGATAACAATTATTTATCAAATATGCACCAAATAACTTTTGTTATCAACCCTACAACAACAAAATCCAATATCCAAGTGTAGCGAGATGGGGGACTACCATTAATTTATAATGTTCAATTTAAAAAAATTCTACTAGCTACCCCAGGCTGAGTCACCAAAATATTATATAGTACTGTACAGTATTTTGCTCAAATTAACATAGCAGCAAATCCTCACCTCCATAAGCATGATTAATTGGCAGTGATGAATGAAGTAACTCTTAACGATTAATTCTAAAGAACTTTAAATATGTTTAAGAGATGATAATATATTGTGCTAATCAAGAGAAACTATGTGGAGAATGGTGGAATGAACTACTAAGTTAATTTGAACCAAAATAGTTATTGAATGTACTGTTTGTGACTGGAGGTAAACAGACAGACCAATTAAGATCTTACCTCTTACTTTGTTGGTGGTGAGTCAATGAGCTGGGATACTGGAACCATTATTAACCCGGGTGTGAGTCAGCCACAACTGTGGGGCTGAGGGTAGAAAAAGTATAAAATGACAATCATTGACCATACCAATTTCTGAAACAGACATCACTACTAGTAAATACATACCCATAGCTTACTCTGACTGTTCCTTTTACTTATATATTTTCTAGATCTCAAGTGACGGCGTCTCTTCCGTGGATTGACCTCCCAATATACCAAGATTGGAAGCCAAAGCGTCACATTTTTCCTTTGCCCCTCAACTTTCTCTTCATAATTGCTGAGGGGCACAGGGCCCTGGGTGGGGCTTTGGTTTCCCGGGCGTTTCCGCACCCTCCTCAGCTCCCCGCCATGGAGTGGCTTCAGTCACCCAGGCTTTATTGTGGCCGGCAGGGAGGGTTCTCTGGGGGCGCTCGGTTATGGCCTTGGCCTTGCTTGGGGCCTTGGGGCTGTTCGGCCAGGCAGCTTGGGAGAAAATACTAAAACTTGGTTCAGTATGATGCAGTGTTTAACGCCGTACACTCCCTTGATTGACAGGACTAGGGTATGCCCTTGTTACAGGGAATTTACTACACATTTGCCACAAATTGCTAGACCTGAGTGTCCAAACTCTTGACATCTACCAATGGCACGGCCTGAGATTGAACTGCCGACCCTTTGATTAGCAGTCAGACGCGCTATAGACCATGCCTAGAGATGTTGTGCAGTGGGCTATGAGGAAACTTGGTGTGGAAGAGTGGCTGGTTCGTGTGATAATGAAGATGTATGAGGATTCACAAATTGCGGTGAGGGTGAAAGGTGTACTGAGTGAGGAGTTCACAGTCTGTGTTGGAGTTCATCAGGGTTCAGTGTTAAGCCCCCTCCTCTTTATTATGGTCCTGGAGGCACTGTCTAGAATTTTTAGATCCGGACTCCCGTGGGAACTGTTTTATGCAGACGATTTAGTCCTAATAGCTGACAATGTGCAAGATGCTGAGGCCAAATTCAGAAGATGGAGAGAGGGCATGGCAAGCAAGGGTTTAAGAATCAATATTAACAAAACCAAGGTTATGCATTGTAGATTGAGATGAGACAATGTGGAAAAGAGTGGTGCATACTCATGTGCAGTGTGTGGAAAGGGTGTGGGCGCTAACTCGATTCGATGCAGCATCTGTCGATGTTGGGTACACCATGGGAGTAAGCGCTGTAGTAGAATAAAAGGACCCCTGTCGAAGGATAAGTCAGAAATAGAGAAATTTGAGTGCGTAGTGTGCAAAGGCGAGCTTGTGTTAAATGATGATCCTGTGGCTGTGAATTTTGGAAATGAGTCATTGGAGCTGGTGGACAAGTTTTGTTACCTAGGAGATACCATCTCTACCGGTGGAAGGGCCGAGGCTGCCACTGTCGCTAGAATTAGATGTGGCTGGGGGAAGTTCAGAAAACTGCTGTCAATTCTGACCATGAAAAGAATGCCTCTTCCCCTGAAGGGAAAGGTGTATGCCTCATGTGTTAGAAGTGCAATGACGTATGCCTCAGAAACATGGGCCGTTAAAGTAGAGGATGTCAACAGAGTGGAACGTAATGAGATGAGAATGGTGAGATGGATGTGTGGGGCCAGGCTGCAGGATAGAATAACAAATGTTGAGCTGAGGAGACGTATAGGTATAAAGAGTATTATCGAGGAGATGCGTACAAGTAGACTGGGATGGTATGAACATGTGGAGAGAATGGATGAACAAAATTGAGTGAAAAGATGCAGGTCTGTGATTGTGGAGGGAGCTGCACCACGGGGGGGACCAAGGAAGACCTGGGATCGGGCTATACGTGCCGATCTCAAATTTAAAAACTTGACAAGTGAAGCAGCCCTTAACAGGGTTGCCTGGAACGCCGCCATTAGGACAAGAGACTGAAACTGCACGTATGTGTGGAGCACTCTGTCTCAACATTTTATGTATGTAGCTTTGGATGATAGAGGAATGACTATAGATCAGGCAAGAGAAGTGGTAATAAACAGGAATGAATAGAGAATGCTTGTGAATAGATGAGTGAACACGTGGTCATTTGGGGGAAGAGGTCGGGCGCAAATTGGACTAGATAATAGTCCATCAGGCGCCTGGCCCGGGGAGACGATTAATATGAAGGGTGCGCCTGGAAGTGTGGTGGGCGGGCTTGTGTCTTAGGCACCGCTGCATGTCTGCCTGCCGAGATCAGAACCTCTCCGTGTGGTCGGGGGCCGGGGGAGTGCTGGAGGGACCTTGGTGACCCTGGTCTCTGTGTCTTCTCCTGGATTACCTAGATGGGTGTGAATTTGTATTTTGTTTTTGTGTGTTCATTGTTTTCTGTTGTGTTTTGTGTTGTCCCTATTCTTGCTCTGTCTTGAGTTCCCCCCCCCCCCCCCTTCGCTCCCCTCCCTCTTCTCCTTACTCCACATAGCCTAGGCTAATAATTATAATAGGCCTATTGATAATAGCCTAATAGTCCTTGGCCTATTGATAAAAAATGTGTTGATCGCACCTTTCTGAGATTTCTAATTACAAACACTAGCCTAGGCCTATAGGCTAGCCTACAGTATATTGAAGCAAATATGCAAAACATAAATAGGCCAGCCTAAAACGCGGACAAATTGTGGTAGGCCTAGGCTATTGCCTAGGCCAAGCCTATAAATAAATATTTTCCACAAAAGTGTCAAAAACTGATAACATTGTAAGAAAATACTGAGCAGCCACACCACAGATAGCACCACAATCACTAGCCTATGTACCATGGCATGATGGCAAACTAACAAAGTTTAGGAACTAGGCTAGGCTATTCAGAGAATCAGAGATGTTTCAACTTTAGGCTAGCCCAAATCTTCAAACAAAATTACTCGGGTTTGACAACCTGGGCCACATTGGTTGTTGTTGTTGTTGCTGTTCCTCAGGCTGTCTGGCCGAGCAGCCCCAAGGTCCCGAGCAAGGCCAAGGCCATAACCGAGCGCCCCCACAGAACCCTCCCAGCTTACCACTAATAATGCCCAGGTGACCGAAGCCACTCAAAGGCGGGGAGCTGAGGAGGAAACGCCCGGGAAACAAAAGCCCCACCCAAGGCCCTGTGCCCCTCAGCAATTATAAAGGGAAAGTTGAGGGGCAAAGGAAAAATGTGACGCTTTGTCTCCCAATCTGCCAGGGTTGGCAGTAGGGAGGTCAATCCACGGAAAAGACGCCGTCACTTGAGATCTAGAAAATATATAAGTAAAAGGAACAGTCAGAGTAAGCTATGGGTATGGCAGAGAACGCTCAACTCTCATTCTGATAGACCAGCCCATCACCAGTGTGATGTATATTATAAGGATTCCATAGAGCTTCACTTTCCCTAATAAATTATGTATAATAATGCTGCGAGTCTTTTCAAAAAAATTACCAATAGCATTGTTTTGGCCATTTCATCACATCAAAAGACACAATTTGAACTACAAACCACAATACTATCCTTGCATATACAATAATACAGACTAAAAAGACAAGGACTCAGCTTTCGACTTACAGCTGGGCTAGATTCGTGTTCCGTGTGAGGTGCTCAGGTGCTAGAGTGACACCGTGACAGACTGACAGGGTAAAACAGCACATAGGCCTAGGCTATGCCGGATTTTTTTTTATTTTAATACCACAAATTTTCCGAGTGTTTTTTATAAACAAAATTGGTCATTTGCATCAATATATAGTGTTTGTAAGAGCCAGCAAACATAGATGGATATGGTATGGGAGGGAGAAGAAGAGAAGTAGTGGAGGAGGAGGTGGGGATCAGGAGGTCAGAAGTGTGGGAAGCCATGAAAAGAGTGAAGTTGGGGAAAGCACCAGGAACAGATGGAGTGTGTGGGGAAATGTTGAGGTATGGTGGTGAGATAGTGATAGAATGGGTATGGAAAATGTGCAAACTAGCATGGGAGAAGGGGAGTGCACCCGATGACTGGAAGACTGGCATAATAGTCCCCCTATATAAGGGCAAAGGGGAAAGAGGAGTGTGTGGTAACCACCGAGGAATATGTCTTCTAAGCGTAGTAGGGAAGGTATACAGTAGGGTAGTGATTGAGAGAGTGAGAGTGAGAACGGAGAAATGGATAGGCGACGAGCAGGGAGGTTTTAGGAAGGGAAGAGGATGTGTAGATCAGATTTTTACCCTGAATTGTGTTGTGGAGAAGTATCTGGAGAAGAAACAAAAGGTGTATGTTGCCTTTATGGACTTGGAGAAGGCCTATGACAGAGTGGATAGAGAAGGTTTGTGGAAAGTACTTAGAATATACGGAGTAGAGGGCAAGTTGCTGAAAGCAGTGAAGAGCATGTATGAGGGTGCAAAGGCGGCAGTACGTGTGGAGAGTGAGCAGAGCGAGTTCTTTGACCTGAATGTTGGTTTGAAACAGGGGTGTGTGATGTCCCCGTGGTTGTTTACTGTATATATGGATGGAGTTATGAAAGAAATACTATCAAGAGCAGTGGATGTTGGTGTATCGCTGAAAAGGGAGGGAATTGAGTGGAAGCTACCTATACTGCTGTTTGCGGATGATACAGTTCTGATGAGTGATAATGAATGGGAGTTGCAGGGTCTGGTAAATGAGTTTGGAACAGTGTGCGAAAAACGGAATTTGAAGGTAAATACGGGGAAGAGCAAGGTTATGGTCTTCGAAAGGGGTGAAGTCACAGAGTGTGAGGTGAAGCTGAACGGTCAGGCTATGGAAATCGTCAACTCTTTTAAGTATCTGGGCAGTGTGTTGAGTAAAGATGGGACTATGGATGAAGAGGTGCGGGAGAGGGTACAACAGGGGAAGAGGGTTGTAGGAACGCTAAAAGCAGTAACAAGAAATAGGGTGGTCAGTATGGAAGTGAAGAAGTCCTTGCATGACAGTGTGGTAATCCCGACACTGACTTACGGAAGCGAAGCATGGACGTTGGTTGAGAGACTCAGACCAAGAGTGAGAGCAGTGGAAATGAATTACTTAAGGAGGGCGTGCGGAGTTACATGGAGGGATAGACAGACTAATGAGGAAGTAAGAAGGAGGTGTGGTGTGGAGGTAGATGTGCTGGAAAGTGTGAAAAGGAACAACTTGAGATGGTTCGGCCATATGGAACGTATGGAAAGCGAGAGAATGACTAAGAGGGTGTACGAGAGCGAGGTGGAGGGACAGAGGGGGAGAGGTAGACCGAATATGAGGTGGAAGGATGGAGTGAGGAACTACATGAACGAAGGCGGTGCTGGTTGGGGGGAGGGGCGTCGACTGACTGGGGACAGAGGTGCATGGGGGCGGTTCGTTTGTGTCCACCCCTTCGGGGATCACGGCGTCAGGCAATAGATAGATAGATAGAATTAGGGCCTAATTAGAAATCTCGGGAAAACCTATTTTCCCCATTAGGCCTATCGATCGATGTTGAGACTCGCCCCCCCCACCCCCCCCCCCTCCCTCGATAGTGATTTGAAAAGACATTAGCCTAACCTAACAACCTTACCACAACCACACCCCCGCTGGTTGAGTACTAGGATAATCCCTTAATAAAAAATAAAAAAATTGGCCTGTCGATTATAGGAAGATGAAAGAAAAGTCGATGAAGTCTACGGGGTTTACTCTGCAATCTTCAGCTTGATTGTACATTGATAACGGGAAAGGGAAAAACTAAATAAGATGGTCACCAATTTTCCCATGGATTTTTTTATTTTTCCCTGTTAGTTTTCATCAATATATAGTGTTTGGAAATAATTGCAACCCTCGGCGAAACCGTTTTCCCCATTATACAACGATCTTAAGACACGCCACCCGATAGTGGGGAGGGCTATGAAGTACAGGGAAAATGAGGGGTTAAATGCGTAAAACGGCGATTAAAACGAATTTTAGCAAAACTTGGCTCGGGTTTTAAGGTATTTCTAAGGCCTAAAACCCAATATTTCGAAAACCCGAGCCAAGTTTTGGCCAAAGCTGGCTCGGATTTTGAGAGTTTGTAGACAACAAAATGACAGTAACCTCATTTAGAAATTTGGCTCAGGTTTCCCGAAATTGCAAAGGCATAAAACCCGAATTTTGGAAACCCGAGCAAAGTTTTGGCAAAACTTGGCTCGGATTTTGCGAATTTTAAGAGTAAACAAATTACAGTAACCTAATTTAGAATTTTGGCTCATGTTTCCCTAAATTGCAAACCCCAAAGCATTTGATCGTATTTTGAGAATCGAAAAAGACTAACTACATGTCGGAAATCGGCTCATGATTTCCCTAATTGCAAAGCCATATAACCAGATTTATCGAAAACGTAGCACTTGCTTAAATCATAAATATCCCGTAACATAGACCTAGTACATTGGATACAAACCTAATCCACACCTACAATGTGTCCGTAGTACCTAGTAGGCCTACGTGGGAATATGGGATACAACATGGCGGTTGGGCCGGCGCCCATGTAGTAGCCTACCGGTATTCGGCCGTATCTGTAAATACGAATGCGAGGAACTTCAATCTAATCTAATTAACTTAACCTAACTTAACCTAACTTAACCTAACCTAACCTAACCTAACCTAAATGCGCCTCCGCTCGAATATGAATTCGCTCGAAGTGTCCAGATACCGTAAATACTACCGCAACTAGAATCGTGTTTCTGAGACCTAGTATATTAACCTAACCAAACCCTATCGACAGAGATGGGCAGGTGGAGTGGACTAAAAAGCTGGTAGACAGACCTCGGGAGACAGGTGAAAATAGCGTGTACGAATCAGTGCCGTCTATAGGAAGGTATTGACAACCATGTTTCGACAAAATTCCATTTTAGTACCATATATTTTTATTAGGTTTTGCCGAGGCTTAAAACACATTTTCATATTATGTTTAGAGCATATAAAATCCAAGTGTGTGTTCAAATATTGCAAAATAATTGGTGACCAACTTATTTAGTTATACTCGGGAAAGTACCGTATTGACAACCTTGTTACGAAAATTAGATTTTAGTACCATACTTTTAAATTAGGTTTTTCCGAGGGTTTAACACATTTTCATATGATCTTTAGAGCTATCGATGACTGTAAGTACCGTATTGACAACCTTGTTACGAAAAAGACATTTTAGTACCATGCTTTTTTATTAGGTTTTGCGAGGGTTAAAACAAATGTTCTTATGATCTTTAGAGCATATAGGCTAGGATAGATTCAATATTTATCTTCAAATATATCAACAAAATTTGTGGTATTAAAATAACATTAAACCCATATATGCCTTACATATAACCAAAATCAGTTAAATCACGACTGTATTTCAATATGTTTTACTTAATGTTATTGTATTAAGTTATTGGTTAGGTTAGCCTAAGTCACTCACACGGAACCGTCCCATTCTCGAGGTGGAGTGGAGTCGGCATTTGACACTGTTACCAACTCCAGAAGTTTTCTTTTGTTTTGATCTGTAGGGTCTAGTGTTACCAACTCAAAAATATTATATCAGGGGTGCGTTCAAGAGCAAGACTTCAGACGCTACAGTTTCCGTAGCGCGAATTGGGGCCTAGTGAACGATTTAGAAGCCTCTCCCGCACTACATAAACAAACTGGGTGGTTGCCATGGTTACGTTTATACCCTGATGAAGGTATTAAGGGAGCCCACCTCCCCTTGTTTTATCTTTCTCTCCTTTTCTCTCTTTCCCTGGCTTGTATCCATTCAGCCAACTATTTTAAGTCATTTATCCCCATCCAGGTGTCGATTTCTTCCTGGCGAGCGGTAGCGAGCCATATGATTATTATTTTCTATGATCAATATGGACAACAGTAACATAATGAAGTCTCAATTTAAGACCAGACTAAACCTTGCTCACAAAACATAACTGCATGAATGTGGGCTCTCAGAGAAATGTTGTAAAAGATGTCCATGTTGGCCATAGAATATAATAATCATGTATTTTGATCTGGGAATTCCAAAAATGTAATTATTAATTGTCTAACTACTTAATTAGTTGAAATAGAGGAAAATTCATTATATAAGTTTATGAGCATTGTTTGTAGGTCGCTTAATTTCAATGTTATTAAATAACTTATAGCTCTTTTTGGACTCCCCAGGTCAAATTGGTTAAGAAGATATTACTTTAAGCCATCTATGCACACTTTGGTTCAAGTATCACTGACAGCCACCATTCAGCTAAGAAAAGTGAGCAGGATTTAGTCCGAAGTAAAAGTGAGACTAAACTATGTTACCTAAACAATGCTCACATTCAGTCCGACATGAATTATGTACTAAATGTGAGCTTATTTAGGTAACATAATGAAGTCTCACTTTAAACAGGGACTAAACCTTACTCACCAAAATAAAATAAAGTGAGCAGGGTTTAATCCAAGGTTAAAGTGAGATTAAACTTTGTTACCTAAACATGCTCACATTCAGTCCGACATGAATTGTGTACTAAATGTGAGCTTATTTAGGTAACATGATGAAGTCTCAATTTAAGATCGTACTAAACCTTGCTAAAAAAAACGTAGCTTAATAATCCAGCACCTGGGAGTATAAATATAAAGGCAGGGAAGGTAGTTACTGCATTATTTTTTTTCGGGGTTGCTGTGTGAAAGTTTGAATTTGTGTGTGTGTGTGTGTATGTGAAAGTTTATGTGTGTGTGTGTATGTGAGAGTTTGTGTGTGTGTGTGTGTGAAAGTTTGTGTTTGTGTGTGTGAGAGAGTGTGTGTGTGTGTAATAGATAGATACAGAGAGAGAGAGTGAGATTTGCACTTTAACTCATGAACTGTGGCTAGATATAACAAAATCCAGAGTAAGAGAGAGAGATTTTTTTCTCTAACGTACCATGAATTTTGGAGAGACACTTGTTACAGTCAGCTTTGCCTTTTGTCTTCTTCATACACATAGACAAAAATGTACAGTCTCTCTAATAAGTGATGTCTCGGCACCAAGTATGTTTTGATCAATAATTGGTATCAGCAATATCTAAGCTTCATTTTTTCATAGCGAGTGAAATATACAAACATGTTCCTATACTTACCCAACCTATCCAACATCTGACAGACATTAATAAAGCACAGAGCCAGCCAAACGTAATGACAGCTGGGACATGATTTATTAGCGCGACGGTACAACCCGGTATCACACGAGCATTTTACCGGAGTCACAATATCCGAGTCACAGTATCTGGCAATATTAAGAAGGGATGGGCGTATTTATGACGCAGAGGTTGCCAGATTAGCAATAGGAAATAGAGTTCTCTCACTCTTATAATTACCTCTCCAAAATTAGTTTTCTGCCCACAGCTAACACAAAGACAACTGCATATTCCATACTACCATATTCCAACATCTGGCAGACATTACTGCCCGATTACAACATCTGACAGACATTACTACTTTATTGCAACATCTGGCAGACATTACTACCTTATTCCAACATATGGCAGACATTACTACCATATTCCAACATCTGGCAGACATTAACACCTTATTCCAACATCTGGCAGACATTACTACTGTATTCTAACATCTGACAGACATTACTACCTCATTCCGACATCTGACAGATTTACTACCATATTCCAACATCTGGCAGACATTCCTACCTTATTCCAACAACTGTCAAAAATTACTGCCCGATTGCAACATCTGACAGACATTTCTAAAATATTCCAACATCTGACAGACATTACTATTTTATTCCAATATCTGGCAGACATTACTGCCCGATTGCAACATCTGACAGACATTTCTACTTTATTCCAACATCTGGCAGACATTACTACCTTATTCCGACACCTGGCAGACATTACTGCCCGGCAACATCTGACAGACATTTATAAAATATTCCATCTGACAGACATTACTACTTTATTCTAACATCTGGCAAACATTATTGTCCGATTGAAACATCTGACAGACATTACTACTTTATTGCAACATCTGGCAGACATTACTACTCTATTCCAACATCTGGCAGACATTACTACCTTATTGCAACATCTGACAGACATTAATCACTACCATATTCCAACATCTGACAGCCATTGCTACCATACTCCAAAATATGACAGACATTACTACCTGATACCAAGATCTGGCAGACATTACTACCTTATTCCAACAGCTGACAAACATTACTACCATATTCCAAAATCTAGCAGACATTAGTACCTTAGTGCAACATCTGGCAGACATTACTACCTTATTCCAACATTTGGCAGACAATACTACTGTATTCCAACATCTGGCAGACATTACTACCTTATTCCGACATCTGACAGACATTATGACCATATTCCAACATCTGGCAGACGTTCCTACCTTATTCCAACAACTGCCAAAAATTACTACCTTTTTCCAACATCTGACAGACATGACTACCTTATTCCAACATCTGACAGACATTACTACCTTATTCCAATATCTGGCAGACATTCCTACTGTATTCCAACATCTGGCAGACATTACTACCTTATTCCAACATCTGGCAGACATTACTACCATATTCCAACATCTGGCAGACATTACTACTGTATTCCAACATCTGGCAGACATTACTACCTGATCCCAACATCTGGCAGATATTAATACATTATTCTAGCATCTGGCAGACATTACTACCTAATCCCAACATCTGGCAGACATTCGGCTACTACCTTATTCCAACATCTGACAGACATTACTACCTGATCCCAACATCTGGCAGACATTCCTACCTTATTCCATCAACTGCCAAAAATTACTGCCCGATTGCAACATCTGACAGACATTTCTAAAATATTCCAACATCTGACAGACACTACTACCATATTCCAACATCTGGCATACATTCCTACCTTATTCCAACAACTGCTAAAAATTACTGCCCGATTGCAACATCTGACAGACATTTCTAAAATAATCCAACATCTGACAGACATTACTACTTTATTCCAACATATGGCAGACATTACTGCCCGATTGCAACATCTGACAGACATTACTACTTTATTCCAACATCTGGCAGACATTACTACCTTATTCCAAAACCTGGCAGACATTACTGCCCGATTAAAACATCTGACAGACATTTCTAAAATATTCCAACATCTGCCAGACATTACTACTTTATTCCAACATCTGCCTGACATTACTGTCCGATTGCAACATCTGACAGACATTACTACTTTATTGCAACATCTGGCAGACATTACTACCTTATTGCAACATCTGACCGACATTACTACCATATTCCAACATCTGACAGACATTGCTACTATATTCCAAAATCTGACAGACATTACTACCTGATCCCAAGTTCTGGCAAACATTACTATCTTATTCCAACATCTGACAGACACATTAATTAGTACCTTAGTGCAACATTTGGCAGACATTGCTACTGTATTCCAACATCTGGCAGACATTACTACCTTATTCCAACATCTGGCAGACATTACTACCTTATTCCAACATCTGGCAGACATTACTACTGTATTCCAACATCTCTCCGACATTACTACCTTTTTCCGACACCTGACAGACATTACTACCATATTCCAACATCTGGCAGACATTCCTACCTTATTCCAACAACTGCCAAAAATTACTATCTTATTCCAACAACTGACAGACATTACTACCTTATTCCAACATCTGACAGACATACTACCTTATTCCAACATCTGGCAGACATTACTACTGTATTCCAACATCTGGCAGACATTACTACCTTATTCCAACATCTGGCAGACATTACTACCATATTCCAACATCTGGCAGACATTACTACTGTATTCCAACATCTGGGCAGACATAACTACCTGATCCCAACATCTGGCAGACATTAATACATTATTCCAACATCTGGCAGACATTACTACCTGATCCCAACATCTGGCAGACATTCGGCTACTACCTTATTCCAACATCTGACAGACATTACTACCTGATCCCAACATCTGGCAGGCATTCCTACCTTATTCCATCAACTGCCAAAAATTACTGCCAGATTGCAACATCTGACGGACATTTCTAAAATATTCCAACATCTGACAGACATTACTACTTTATTCCAACATCTGGCAGACATTCCTACCTTATTCCGACATCTGACAGACACTACTACCATATTCCAACATCTGACAGACATTACTACCATATTCCAACATCTGGCATACATTCTTACCTTATTCCAATAACTGCTAAACATTACCGCCAGATTGCAACATCTGACAGACATTTCTAAAATAATCCAACATCTGACAGACATTACTACTTTATTCCAACATCTGGCAGACATTACTGCCCGATTGCAACATCTGACAGACATTTCTAAAATATACCAACATCTGACAGACATTACTACTTTATTCCAACATCTGCCTGACATTACTGTCCGATTGCAACATCTGACAGACATTACTACTTTATTGCAACATCTGGCAGACATTACTACCTTATTGCAACATCTGACAGACATTACTACCATATTCCAACATCTGACAGACATTGCTACTATATTCCAAAATCTGACAGACATTACTACCTGATCCCAAGATCTGGCAAACATTATTATCTTATTCCTACATCTGACAGACACATTAAATAGTACCTTAGTGCAACATTTGGCAGACATTGCTACTGTATTCCAACATCTGGCAGACATTACTACCTTATTCCAACATCTGGCAGACATTACTACCTTATTCCAACATCTGGCAGACATTACTACTGTATTCCAACATCTCTCAAACATTACTACCTTTTTCCGACATCTGACAGACATTACTACCATATTCCAACATCTGGCAGACATTCCTACCTTATTCCAACAACTGCCAAAAATTACTATCTTATTCCAACATCTGACAGACATTACTACCTTATTCCAACATCTGGCAGACATTCTACCTTATTCCAACATCTGGCAGACATTACTACTGTATTCCAACATCTGGCAGACATTGCTACCTTATTCCAACATCTGGCAGACATTACTACCATATTCCAACATCTGGCAGACATTACTACCTGATCCCAACATCTGGCAGACATTAATACATTATTCCAACATCTGGCAGACATTACTACCTGATCCCAACATCTGGCAGACATTCGGCTACTACCTTATTCCAACATCTGACAGACATTACTACCTGATCCCAACATCTGGCAGACATTCCTACCTTATTCCATCAACTGCCAAAAATTACTGCCCGATTGCAACATCTGACAGACATTTCTAAAATATTCCAACATCTGACAGACATTACTACTTTATTCCAACATCTGGCAGACATTCCTACCTTATTCCGACATCTGACAGACATTACTACCATATTCCAACATCTGACAGACATTACTACTTTATTCCAACATCTGGCAGACATTCCTACCTTATTCCGACATCTGACAGACATTACTACCATATTCCAACATCTGGCATACATTCCTACCTTATTCCAACAACTGCTGAAAATTACTGCCCGATTGCAACATCTGATAGACATTTCAAAAATAATCCAACATCTGACAGACATTACTACTTTATTACAACATCTGGCAGACATTACTACTTTATTACAACATCTGGCAGACATTACTGCCCGATTGCAACATCTGACAGACGTTACTACTTTATTCCAACATCTGGCAGACATTACTACCTTATTCCAAAACCTGGCAGACATTACTGCCCGATTGCAACATCTGACAGACATTTCTAAAATATTCAAACATCTGACAGACATTACTACTTTATTCCAACATCTGCCTGACATTACTGTCCAATTGCAACATCTGACAGACATAACTACTTTATTGCAACATCTGGCAGACATTACTACCTTATTGCAACATCTGACCGACATTACTACCATATTCTAACATCTGACAGACATTGCTACTGTATTCCAAAATCTGACAGACATTACTACCTGATCCCAAGATCTGGCAAACATTACTATCTTATTCCTACATCTGACAGACACATTAATTAGTACCTTAGTGCAACATTTGGCAGACATTACTACCTTATTCCAACATCTGGCAGACATTACTACCATATTCCAACATCTGGCAGACATTACTACTGTATTCCAACATCTGGCAGACATTACTACCTGATCCCAACATCTGGCAGACATTAATACATTATTCCAACATCTGGCAGACATTACTACCTTATCCCAACATCTGGCAGACATTCGGCTACTACCTTATTCCAACATCTGACAGACATTACTACCTAATCCCAACATCTGGCAGACATTCCTACCTTATTCCATCAACTGCCAAAAATTACTGCCCGATTTCAACATCTGACGGACATTTCTAAAATATTCCAACATCTGACAGACATTACTACTTTATTCCAACATCTGGCAGACATTCCTACCTTCTTCCGACATCTGACAGACATTACTACCATATTCCAACATCTGGTATACATTCCTACCTTATTCCAACAACTGCTAAAAACTACTGCCCGATTGCAACATCTGACAGACATTTCTAAAATAATCCAACATCTGACAGACATTACTACTTTATTTCAACATCTGGCAGACATTACTGCCCGATTGCATCATCTGACAGACATTTCTAAAATAATCCAACATCTGACAGACATTACTACTTTATTCCAACATCTGGCAGACATTACTACCTTATTCCAAAACCTGGCAGACATTACTGCCCGATTGCAACATCTGACAGACATTTCTATAATATTCCAACATCTGACAGACATTACTACTTTATTCCAACATCTGCCTGACATTACTGTCCGATTGCAACATCTGACAGACATTACTACTTTATTGCAACATCTAGCAGACATTACTACCTTATTGCAACATCTGACAGACATTACTACCATATTCCAACATCTGACAGACATTGCTACTATATTCCAAAATCTGACAGACATTACTACCTGATCCCAAGATCTGGCAAACATTATTATCTTATTCCTACATCTGACAGACACATTAAATAGTACCTTAGTGCAACATTTGGCAGACATTGCTACTGTATTCCAACATCTGGCAGACATTACTACCTTATTCCAACATCTGGCAGACATTACTACTGTATTCCAACATCTCTCAGACATTACTAGCTTTTTCCGACATCTGACAGACATTACTACC
The DNA here is from genome assembly GCA_032716605.1 of Paralithodes platypus. Lineage (NCBI taxonomy): Eukaryota > Metazoa > Arthropoda > Malacostraca > Decapoda > Lithodidae > Paralithodes > Paralithodes platypus. The sequence continues at coordinate 163,193 of CM064573.1, forward strand.
ATATTCCAACATCTGGCAGACATTCCTACCTTATTCCAACAACTGCCAAAAATTACTATCTTATTCCAACATCTGACAGACATTACTACCTTATTCCAACATCTGGCAGACATTCTACCTTATTCCAACATCTGGCAGACATTACTACTGTATTCCAACATCTGGCAGACATTGCTACCTTATTCCAACATCTGGCAGACATTACTACCATATTCCAACATCTGGCAGACATTACTACCTGATCCCAACATCTGGCAGACATTAATACATTATTCCAACATCTGGCAGACATTACTACCTGATCCCAACATCTGGCAGACATTCGGCTACTACCTTATTCCAACATCTGACAGACATTACTACCTGATCCCAACATCTGGCAGACATTCCTACCTTATTCCATCAACTGCCAAAAATTACTGCCCGATTGCAACATCTGACAGACATTTCTAAAATATTCCAACATCTGACAGACATTACTACTTTATTCCAACATCTGGCAGACATTCCTACCTTATTCCGACATCTGACAGACATTACTACCATATTCCAACATCTGACAGACATTACTACTTTATTCCAACATCTGGCAGACATTCCTACCTTATTCCGACATCTGACAGACATTACTACCATATTCCAACATCTGGCATACATTCCTACCTTATTCCAACAACTGCTGAAAATTACTGCCCGATTGCAACATCTGATAGACATTTCAAAAATAATCCAACATCTGACAGACATTACTACTTTATTACAACATCTGGCAGACATTACTACTTTATTACAACATCTGGCAGACATTACTGCCCGATTGCAACATCTGACAGACGTTACTACTTTATTCCAACATCTGGCAGACATTACTACCTTCCAAAACCTGGCAGACATTACTGCCCGATTGCAACATCTGACAGACATTTCTAAAATATTCAAACATCTGAGACATTACTACTTTATTCCAACATCTGCCTGACATTACTGTCCAATTGCAACATCTGACAGACATAACTACTTTATTGCAACATCTGGCAGACATTACTACCTTATTGCAACATCTGACCGACATTACTACCATATTCTAACATCTGACAGACATTGCTACTATATTCCAAAATCTGACAGACATTACTACCTGATCCCAAGATCTGGCAAACATTACTATCTTATTCCTACATCTGACAGACACATTAATTAGTACCTTAGTGCAACATTTGGCAGACATTACTACCTTATTCCAACATCTGGCAGACATTACTACCATATTCCAACATCTGGCAGACATTACTACTGTATTTCAACATCTGGCAGACATTACTACCTGATCCCAACATCTGGCAGACATTAATACATTATTCCAACATCTGGCAGACATTACTACCTTATCCCAACATCTGGCAGACATTCGGCTACTACCTTATTCCAACATCTGACAGACATTACTACCTAATCCCAACATCTGGCAGACATTCCTACCTTATTCCATCAACTGCCAAAAATTACTGCCCGATTTCAACATCTGACAGACATTTCTAAAATATTCCAACATCTGACAGACATTACTACTTTATTCCAACATCTGGCAGACATTCCTACCTTCTTCCGACATCTGACAGACATTACTACCATATTCCAACATCTGGTATACATTCCTACCTTATTCCAACAACTGCTAAAAACTACTGCCCGATTGCAACATCTGACAGACATTTCTAAAATAATCCAACATCTGACAGACATTACTACTTTATTTCAACATCTGGCAGACATTACTGCCCGATTGCAACATCTGACAGACATTTCTAAAATAATCCAACATCTGACAGACATTACTACTTTATTCCAACATCTGGCAGACATTACTACCTTATTCCAAAACCTGGCAGACATTACTGCCCGATTGCAACATCTGACAGACATTTCTATAATATTCCAACATCTGACAGACATTACTACTTTATTCCAACATCTGCCTGACATTACTGTCCGATTGCAACATCTGACAGACATTACTACTTTATTGCAACATCTAGCAGACATTACTACCTAATTGCAACATCTGACAGACATTACTACCATATTCCAACATCTGACAGACATTGCTACTATATTCCAAAATCTGACAGACATTACTACCTGATCCCAAGATCTGGCAAACATTATTATCTTATTCCTACATCTGACAGACACATTAAATAGTACCTTAGTGCAACATTTGGCAGACATTGCTACTGTATTCCAACATCTGGCAGACATTACTACCTTATTCCAACATCTGGCAGACATTACTACTGTATTCCAACATCTCTCAGACATTACTAGCTTTTTCCGACATCTGACAGACATTACTACCATATTCCAACATCTGGCAGACATTCCTACCTTATTCCAACAACTGCCAAAAATTACTATCTTATTCCAACATCTGACAGACATTACTACCTTATTCCAACATCTGGCAGACACACTACCTTATTCCAACATCTGACAGACATTACTACCTTATTCCAACATCTGGCAGAAATTATTACCTGATTGCAACATCTGGCAGACATTACTACATTATTCTAACATCTGGCAGACATTACTACCTTATTCCAATATCTGGCAGACATTACTTCCTTATTCCAACATTTGGCACACATTACCTTCTTATTCCAACATCTGACAGACATTACTACCATATTCCAACATCTGGCAGACATTACCTCCTTATTCCAACATTTGGCAGAAATTACTACCATATTCCAACATCTGGCAGACATTACTACCATATTCCAACATCTGACAGACATTACTACCTTATTCCAACATTTGGCAGACATTACTACCATATTCCAACATATGGCAGACATTACTACTTTATTCCAACATCTGACAGACATTACTACCATATTCCAACATCTGACAGACATTGCTACCTTAATCCAACATCTGGCAGACATTACTACCATATTCCAACATCTGGCAGCCATTACTACCTTATTCCAACATCTGGCAGACATTAATACCTTATTCCAACATCTGGCAGACATTATTTACTACCATATACCAACATCTGGCAGACATTTCTACCTTATTCCAACATCTGACAGAAATTACTACCGGTATTATTCCAACAACTGCCAAACATTACTATCTTACTCCAACATCTGGCAGACATTACTACCATATTCCAACATCTGGCAGACATTTCTACCTTATTCCAACATCTGGCAGACATTTCTACCTTCTTCTGACAACTGACAGACATTACCACCTTATTCTAACATCTGACAGACATTACTACCTTATTCCAACAGCTGCCAAACATTACTACCTTATTCCAACATCTGACAGACATACTACCTTATTCCAACACCTGGCAGACATTACTACATTATTACAACATCTGACAGACATTACTACCATATTCCAACATCTGACAGACGTTAACCTTATTCCAAATTCTGGCAGACATTACTGCCTGATTGCAACATCTGACAGACATTTCCACAGTATCCTAACATCTGGCAGACATTACTACAATATTCCAACATCTGACAGATATTACTTCCTTTTTCCAATATCTGGCAGACATTGCTATAATATTGCAACATCTGACAGACATAACTACCTTATTCCAACATCTGACTGACATTACTACCATATTGCAACATCTGACAGACATTAATACCTTATTCCAACATCTGGCAGACATTACTAACTTATTCCAACATCTGGCAGACATTATTACCTGATTGCAACATCTGACAGACATTCCTAACCTATTCCAACATCGGGCAGACATTCGTACCTTATTCCAACATCTGGCAGACATTACTACCTGTTTGAAACATCTGACAGACAATTTTACATTCAAACATCTGGCAGACATTACTACAATATTCCACTATCAAAGACATGAAGGACATTGGTCAGACAGAATTCATGTACAAACATCCGGCAGATAGAAAAACAAACACCGACCTCGGGCAGACAGACAAATATCCAGGATAATTATCGCGAATAGACTCTCAGCGTTATTATACATAATTTATTAGGGAAACTGAAGCTCTATGGAATCCTTATAATATACTCACATAGATTCCGTTTTGATAAGTTTTGTAACTCGATTTTGTCGATATAAATAGTCCCGCTCGTAAACAAACTCAGTCCCGCAATCTTGAGAGCGCTGCTACGGACGTGTTCGAAATGGAGTACACTCGCTACGGTAAAGTGTTATGTTCTACAAAGATGTTACTGTATGTCTAATATATGAACCCACAGTAGCTGGCATGCAACTTGCAAGGGCTAGTGTTGTATCCCACGTACTGGGTCTAGGGCACTCTAGGGTTAGGTTAGGTTAGGTTAGGTTGTTTGGTTAGGTTAATATACTAGGTCTCGGAAACAAGATTCGTAGTTGCGGTAGTATTTACATCAAAACTATAGTTAACTATCAAAACTATTCTCCCACAGTGGAATCTATGTGAGTATATTATAAGGATTCCATAGAGCTTCACTTTCCCTAATAAATTATGTATAATAACGCTGCGAGTCTTTTCAAAAAAATTACCAAAACGAGCTAGGCTAAAACAAAAAAACAAAATCACAAAATAAAAGTTAGTCAACTCGTTTCCTTGATATATACCGGCGGATGTAGTGTCCTTGAAGATTATCGTAACGGGGACAGCTGAGGAAAGAGTGGAGGATGGTTTCGTCCACAGAGACAAACTTTACGGGCTTGGGCTCTTGAAATGATTTTGAAGGCAATTAAAAAACGACGCCGGCTCAACTGGTAAATGATGTCTGGAGTCTGGAAAAAATAGGACGCCGGCTCAACTGGCAAAAATGATGTCTGGACAAAATAGGACGCCGGCTCAACTGGCAAATGATGTCTGTAGAAAAAGAAGACGCCGGATAATCTGGCAAATGATGTCTGTAGAAAAATAAGACGCCGGATAATCTGGCAAATGATGTCTATAAATGTCTCACACTGCGACTCTGTCTGGAATCCACACACTTAATCAATAAATTATAAGCCATTCAAAATAAGGCGGCAAGATGGATTAGACACACTACAACAAGACATTAAATTAGATATACTTGCAACAAGAAGACACAAACACAGACTATACAAAATCACAAACAATTAATCTACAGTAGTAGACATAGACAAAGACACCACCCTACAAACATACGATCCACAAGAGGCAGCCACAACCGAAAATACCTAACATACCAGGCAAGCACCGACATATTTGGGCACTAATTTTTTCCCCGCAGCATCCAAGAGTGGAAATTAATATGGAATCACCTTCATTCTCATATAGTTAACAGTCCCACTCTTGATAGTTTTAAAGCTAGGATCACTGAACATTCTTCTCCTTATCCTCATCCTTCCCATTAGCCCCTTAAGGGGAGATTTTCACTTCAGTTTTTTTTTCTGGACCCCCTTCTCCCTCATGTTTAGCCCCATTGGTTTTGACATATCAAGAGGTTCGCCTAATTAGTTTGGCAATTTTAAGACCTTTCGCCCCATTTCATGCCATTTTGGTGCGAATTGCCCTCGCTAATCATGTTTAATTTTTATTTACAGGTAGGCCTATATGACATTATCTGTCAAGTCTATTTTAGGTATATTTGTAATTATTTCTACGCATATACATATCTAGAATATAGCTATCTATCTATATACTTAGGCAAATACCCCATAGCTTGGGGTGGACGACTCGAGACAGAGCCCGAACAGGGACAACACGTATAATTAAAGTAATAACATAACAAGTAGCTACATAATAGCTGGACCCGTGGACAACTGTACACATCTGTCCCAAAAATAGTTATCAGGCTGAAAATACTACTGCGCATGCGTCAGAGAGAGTTTTGGATTTGCTTAGAGTTGTAAATGCTTATTATAGATGCTATATAAGCCCACCATCAATATCACTGCTGTCCATGATGATCTAAGGTTATACTATACCTTATATTAAATCTGAATGTCCTTGGTGTGGTCCAATGGTTGAGTAAATGGGGGTTACTTACTTGTTCTGGGTTCGTCGTCTGCTGCAGTGTTGATAACAGTGGTTGATAAGTAGGGCCATCTATCGGGGGAATGACAGGCTATTCTTTTAGACTCCATTATGTATACCTTACTGTAAACAACTTGTATATCTTATTTTGACCCTCATAGAAGGCTAGTCCTAGGTCTCGGAGTCTTCTCCTGGGCGTCCTAGATATGTGTGATTTATTTATATATTATTATTTGTTATTAATAGTATTATTAGTATTATTTTATTTATTATTTTTTTATTTTTTTATTTTTTATTTTGTCCCTATTCGGGCTCTGTCTCGAGTCGGCCATCCTTAGCTATGGGTTATGTGCCTGTGTATATAGGCTACTGTAGTACAGTAACTGTACATACATTTATTCATATAAGTATGTATGTACTTACACTAGTTGTACTTACACTAGTTGTATTTGCGGGAGTGAGCATGCTCGTTAATTCCCGCCTCCTAAGATATGTTTGTCATACCGTGCTTTGAAACTATGCACTGATGGTGCAGACACTACTTCGGCTGGCAATTTGTTCCACCCACTAATCGAGTTGGTAGGAAATCTTTTACTTTTCAGATCAGATTTACTATTAAGCACTTTTAGTTTGTAGCTGTGACCTCTTGTTCTCTCACCTCCATCCCTCTTTATGAAGTTTTCTTGGTCGATTTTGTCAATACCTCTAACACATTTGTATGTATGTATGTATGTATGTACTCTGGCACCTTCCCCAGTTTTCCTTTTTTTTTTTTTTTTATGGGGGTGGCCGACTCGAGACAGAGCCCAAACAGTGACATCACAACACATCAGAAAACACAAAACAAAACGCAAAATCACACATCTTTTTGGCTGGCGGGCATGGTTTCTTTCCCTTTTTTATTGTATGTATGTATACAGTAGGCTATACTCAGGCACATACCCCATATCTGGGGGTGGCCGACTCGAGACAGAACCCAAACAGAAACAAAATTTAAAGTTCCAATTCTTATAGGGTCAGGGACCACTTTCACGTTCCCTCGCCCCTTTCTGTCTCGTCTATTACTTGGCAATATTCCCCTTGAGGATTAGGACATCATTTAAACTTTTATTCTATCTATCTATCTATCTATCTATATGCTCAGGCCCAATCCCCATTTTGGGGGTAGCCGACTCAAGACAGAGCAAGAACAGGGAAAACACAAAAACAACATAAAACAAAAATAAACACAGATAAAAAACACAAACTCTCACACATCCAGGTCACCCAGGAGAAGACCCAGAGACCAGGGTCACCAAGGTCGCTCCAGCACTCCCCCGGCCCCTGACCACCAGGAGAGGTTCCGATCTCGGCAGGCAGACATGCAGCGGAGCCAAAGCGACAAGCCCTCCCACCACACTTCCAGGCACACCCTTCATATTAATCGTCTCCCCGGGCCAGGCGCCTGATGGACTATTATCTAGTCCAACTTGCGCCCGACCCCTTACTCCAAATGACCACGTGTTCACTCAACTATTCACAAGCATTCTCCATTCACTCCTGTCCACCACCACTTCCCCTGCCTGATCTATAGTCATTCCTCTATCATCCAAAGCCTTTCTTACACAGTCTCTCCATCTCAATGGGGGTCTTCCTGCCCTTCTATCTCCCCTTGTACCTGACTCACATATTCTCTTTGTAAGCCTTTCATCTCCCATTCGTTCAACATGACCATACCAGCTCAGCACCCTTCTGTCCACTCTGGCTGACAAATGTTCCTGCTGCCCCACTCTCCTACGTATCTCTTCATTTCTCAATCTGTCTCTACGAGTAACTCCACACATACTCCTCAAGCAGCTCATCTCCATCACATCCAGCCCTCTTTTCTCCTTTTTCTTCAGAGCCCATGTCTCAGCCCCATACATCACTGTTGGCACAACAATTCCTTGATACAGTGCACTTTTTACTTTCACTCCGAGATTTCTCGTCTTCCACATACTTCCCATTGCTCCGAAAACCTTCCTTCCTTCACACACTCTCTGTTTTACCTCGACTTCCATACCTCCACTCCTGCTTATTGTTCCTCCTAGATATTTAAAACACTCTACTTGTTCCAATATTTCCCCATCCAGCCTCACATCTAGATTCACCCTATGCTCTCCCCTATTACACACCATTACTTTACTTTTATTGACGTTCACCTTCAGTTTCCTCCTTCCACAAACCACACCAAACTCTTTGACTACCCGCTGCAGTTTCTCATCAGAATCCGCCACCAATGCTGTGTCATCAGCGAACAGCAACTGATTCAACTCCCAATCTCTACCATTCTTTCCTACTAAACCCAATCCTCTTCCCATAGTTCTCCTTTTCACCTCCCTCACCACACCATCCATAAACATATTAAACAGCCATGGTGACATTACACAACCCTGTCGCAAACCTACCTTTACCTCAAACCATTCACTCAACTCACCATTTCCTACTCTCACACATGCTCTGCTCCCTTCATAAAAACTCTTAACTGCTTCTAACAAATTTCCTCCAATTTCATAAATCCTTAACACCTTCCACATTGCTTCACGGTCCACACGATCATATGCTTTTTCCAAGTCCATAAAAGCCCAAAATATCTCCTTATGCTTCTCTAAATACTTCTCGCATAACTGTCTTACTGCAAACATCTGATCCACGCACCCTCTTCCCCTCCTAAAACCGCACTGTTCTTCTCCTATTGCAACTTCCGTACACTTTATTATCCTCTCTATCAACACCCTGCCATACAGCTTTCCAACCACTGACAATAAACTAATACCTCTATAACTTGAACACTCCTGCCGATCTCCCTTCCCCTTGTACAACGGCACAATACATGCACTCTTCCAGTCTATTGGTACCATTGACACAGCAAAGCACACATTGAAAAGTCTCACCAACCAATCTATTATCACATCTCCACCCTTCTTTTATTCTGGCTATCATTAAAAAAAAAATCATCATAGAAGTGGGGATTGGGCCTGAGTATATAGATAGATCGATAGCTCATTAGACGATTTTATTCAGCTTAGGAAGGAGCTGTGGGAGTCGGTGGTATAATTGAGTTGCTTTGGACCCCTCAGATTCCGAGAGGTAATCGTCTAATTATAGCCAGAATAAGTTCAATTGACCACTTGCGAGTTTGCGAGTTCGAGTTAAGGAAGTTGGAGCTGTAGACATTGATATTTAGCAGAATTACCAGCTAAAATACTGTCGCAGTACATAATATAAATACATAAAACCCAATTTGACATTCCATTTATCCATCAGAAACGTAAATTATTATTGCATTTCTGTTTAATATCGATGTCTACAGCTCCAACTTCCTTATAGAACGAAACTCGCAAGTAGTCAATTAATATATGTTTCCTCCTGTGTTGAAAGGAATAAGATTTTGGAGCTAAAAAAAAAAAAAAAAAAAAAAACCTTCTCCCTCATGTTTAGCCCCATTCGTTTTGATATTTCAAGACGTTTGCCCATTAGTTTGGCTATCTTAAGACATTTTTCCCCAGTTCTTTGTCAATTGTAAGATCTTTTGTGCCATTTAGATGTTAGGATTTCTGATACTTGATTGTTATGCCATGAAATTATTTAGTCAGTTTAGCCAATCGTTGCCTTGCATGACGAGATGGATTGGGCGTGAGAGGGATCTGCCTTGTGTGGGTCAATCAGCTTTCTGCAGACTCCCATTATTTTATGTTCTTATGTTATAAATATTAATTAATTTGATAAAAACTTCTTCAAATTAGATAACAATATGTGTTTATGTATCATTATAGCTACTGTCTTTTGGGGAGCTCAGTGGTCTGGTTAAACTTCTCACCCGTCCACCTCTCCTCCCCAATCCACATAACCTGCCCATAACATCCACTCCCACTCCTAAAACCCGTCCACCTCTCCTCCCCAACCCACCCAGCCCATCCACACCCCAACCTAATCCATTCCTACCCTCATCTCCTGCACCCCAATCCCCACCCTCACCCCCACCATCACCCCCTCCCCCTCCCCCTCCCCCACCCCCACCCCATCCTCGTGCAGCAGCACCCAACATACACCGCACACACATTAATATCCTTCAACTAAACATAGATGGCATCAACACAAAGAAACACGAACTCACACACTTCATCAAACAACACAACATACACATTGCCATCTTACAAGAAACAATTAAACTCTGTACAACACAAAAAACATCTACATTTCACAATTTCACCACCATACAACAAGACCGGGCCGTCGGCATTGGCGGTGGACTCATCACCCTGGTACACAAAGATATAACATATATAGACACCAGTGCACATACCAAATCCCTCCTCCCCCCAAACGATAACACAACAGAAATACAATCAATTAAAATACGCACTGGCAACAGCTCCAACATTACCATCATAAATACATACATCCCTCCCCAAACATCCCCTACAGTACCAAACGATTACAGACCACAAATACAACACATTACAAACACCCCACACATCATCCTGGGTGGTGATTTCAATGCAAAGACGTAGGCCTGGTTTGTCGACAACCCCGACACAGACAGATGGCTGGTCTTACGACACCAAACAGACAACCTATATATCCTCAATAACATTCATCAGCATACCCATACTCCCCACCAAGCCCTCTACACCCCATCATCTCCTGATATCACCTTTTGTTCCCCTGAACTCGCCCCCACAACATCCTGGAAGGTGGTCAGAACCTTGGGCTCAGACCACCTCCCGATCATTATCACCACCAAAACAAGACTCACCCCAGCTAGCCACAGACACACTTACACTAACTATAAAAGAGCTAACTGGGAAGCATTCACAAATGAGACAGAACAACACTTTGAAACCTTAAACAGTACACTAACATCAACAATGCTGTACACACATTCAACACGACTATTTAAAACGCCGACAAGAAACACATTCCAAGAAGTAACATAAAAAAACACAACCCCAACTTCTCACCAGAAATTCAAAACCCCATCATACAACGCGACACACTGAAACACTCCCCAGCACCCCACACACAAGACATCAATCAACAACTTCAAGCACTCAACATCCAGATTAACAACAAAATACAAGAACAACAAACACTAAATTGGAATAACTTCTTACAAACACTCGATCACAAAACAAACCCCCAAAAACTCTACAAAACACTAAACAGCATCACACTTTCCAACAGCAACACAATCACATGCTGCAATCACAACAACAGACTCTACTCCTTCACGTAAACAACAAGCAAACACTCTCATCAATCACTTCTCTCATGTCAGTCACCTAAAACATCACAAAGACGACCGACGTGTCATCCGACGAAAAAGACAATTCCCCACAGACCCTGACTATACACCCTTCACCAACAACCACACAAAGCATATCATCAACAATCTCAAGCTCTCACCCGCCTGTGGCCTAGACAACATAAGCAACATTCACCTCAGACACCTGGGACCACAAGGCATACAAGCACTCACTAACATATCAAACTACAGCTACTCACACAATACAATACCAGACATCTGGAAGCATGGTATCATCATCACATTCCCCAAACCTAACAAAGAACCCACGCTACCCTCCTCACACTGCCCTATCACACTCCTTTGCACCCCCTCCAAAGTCATAGAGCGCCTTGTACTATAACTGATGACACCTGACTTACCCCTTTCTCCAACACAACACGGCTTCAGGCCATTGCACTCCACAAACACTTCTTACAGACCTTACACAAAGAGCTTTTGACGGCATCAACTCAGCTAGACCACCACACAGATCAGTACTTGCCACACTTGACATTAGTAAAGCCTTCGATGCCATCCCCCGCCACAACCTAACAAACAAAATCTACAACACAAGCATGCACAACAACACAAAAATAGGTCCTGATGTGACGGCGTCTACGCCGTGGGACCACCTCCCTGAGCTGCCAACCGCAGATGGCTGCCGACCCTCCACGGCCGGAGACAAGATCAAAGACCAGTGGAGGACAACCGGATGCCGGCCGCGGGGAGCAGTTTCTGGAGCTTATTCTACCTTATTCTAACATCTGGCTGACATTACTACCTTATTCCAACATCAGGCTGACATTACTACCTTATTCCAACATCTGGCTGACATTATTACCTTATTGCAACATCTGACAGACATTACTACCATATTCCAACATCTGACAGACATTGCTACCATATTCCAAAATCTGACAGACATTACTACCTGATCCCAATATCTGGCAGACATTACTACCTAATTCCAACATCTGACAGACATTACTACCATATTCCAAAATCTAGCAGACATTAGTACCTTAGCGCAACATCTGGCAGACATTACTACCTTATTCCGACATCTGACAGACATTACGACCATATTCCAACATCTGGCAGACGTTCCTACCTTATTCCAACAACTGCCAAAAATTACTACCTTATTCCAACCATCTGACAGACATGACTACCTTATTCCAACATCTGACAGACATTACTACCTTATTCCAATATCTGGCAGACATTACTACTGTATTCCAACATCTGGCAGACATTACTACCTTATTCCAACATCTGGCAGACATTACCATATTCCAACATCTGGCAGACATTACTACTGTATTCCAACATCTGGCAGACATTACTACCCCATTCCGACATCTGGCAGGTTTACTACCATATTCCAACATCTGGCAGACATTCCTACCTTATTCCAACAACTGCCAAAAATTACTGCCCGATTGCAACATCTGACAGACATTTCTAAAATATTCCAACATCTGACAGACATTACTATTTTATTCCAATATCTGGCAGACATTACTGCCCGATTTCAACATCTGACAGACATTACTACTTTATTCCAACATCTGGCAGACATTACTACCTTATGCCAACACCTGGCAGACATTACTGCCTGGCAACATCTGACAGACATTTCTAAAATATTCCAACATCTGACAGACATTACTACTTTATTCCAACATCTGGCAAACATTTTTGTCCGATTGCAACATCTGACAGACATTACTACTTTATTGCAACATCTGGCAGACATTACTACTCTATTCCAACATCTGGCAGACATTACTACCTTATTGCAACATCTGACAGACATTAATTACTACCATATTCCAACATCTGACTGACGTTGCTACCATATTCCAAAATATGACAGACATTACTACCTGATACCAAGATCTGGCGGACATTACTACCTTATTCCTACATCTGACAGACATTACTACCATATTCCAAAATCTAGCAGACATTAGTACCTTAGTGCAACATCTGGCAGACATTACTACCTTATTCCAACATTTGGCAGACAATACTACTGTATTCCAACATCTGGCTGACATTATTACCTTATTGCAACATCTGACAGACATTATTACCTTATTGCAACATCTGACAGACATTGCTACCATATTCCAACATCTGACAGACATTGCTACCATATTCCAAAATCTGACAGACATTACTACCTGATCCCAATATCTGGCAGACATTACTACCATATTCCAAAATCTAGCAGACATTAGTACCTTAGTGCAACATCTGGCAGACATTACTACCTTATTCCAACATTTGGCAGACAATACTACTGTATTCCAACATCTGGCAGACATTACTACCTTATTCCGACATCTGACAGACATTACGACCATATTCCAACATCTGGCAGACGTTCCTACCTTATTCCAACAACTGCCAAAAATTACTACCTTATTCCAACATCTGACAGACATGACTACCTTATTCCAACATCTGACAGACATTGCTACAATATTCCAACATCTGACAGACATTACTACCTTATTCCAACATCTGGCGGACAATACTACCAAATTCCAACATCTGACAGACATTACTACCTTATTCCAACATCTGACAGACATTACTACCTTATTCCAACATCTGGCAGACATTACTACAATATTCCAACATCTTACAGACATTACTACCTTATTCCAACATCTGGCAGACATGACTACCTTATTCCAACATCTGACAGACATTACTACCTTATTCCAACATCTGACAGACATTACTACTATATTCCAACATCTGACAGACATTACTACCTTATTCAACATCTGACAGACATGACTACCATATTGCAATATCTGGCAGACATTACTACCTTATTCCAACATCTGACAGACATATATTACTACCCTATTCCAACATCTGGCTGACATTACTACGTTATTCCAACATCTGACAGACATGACTACCTTATTACAACATCTGACAGACATTACTACCCTATTCCAACATCTGACAGACATTACTACCATATTCCAACATCTGACCGACATTATATAATGTCTGTCAGATGTTGGAATATGGTAGTAATGTCTGCCAGATGTTGGAATATGGTAGTAATGTCTGTCAGATGTTGGAATATATGGTAGCAATGTCTGCCAGTTTTTGGAATATGGTAGTAATGTCTGCCAGATGTTGGAATAAGGTAGTAATGTCTGCCAGGTGTTGGAATATCGTAGTAATGTCTGTCAGATGTTGGAATAAGGTAGTAATGTCGGCTCTCTGCAGACTCCCATTTTCATCTTGGTAGCATGTGTAAAGGATCTGCCTCATTTGCACCAGTGTGCAAATTTTTTTTCCTATAAGAGAGAGAGAGGTAGATTGGCTGTGTAAGGGATCTGCCTCTCGTAACAGTCATAGATATGTGAAATAGGCTACCTAGTGCCTAGCAGTGCTATAGTGGGATCAAGAACTATAGAGAATTTCAAGATAAAATCAGATAGTCATATGGACAAAATGGGTTGGATGTGAAAGGGATCTGCCTTTTGTGGGCCACTTGTCTCTCTGCAGATTCTCATGTTCATCTTAGTTGCATGTGTAAGGGATCTGCCTCATTTGTACCGATGTGCAAGCAAACGAGCGACAGAGAGAGACTGGGTTGTGTAAGGAATCTGCCTCTATTCGTTTAGTAACAGAGTTGTAGATATGTGGAATAGGCTACCGAGTCCTATAGTGGGATCAAGAACAATAGAGTTCAACATAAAATTAGATAGAAAAATTAGAAAACCATATTTTGTCATTACCCTAACCTAACAACCTAACCTAACCTAACCTGGAGGCTGCCGCCCCCAGACCCTAGCAGGGTTAGTATTGATATAGAATATGACAAAATACTAATACTGTACTACGGTATGGGCTTCTAACCTAGCTGAAACACATCATAAGACCTTACAGACTATTCAAAACAAAGCCCTGAAGATCATTACAGGCTGCACAGCTACTGCACCCACAGATCACCTACATCAAGAAACCAAAATCCTCAAAGTCAAAGACCATCTGGACATGAGAGGCACTCAATTCCTGGCAGCAGCCTCCACGAACCAAGACCACCCACTAAACTACTTTAAATTTGTTTTTAGCTGTAGAACTTTTATTTTATTTGTTTTTTGAGTATATTCCGGGCCCACGACTGCAGCCTGAAAACTAGTACGGTCATTCATAACAGTCTCCTGCTAGTACGCAACAAGGTTGTCAATAAGTAGTGATTCCGAAAGTCAGGTCCTGCCCCCGAGGTGCCCGGGATATAGGGATGAACGGAGAGAGCGAGAGTTTGTTTATGTAGGCTTAGCTTCGGGGTATTAATTGTTCCACTGGTATAATTTATATTCCTTCGGAAGCAATGTTTGGAAAGTCTTGGCTCCCTCGGTATTAAGATGCGCATAAAGTTTATTCGATCTTTATATAATTTCTGTTTTAGGAAGGTCTTTGGCAACTCAAATCTACCCAATATATCTTAGTCTTGTGCATAATTCTTTAACGGTCTTTATAGCGTAATGCATAAATGTGCAGAATTTCTGTGTCTCCTAGGTTAGAGTCCTTGGAGTGCCATATGTACAGTATTTTTAATTAAATTTACTTTAATAATATCCTTGGTTAGAGTCCTTGGAGTGTGTCATGTATTTTTCATTGAGTTTAGAAGTAAAGTTTGTTGGTTAAAAAATATGAATCCATAGATCCTAAGGTGAATAAAAGCATTTAATGATCGAATAAACTGAACGCTTCCTAATCCTGAAGGTGTTTATTAACTTAAAAGAATTTCCATCCTGGTGTTTTGGAAATATTTTAAGTTTGTAAGGGTTCTGTAAACATTGCTAACGGAGTAAATTTATACAAATCGAACTTGGCAAGGTAAAGGTGAATGGGAGAGCTTTGGTTACTGATTAGTTGCTTCGTTAACTCTCCTAAGTTAAGGAAAGGAATTTATGTGCAGTATCCAAGCTTTAACCTAATTTATTTTACCGACGCTGATTTTAATGCACTATTGTAAGTTTGAAATTTTTTGCTCCATTGGTAAATAAAGAAAAATGAGATGTGAATTGTATATGTACCATCTAAGCCCATTATACATTTTGATATGCTGTATTGTTCAATGGATAGGGTTAGGCTGAAAATAGAAGTACCTAGTTGTAGTAGTGACTAGTTATAAATAGTATAAAATATGCTAGGAATAAGTTTGGTAAAAGATCTGATAATGATTGGTTCTATATACTGTAGTCTTTATGTTTTTTTTAATTAGTCTGGCAGCTTAGTTAGAAATGTGAAAGTAAAACTTTCAAAGGAAACTAAAAACACTAATGACTATATAAAGACCAAGTATATACTTGTCAAAATAGCAATTAGCAATAGTTTGAAATAGTATAAAGCTAGAGCAATTTTGGCATAAGTGAAACTCAATTGTAGTTTGTGAGACTGAATAACTAATAATAATAGGCAAATAACTGAAATAAACTGAAATAAGTTTGCAGTCAATGTTTTGATTTGATAAGCTGAGTAAAGTGGATTAATGGTCTCTATAAATTTTGAAAAGTAGTTTAATAGGCTGGAAGGCTAAGAATTCAATAACAAATGTTAGCCTGAAGAAAGTAACTGTTGGTCATTTATATAAAGTTCAGTGAAGTCTAAGACTAGTGTAATCTATAATTTGGGCTGAAAATATGAGTGATGCTGTGAGGAATTTGCCTATAAAATAAGATACCCTGGCTGACTCTTCCCAAATGCTAGAAATATTAGCTTCTATTACTCTAGTACAGTACCAGTTATGTGAAAGTAAATTTAGTCAGATTATTGTAGATTTCTGTAAACTCTAATTGGTCATTGGGAATACTGTACATATATGGGATATATAGCTGTATTTAGGAGGGAGGATTGAAAAATAGTTATAAATTTTACGGTATATATATCTTTAAAATACTTGGAATCTGAAGGGTATTTTTGCTTATGGCTGAACTTGGTTATAGCTTATGAGAAGAGTAGTTATTAATACAGTACTGTACCTATATATGGTAATAAGGATTATCTTTTATGGTACTAGGGAAGACTGATGGAGATAGTGATGCCTTGGTCTATAGTACAGTATGAAAGTTAGATTTTAGTTATAGGTATAATTAATAGGGTTTTAGTTCATAGTTTTATAGAATTACTAGTAAATTAGGTATAATTAATAGGCTTTTAGTTAGTTCATAGTTTTATTGAATGATTAGTAGGATTGGTATAGGTTTAGTTCATACACAGTTTTTATACAATTATTAGTAAATTTGTAAAGGGCTTATTTGTTATATTTATGTATTTGTCTGTTTAACACCGAGCTAAAAATGTCAATAACCCCATGGTGTATTAATCCTTTTGGAATGCAATATATTTTTCCATATTCTGGCTATTTGACAAATTTGAGGAGTTTAAGAGGGCCTTTGAGAGTGTAAAGGGCAATGACTAGATGAAGCTTCGGACTCTCACAGGCCCTACCTAAGCTGAATAAATAATCTATTAGCCAGAATAAAGGAAGTAATTGTATACTGAAAGTTTAAGGTGCAAGTTCTGTTTGTATAGATGATTAAAGTTTACTTTTTGAGATGCAGTTGTAGATGATTCATAATTATTCTGATTGAGTTTTAATATTGACGACTTGAGACTTCAATAGAAAGAAATTCATAAGTAAATATTGCTTGCAAAATAGACTTGGAAATTAAAGTAATTAAATGTATACACCCCATAGTTTGGGTTTGCCAACTTGAGACTGAGCCCGCACAGGGAGTTAAAATTTAAATATAATTTTTGGAATATTTGAGCATTTGTCCAAAGACTGAAAATGTAAAGTAATGAAATAGAGTATTTATGTATATACCTGTACTCACGCACATACCCCATAGCTGGGGTTGGCAGACTTGAGACAGAGCCCAAATGGAAATTAAAATTTAATTAAATCTTCGTGTTTGTCAAAATACTTTGCAATTAAAGTAATTAATTTTGGAATTTGTATATACTGTGGCACATATCCCATAGGTGGGGTTGGCCAACTTGAGACTGCAGGAAAAATTCTATATCTACTCCTGCCCAATTGCAATTTTCCTAAAAAACAAAAAACAAAAATAGAATTACTAGAAATTTTGCAATATTTAAGTTTTCATTGTTCTATTATTGACTCAAAGTTGTCTTTATTAATACTGGATATAGAAGTTATGCATATTTTTCTACAACTGCATAATACAGTAATGAAATCTTTAATGGAATGATGTTTTAGAATGTGCAATTTTTGTATGTTTAAGACTAATTAAGTATTGATTTATGAAGGCAATGTAATTCCCTCTGAAAATATAAGTCATGGTATATTTAAGAGGAAAATTATATATGCTTTCAAAATGATTCAGTTTTTACCACCATACACTCTTTGCTCAAGAGCTGGGGGTAGGGTGGGTGTCCTGATTATCGGGGACTTAAACAAATCGATACTTAAAATCTTTAATATATATACAAAAATGAAAATATATGAAGTAGAAATTATTTTACTCTATATACTTTAGTAGATTTTGTCAAGGACTGTCTACTTGACATCACTAAAAGTTTGCACATTCTAAAATTTATTCCGTTGAGATGCTCTTTAGCCATAAATAAGTACATGCTATGGAATCTATTGAACCTATTGGAGAAAAAGTAATTTAGGATACAGCATAAGATTTGTATGCAGTGTTGTAACAAGTTCTATTCATAGAAAATGCCCACTGAAATGTAACTTGAGATTAAATATTTATGGAAATGTACGTGTGCATTTTGATATATATTAATGTCCCTTGATTTTTGTGATGGTATTTCTATTGATATTGCAAAGAAAATAGACTGCTTACAAATCTGGTTCTGTATTCTAATATATGATAGGCCAACCTTCTTGAAACTCTAAAAGGCTAGAAGAAATGGGCTGAAACTTTCCTATCTTGTTCCCTGGGGTGACTCTTTCCAAATTATGAAAATCCCATGCTTGATTACCATTTATTGATGTTAATGGTAAAGAATATTGGGCAATTATAAAAGACTATTCTATTATAATTAAGCCAGATATCTTTGCCACTAAGATTAATAATGGGTAATCACTTTATGTGAGTTCTATGACTTGAATGACCAGGAAATAGGTGTGGTAATGCAGTTTGTTTACTTTAATAATAATAATAAGCATGTTACTTATTTCTCATAAGCGCCAATTTTTCCGAAGAATTCACTAGCGCTCGAAAAGAGAAAGAAAAAAGAACAAAAATCAATGCATCAAAAGAAGGCTTATATACAACACACATTTAACAATCACTAGCAGTGGCAAAATAGCCTAAACTCTATAGCCATCTGTCATGACACCTCTCTCAAGATCATAGCTTCTCTCAAAGAGAAAAGTCTTAAGTTGTCTCTTGAAGCATTCAACAGAACTCAGTTGTCTCATGGACAGCGGCAACCTGTTATACAACCTCGGAGCCATGTAGGAGAATGACCTCTCAAAGAAAGAAGACTGCTGGAAAGCCCTTGGTTCATCAAGACGAAAAGGGTCATTGTCATGACGCACAACTACACCATGGTGTGCCAGTGGGCGCCTGAGCAGCTCCGCAAGGTACCTAGGCTCACCAAATTTGAAAACCTTAAAAGTCACCAAACACAACTTAAATTCTATTCTTGCTCTTACTGGCAGCCAGTGTAGTTCTATGTGAAGAGATGTAGTAGGAGTTCTTGGTGGAACACCAAAAATTAGTCTTGCGGCCCTGTTAAGAACAGACTGAACTTTCTTCAAAATATAATTTGGAAGACCCACCAACAGGGCATTGCAATAATCAACACGAGAGAAGACCAATGAGTGAACCAACGTCAGGAGGCAACGTCTGGTTATAAACGGCTTCACCAAATAGAGATTTCTGATGTGCAAGTAACAACTTTTAACTATCTGGTTTACATGCTCTTTGAAATCTAATCGAGAGTTCACATATACACCCAGATTTCGAACAGAGTTGGCCGGTCGCAGCTGAGATCCACCCACATTGATGGAGAGGGCACCTACTATATCATCAGCTCTTCTATTTCCTCGGATGATGAGAATATCAGTTTTACCATCATTTAGTTTAAGTTTTCTCGCTCTCATCCACTTCTTGATATCAGACATCAACAATTCCATCTTACTCCGTATATCAACTATATTTGTGATTCTCACATAAATCTGGGTGTCATCTGCATAAAAGTGAAAGGTGACATTATGTGCACGAAGCAGAAGAGACAAACTGCTAATATAAATTATAAATAGGATAGGACCTAAAACTGATCCCTGCGGAACACCATACTGCAGGGGTGTCGAGTCCGAGACCACTTGATTTACCATCACACTCTGGGATCTACCTGACAAGTACGACCCAAGAAGCAAGAGAGCGGAGTCACGCACACCACAATCATAAAGATCACTCAATAACAACTCGTAATCCACTGTGTCAAAGGCCGCAGAGAGATCAAGCAAGACCAATAGTGAGGCCACACCATTCCAAATGTTCTCAACTAGATCATTATGTACTCTAATCAATGCTGTTTCAGTTGAATGATGCTGTCGGTAAGCAGACTGAAAAATTGGGATAGTTTCATTCTGCTGAAGTAGTGGTTGTAATTGGTCAAGTATTGCACGCTCTAATATCTTTGATATGAAGGACAGGTTGGAGACAGGACGATAGTTCAACATGTTCTCAACATCAAGTCCAGGTTTCTTTAGAGTAGGTCGGAGTAGTGCATGCTTTTCAGAATGTGGGAAGCTACCTTCAGAGAAGCACTTATTAATTATTTTGGAAATAAACTCAACTGTGTGATCATAGACTCTTGGTAGCTTGGAAACATTTACTTTAGCCTTTTTTTTTAGTTAACCCATTGATGAATATGAATCCTTAAGTTAATTTTGGTTACCTGACTATTATATGCAGCTTAGAAGACTGTTGAGCAATGAGAGGGGTAATATTAATTTATTAACCCTTGAGATTGATCTGGTACTTCCTAAGCTGAATATAATTGAATGCTAGCCAATATTCCCAAAGTGCATCATATTTGAATTGGTTTAGAATTTTGGCCTTTATATATTTACTGCTATAATTACTGAAAGTGATTATCAGCCCCTTGATAAATATGAGTAAGTTAATTCTGGATATTTGATTATTTTATGTTTCTTTGGCATTTATGCTCTTAATTATTCCTTAAGTGCATAGAATTTCACTTAGCCAGCATGACTTGTTAATTCTGGCTATTGGATGATTGTATTAAGCTTTGGAAGGATCTGGGTCTAATGGAGTTTTATACTTTATTATTCCTAGAGGTTTTCCTGAAGTGCATAAAATTTCTCCTTAGCCAGCATGACTTATTCTTTTATGAGAGGGTTAAAGGTTCATGATTCCATTGGTGTACTTATTTTTGCTTAAGAGTGTACTGTATCATGTAAGCAATGGTTTGGCTGCATTTATGTAGGTTTAAAACTTTATCTTGAGTTTGCATATTTAAATGTTGGTTTGTCTATCACGGACTGAAAAAATCTGCCAAAATACCTTAAAGATTTAAAAATAGCTGGTCAATGTAAAGTATTTAAATTGGTAACTATATATTATTTTATGATGCATATGCCATTTATGAAAATACATACTTTGTTTGCATGGTAAGTGAAAATATCACTTAACATGCAAAGAAAGTGATATTATTTTCATAAATAACATGCATAATAAAAGTAATAAATTTGTTAACCATATACAGATATTTTACTAAGATTTGTTTACGGACTTTTTATAAATCATTAAATTATTTTGGCTGTTACGTGATAGTTGACCATATTTATATACTGCACACTCATGATATAAAGTTTAGCAACCTAGAATTAACAGACTACCAAAGGATCATTATGAACTCTGGATATGTTCAACCATGATTACTGAAAGTGCTAAACCAAAGTTCTTTTAAGTAATGTGGTAGAATGTTCTATAAACATAATGATGAAGTTCCGAGCCTCATTATTTGTCTGGTCTTAAAGTCTCTTAAGATTGCAAGTAATGTTTCTCTGACAGTCTTTGGTTGTGTACTGTTTTTTCTGGGTTGCATGTGTTCTTAGTGCATTTCAAACTTAACCTCCATAGCTGATGCTTTTCATTGGCTCAATTAACCCTTTTGGTACGGTCACTATATCTGGCTAGCCTCATGATTTTAATCAGCTTAGAAAGTACCTCTTTCCTAAGCTGACTGAAATCTGTTGAGGTTAGCCAGAATAAGTAGGGACTACTGAAAGGGGTTAATTGAGGCAATGAGAAAACTGGCTATGTGAGGTTAGGTTTGAAATGCACAGAGTCGCTGGGCCAATCCTGGTTGGTCAAGTAGAACCTATCTCCACAAATTGCCATTAAGAATCTTTAGATAGAAAAGTTTTCACGTTGTGAAATGTTTGGGTTTCACCCCCTAGACTTTTGACTGATTTCCCCAGAATTTTGCATGTCCAGTTCTGATATGTTTGGAGCTCGGACTGGCAAAATTTTGCAAAGTGACACCTAACTGAATTCTAAATTCCATTCATTGGTTTGACTTTTTTTGGATATGATTTTTTTATACTTTTTTTTTTACTTTAACAAAATACTCTTACTTTACTGAATGGGATTTAAATATTCAGAGTCCAGCCTTTGGTATGAACCTAAGGTGAACTGTATCCTATTACATGTATTATAATAAAACAAGATATGGTATTCAAAAATTTTACTGATTTCCAAATATTACATGACTGTTAATTGTGATAGAATTACTAGTCTTCAAGCACCTTTCAATGAACTTTACTTATATTTCATTTAATGTACTTATAGTAACTAGTTCCATCACTTACAAACATTAGGCTTTGGGATTATCAACAACTATAGTCTGCCGTTTTAAATAGATAACATAATCTGATCACTTTCAATAATATCACAACAATTATAGATTTTTAAAGCATTGGTGACTGATTTTTATAAAGTAGCATTGACTAAAGTCATTGGACATGACAAATTAACATTTAAAACTCCCAAAGATGATGAGAGCAAAATAACTTCGGAAACTGAAGTTACTAAAAGGTTTTACTGTAATTTCTTTGGGTATTGTATATTTTTTACCTGACTATGTTTTATGAATGATTATTATAATGAACAAAAACCTTTAAACTTATTGTTATTTCTGTCTAATAAAATTTATCTGGTATACTTGTTTCTCAATAACCTTGTAACATTTGGCTTTGCCAAATTATAATGTAAAACTTTCAAAATAAACAAACTAAAACTTGGACTACACAAGATAGACTATCTATCTATTGCCTGACGCTGTGATCCCCGAAGGGGTGGCCACGAACGAACCGCCCCCATGCACCTCTGTCCCCAGTCAGTCGACGCCCCTCCCAGCACCGCCTTCGTTCATGTAGTTCCTCACTCCATCCTTCCACCTCATATTCGGTCTACCTCTCCCCCTCTGTCCCTCCACCTCGCTCTCGTACACCCTCTTAGTCATTCTCTCGCGTTCCATATGGCCGAACCATCTCAAGTTGTTCCTTTTCACACTTTCCAGCACATCTACCTCCACACCACACCTCCTTCGTCTGTATCCCTCCATGTAACTCCGCACGCAATTCATTTCCACTGCTCTCACTCTTGGTCCGAGTCTCTCAACCAACGTCCATGCTTCGCTTCCGTAAGTCAGTGTCGGGATTACCACACTGTCATGCAAGGACTTCTTCACTTCCATACTGACCACCCTATTTCTTTACTGCTTTTAGCGTTCCTACAACCCTCTTCCCCTGTTGTACCCTCTCCCGCACCTCTTCATCCATAGTTCCATCTTTACTCAACACACTGCCCAGATACTTAAAAGAGTTGACGATCTCCATAGCCTGACCGTTCAGCTTCACCTCACACTCTAAGGAACTAATCCAAATTGCTATGGAAATAACTTCATGGATACAATGGACAGTTGACTGATTCATATAAATAATCATTGACTTAACAAGAATATACATTTCTGAGTGGCTTAGAGACTGGCATCAGTGTACAATTGTATCAATAATATGGAGTCTCATATTAAACTGAGTAAAGATTAATAAAAGTATAACTAAATAAAAGGGAATGTGTCTATACTGATAGTTAATGAAGTCTTCAATTATTGGTACTGAGAAATACAACATAGTAAGGACCTAAGTAAGTATGCCATACCTATATTACTAAGCAAACCAAAACTGGGACAAAGTCAAAATTGCTATGTGGAAACAAGCCATGCATGAGCAACAAAATTAAAGGGAAATAAAGCATCAACAGGTATCTAATGACTGGATGCTCAAGACAACTAAATGCACAAACAATAATGACCAACCTAATTTTGTTTTTAATGAAGTAAAGTGAATATTCAAACTAATAGACCTAAATAAACAAACAGATGAGACAATATAAAGATCAAATTAAAATAAGCAACATCAACTCATTCAATACCAGAGGTCTTTTTTTTATAATCTGACAGCAAGACTATTTTATTCAGCTTAGGAAGGACCTCTAGCAAAAAAGGCTTTAATATATCTCAACCACTTTATTCAGCTTAGGAAGGACCTATAACCAAAAATAAGGCTTCAATATCTCAACCAACCTTTTAACCACCAATCGTCAAAATATAGCCACAATACAAATCTAGCACACATCGCTGGTACTCAGGGTTAACGGACAAAAACAATGCAAAATGATATCCTAGTTACTTCTGGTACTCAAAGGGTTAACGGACAAAAACAATGTAAAATGATAGCCAAGTTACTGTACTGTCAATTGATAAAACAAACTGACAAGCAAAGAAAAGGGAGCAACAACAAGAGGCATTTCAAAAGTAGAGACAACATCAAAGTAAACTATTCAAGCAAACAAGAGCTTAAAGAACAAGAACAAAAAGAGCAACAGATCTCCTTCAACCCTATCTCAACACACTACATGGCTGGTGCACTACAAACAGACTTAATCTAGCCCCAGCCAAATCCACCGCAACCCTGCTCACAAGTTGGACAGGAGAACACGAATACATCCCTCAACTCACCATAAACAACACACCCCTAACACATACACACACACCCAAAATCCTAGGAGTAACATATGATACTCATATGACATTCAAACAGCACACCACAAACATTAAAAAGAAACTGACCCAGACTTAACGCCCTCAGGTCACTTGCTCACACAAAATTTGGACACAACAAAGAAACTACCACCACAGTATATAAACAATACATAAGATCAGTGATGGAATACGCAAGCCCAGCCTGGGCTTCTAACCTAGCTGAACACATCATAAGACCTTACAGACTATTCAAAACAAAGCCCTGAAGATCATTACAGGCTGCACAGCTACTGCACCCACAGATCACCTACATCAAGAAACCAAAATCCTCAAAGTCAAAGACCATCTGGACATGAGAGGCACTCAATTCCTGGCAGCAGCCTCCACGAACCAAGACCACCCACTAAACTACATGGCAACACACCCACAGACACCAAGAAATATCAAAACAACACCCAGCACACGGTATCACACACAATTATTGTCCTCTCCTCCCTGCCCACCCCGAACCAACTTCCAGAAGCACATCCATACTCATATCTCTCACCGATCCATCCACTCACTCACAGACAACACACAGCTGCATGCACGACCTCCCGAAATCCATCCTTCCGAATCCTCCCTTCCTCGCGAGGACAGAGTCCACCTGGCCAGGCTGAGATGCGGACACCATCCAGCTCTCCTGAGCTATCAGAAGAGACTGGATGACTCCGTTGTCGACGCCTGCCCGGGATGTAACACAGCACCCCATACCATTAAACACATCATAGAAGACTGCATTTCACACAACCACTTGCGCCAGCAACACAATCTACACTCAATGAGAGCTCTGTGGGAAAGCCCGATCGTGGCCATGGCCTTTCTCAGGGACTCGGGGCTGTTCGGCCAGGCAGCTTAGGGAACAACAACAACAACAAGAGCTTATCAAATATATACCCATAATACACAAGCAAAACTGCCTGTAGCGAGTGTCTTCCCCCAGAGTTGAAAGAGTGACAGGGCCAAAATCAAGGGACGTTCGAACCAAAATGCCAGCACACACGGAGCAATTCAAGTCATAAGAACAGGGAAATACTGATTCTGGGAGAGAGTTCCAATGACAAAGCAAACTACTCAAATCAAGCCATACTGAAAACCATAAGTGTCTAACCAATATAGAAGTACCCAAGCAAAGAACAATACAATCAAAATATTCACAAGTAAACACCAACTATAGAAATGCATAATAGTACACGACAAAGTACAGTGGTGCTAATAAGTCATGTCTCGGCACCAAGTATATTTTGATCAATAATTTGTATCATCCAAGCTTCATTTCTTCATATCGAGTGATATATACAAACATGTTCCTACACTTACCCACCCTATTCAACATCTGACAGACATTAATACAGCACAGAGCGAGCCAAACGTAATGACAGCTGGGACATGACTTATTAGCGCCACCGTACACGACAAAGTACAACAAAGCCAACAACTGTAGATAATAATAATAAGCTGGTACTGTATTGTACGAGCGCCAATTCTCAAAGATGATTCACGAGCGCTCGCATTAACTTCAATTTTTCAAACACAAAATATATGTTTATAGTCATCAGTACAGTAACTCTTATGATCCGCAGTATCATAAGCCTTCAGAAATAGGTGCGACTTCACTGGTTTATTAAAAGCATCAACTGCTTAAGTAACTGGAAGTTGATTGAATAGATGCAATTGATGGAACATACATTATGATAAACTAAGCAACCAAAAACAAAACGATTATGAATATACAGTACAGTACTTACATTTCTTAAAACAGTAGAGGCCGGGACCAGGCAGCCATACCACCACGGCAACAGCCAACACTTGACCTGAAAAGAAAACAAAATATATGTAACAACTTGCATTTTATTCCTAAAGTTAGTCAGTAGCCAATTTTAATATCATCCAAAACTGGGACGACACAATATAAAGACAAAAAACAACTAATCAAAGTCAATACAGTATGTGGAACAAAATATTTAGCAAAACAAAATATGAAACATAATACACAAAACAGAAATTCCTCACTTAACCCCTTCACCGCCATTATTATTTTCATCGTATTCTGGATTTATGTATGTACACTCGGTCAAAAAAGTATCTGCACCCCTACGCTGATCATCAGGTGTGTACAACTCGATAGGGTTGCTACCTCTGCCTGCAACTATATCCATGTGTCAGAGACGATCGGATATAGTTGCAGGCAGAGGTACCAACCCTATGGAGCTGTACACACCTGATGATCAGCGTAGGGGTGCAGATACTTTTTGTACCGAGTGTACATACATAAATCCAGAATACGATGAAAATAACAATGGCGGTGAAGGGGTCAAGAGAGGAATTTTGAAGCAGAGAGAATTTCGTTCACTAATTTATGAAGTGTAATCATTAAAAACATTGAACCAAGATAATAAATACTGGAAATGCTATAGTGTATTCGTTAAAACTACGCCAAACCTCTTGAAAACTAACCTCTAGACCTGATCACGTTCTAAGGAAAGAAAATTTGAGCTATGTAGCGTTGGGAACTTCTCACCGAGGCACTATGCACTCCATGTCATAGCGCCTCGGTGAGAAGTTTCCAACGCTGCATAGGTCAATTTTTCTTGGGAGATCTCCTTAGAACGTGATCAGGTCTAGAGGTTAGTACTCAAGAGCTTTGGCCGACTTTTAATAAATAGACTATAGCATTGTAAGTACCAGTGTCATGCCTTAAACTTTTACTGTGGCTTCTAATAGACTATTTTAATCAGTTGAAAAAGGGCCTCCAGCAATTAACAAGCTTCAAACTATTGAAATATTTTTAGTATCACAGATCCTTCTTAAACTTTAAAAAATTGTCAAAATATAGATAGAATATCATTATAGACCTACAGATTACAGAAGGGGTTAAGATGTCATAAAGGCCAAAGGTCCGAATATCATAGAAGCACTACAAATACCATACGATGCAGGGTATGCTGTGAGGATCACAACAGGGAACAATGTACTGTAGTAAAAAACCACAAAATGAGAGAAGAAACCTCCAAGAAATGTGGCAACTGCAAAGAAGGCTACTGGGCATGCTACCAAAATGTGCGGAAAAAATCTAAGCCATATTAAAAAACCCGAGAACCAGCAAATAATGTTACAGGAACATTATTATCTGTGATGGATGCTAGGGTGTATAGGGGTATTGGAGGGGGTCTGTCTGATCATTATGTAGTGGTAGCTAAGGTTAGGATACAAAAGAAGTGGGTGAGGAGAGCGGGAGGGAGGCGAGAGGAGGGTGGAATGGTGAGGAGGGTGGAGAGGTTGCAGGAGGAGGAAGTCAGGGAGGAGTACAGGAGAGCAGTGGAAAGACGACTAGGTGGGTTCGACCTGGAAGTTATGGAGGAATTGGAGGAGATGAGCAAGGTGTTTAAGGATGAGATCTGTGCAGCATGTGAGGAGGTGTGTGGAGTGAGGAGAAGAGGGAGGGGAGTGAAAGGTACAGCATGGTGGACAGAAGAGGTAAGAATAGCTGTGGAAGAAAAGAAAGCATATAGAGAGTGGTTGGGTAGTAGAGGGAATGAAGATTCCGAGAGACAGAAACGAGCGAGGTACGTGGAGAGTAAGAGGGTGGTGAAGAGAGTAGTGAAGGAAAGTAAGAGAAGAGTAGATGAGGAATTTGGAAGGAATCTGAGTGTAAAATGGAGGGAGAGTAAGAAACTGTTCTGGAAAGAAGTCAAGAAAGTTAGGGAAGGTAGCAAGGGAAACAGTAAGGGGTTGAAAGATAAGAATGGGAGAATGCTAGCCGAGAAGCAAGAGAGAGTCGAAAGATGGAGGGAGTACTTCAGTGAGTTGCTAAATGAAAGGAATGAAGAGCCAGCAAACATAGCTGGATATGGTATGGGAGGGAGAAGAAGAGAAGTAGTGGAGGAGGAGGTGGGGATCAGGAGGTCAGAAGTGTGGGAAGCCATGAAAAGAGTGAAGTTGGGGAAAGCACCAGGAACAGATGGAGTGTGTGGGGAAATGTTGAGGTATGGTGGTGAGATAGTGATAGAATGGGTATGGAAAATGTGCAAACTAGCATGGGAGAAGGGGAGTGCACCCAATGACTGGAAGACTGGCATAATAGTCCCCCTATATAAGGGCAAAGGGGAAAGAGGAGTGTGTGGTAACCACCGAGGAATATGTCTTCTAAGCGTAGTAGGGAAGGTATACAGTAGGGTAGTGATTGAGAGAGTGAGAGTGAGAACGGAGAAATGGATAGGCGACGAGCAGGGAGGTTTTAGGAAGGGAAGAGGATGTGTAGATCAGATTTTTACCCTGAATTGTGTTGTGGAGAAGTATCTGGAGAAGAAACAAAAGGTGTATGTTCCCTTTATGGACTTGGAGAAGGCCTATGACAGAGTGGATAGAGAAGGTTTGTGGAAAGTACTTAGAATATACGGAGTAGAGGGCAAGTTGCTGAAAGCAGTGAAGAGCATGTATGAGGGTGCAAAGGCGGCAGTACGTGTGGAGAGTGAGCAGAGCGAGTTCTTTGACCTGAATGTTGGTTTGAAACAGGGGTGTGTGATGTCCCCGTGGTTGTTTACTGTATATATGGATGGAGTCATGAAAGAAATACTATCAAGAGCAGTGGATGTTGGTGTATCGCTGAAAAGGGAGGGAATTGAGTGGAATCTACCTATACTGCTGTTTGCGGATGATACAGTTCTGATGAGTGATAATGAATGGGAGTTGCAGGGTCTGGTAAATGAGTTTGGAACAGTGTGCGAAAAACGGAATTTGAAGGTAAATACAGGGAAGAGCAAGGTTATGGTCTTCGAAAGGGGTGAAGTCACAGAGTGTGAGGTGAAGCTGAACGGTCAGGCTATGGAGATCGTCAACTCTTTTAAGTATCTGGGCAGTGTGTTGAGTAAAGATGGGACTATGGATGAAGAGGTGCGGGAGAGGGTACAACAGGGGAAGAGGGTTGTAGGAACGCTAAAAGCAGTAACAAGAAATAGGGTGGTCAGTATGGAAGTGAAGAAGTCCTTGCATGACAGTGTGGTAATCCCGACACTGACTTACGGAAGCGAAGCATGGACGTTGGTTGAGAGACTCGGACCAAGAGTGAGAGCAGTGGAAATGAATTACTTAAGGAGTGCGTGCGGAGTTACATGGAGGGATAGACAGACTAATGAGGAAGTAAGAAGGTGTGGTGTGGAGGTAGATGTGCTGGAAAGTGTGAAAAGGAACAACTTGAGATGGTTCGGCCATATGGAACGTATGGAAAGCGAGAGAATGACTAAGAGGGTGTACGAGAGCGAGGTGGAGGGGGAGAGGTAGACCGAATATGAGGTGGAAGGATGGAGTGAGGAACTACATGAACGAAGGCGGTGCTGGTTGGGGGGAGGGGCGTCGACTGACTGGGGACAGAGGTGCATGGGGGCGGTTCATTCGTGGCCACCCCTTCGGGGATCACGGCGTCAGGCAATAGATAGATAGATAGAACATTATTTGCCGTTTCTCTTGGTTTTTAATACGATAAGAGCTTTTCCGTACATTTTGGTAGCATGCCCAGTAGCCTTCTTTGCAGTTGTCACATTTCTCGGAGGCGTCCTATACAGCTAAACCCATACGGTACCGGAAACATATTTTTCATTTGATTTCAGCTTAGACGATTTTGTGAAGCTTAGGAAGCTTAGGAAAGATAAATATGGTAGCTTAAAGGATTAATTGAGACCATTTAAATCAAGTCATGCCATACATACATACATAAAATTTTAAGACTGAATGTTCCACACATAAGTGCAGTTTCAGTCTCTTGTCCTAATGGCGGCGTTGCAGGCAACCCTGTTAAGGGCTGCTTCACTTGTCAAGTTCTTGGATTTGAGATCGGCACGTATAGCCAATTGAGAAAAAACTCGTACAATCCACCCGGGACTCGAACCCTGGATCTTGCGATTAATTGAGTGTCTGTAGCATTTTAATGGGTAGACATCCTTCCCAAGCTCAACAAAATCGTCCAATACATTATATTCTGCCAAAATCGTCTAATACCTTCCAGAATATCAAGAAAAGTACATCACCGGTACACAGAGGGTTAAATGGAAGTGGTCCCTGTCAGATATCTAATACCTCGCAGTGGCAAGGGTGCACCAGTCGGGGTCGTATCCAATCTCACCGCTCTAGCCGTATCTCAAGGACCCTCGGAGGTTTCAAGGAGCCATCGTTGACATGGTCATCTGCCACGATTTCCCTTTCCACCAGTGCGAAGAGAAGAAGAATAAGACACAGGGAGAGAGAAAGGGGTGGTGTAAAAAAGGCTTATCTCGTCGGAATAAATGGGTCTTCCGCAACCTGAGAAGTCAAGCCTCTACCCGCACAGGTCGTAGGGAAGGCCCAAATATCCCAGCCAGTCACCACTCGGTTAGTAACACATTATAAAAATACCCGAAGGCAGGTTAGTCAATATATATATAAAGTCAATCAAACCATTTCATTTAAATCATTTCTAATAATAATATAATTTAAAATGTAAAACTTGCAAACTAAACAAACCAAAACTTGGACAAAGACAATATAAAGGCAAGAGAACTTATAAAAATCGCAATGTGGAAACAACGTTTAAGCAAAATAACATTTAGAAATAAAAGAACACAATCCACCACATAGGGTGTACATTACTACATGAGCAAGTTATTCTAGTAAATTGTGACTTGCAAAATAAACAAACCAAAACTGGGACTAAGACAATATAAAGGCAAAAGAACTAATCAAAATTGCTATGTGGAAACAACGCCTTAGCAAAATAAAATAATTACATTCTTTCATAGCTTTTCACCAATCAACTTTACTTCTAAACTCAATTAATGAAACCGACAAATACACGTGGTACTCCAAGGACTCGAACCTAGAATACTCACACCCACATTCGCCGCACTAACTATTACGCTATCAAGACAGTTAAATAAAAGAACGCAATTTGTCAAACTTTCATAATAAACATATAATTACTTTTCTTCCAGCTGATGGTAAATTGAATCATTTAGCGCTTGATTTCTCGATTCTTGATGGAAAAATATGATACTGTTATGTGTCTGCATCATATTATGGACAACTTATCATAATTCAAATGTTAAACTTGCAAAATAAACAAATCAAAACTGGGACCAGACAATGTAAATACAAAAGAACCAATCAAAATCGCTATGTGGAATTATAATGTAAAACTTGCAAAATAAACAAACTTGGACAAACACAGAAAAAAGACAAACTGATCAAAATTGCTGTGGAAACAATGCTTAAGCAAAATAATTATTATTTATCAATGCAAGAACACAATCCAGCACATAAGGTGGACATTACTACATGAGCAATGAGCAAGTCAATCAAAACATAAAACTTGAAATCGATCAAAAGTTAATGTTCAAATTAATATAAAGAACTCATTAAAATAAAAACTATCGAAACGACATCACACTAAACAAAGTCTATGTGGAAAAACGCTTTAGCAAAATAAAATCATGAAAGAAAATAATAAACTACAGTAGTCCCTCGAATTTTGCGTCTTTCAAATTTGCGAAATTTCGATTTTGCGAACGGGACCCAAGAATTTACCTTTTTTGCGGGACTTGATATGTATTTACCTAATTGTATTTACCTAATTGTAGTTTACAGGAGTTGAGCTAAGCTCGTGTTGTCCCGTCTCTCAGTCTACTTTTTATCCAATTTTTTCTTGAAAATATGGATGTTCCTTGCCCCTACCACCTCCTCCTCCAGCCCATTCCATTTGTCAATACATCTATAGGGGAAGCTAAACTTCCTGATATCGTTCTTGCAGGTAGGTCTTTTTACATTGTAGCTGTGGCCTCTAGTTATTCCTGTATCCATAATTAATATATCCTCCCTATCCAGCCTCTCCAGCCCCCGGGTACATTTGTACATCATTATCATGTCTCCCCTCTCTCTCCTCTCTTTTAGACTCGGTAGATTTAATTTGTCTAGCCTCCCTTCATATGGCAGTTCTCTGAGACTTGGAACCAATCTAGTGACTGCTCTCTGGATTCTTTCTAACTTGTGAATATGCTTCTTTAGATGCGGGGACCACACCACTGCTGCATACTCCAATCTTGGTCTAATCATACTCTTCATAATTTTCGCTACCATGGTCTCATCCAAATAGTTCAGAGCAACTTTCATATTCCCGGCCATTGCATACATTCCGCTAAAGAGCTTGTTAATATGTTTCTCTGGCGACAAATTATCTTGTATAATCAACCCTAAATCTTTTTCTTTTTCGGCCTTGCTAATTTTATTATCTCCCATCCTGTACTCCCAATTTGGTCTATTCACACTTCTTCCCATATTTAACACATGACATTTACTTATATTAAATTTCATTTTCCACTTGGTGCTCCATTCGTATATTTTATCTAAATCCCCTTGCAGCTCCTCACAACTACTTTTATTTGTTATTTGTCTCATAATTTTTACGTCATCTGCAAACATTGACATGTAAGAGTTTATGCCTATCGGCAGGTCATTCACGTACATAAGGAACATGAGAGGTGCCAACACAGATCCCTGCGGAACACCACTCTCAACTTTCCGCCACGATGAGTAAGTTCCTCTAATGTTGGTCCTCATTTCCCTATCTGTTAAATAGCTCTCCATCCATTTCAGCAAACTCCCCCTGACACATCCTAGCGTCTCAAGCTTAGATAACAATCTCTTATGTGGTACCTTATCGAATGCTTTGGAAAGGTCTAAGTAGACGCAGTCCACCCATCCGCCTCTTTCTTGGAGTACATCTATCACCCTACTGTAATAACATAGCAAACTGGTAACACAAGATGTCCCTTCTCTGAATCCAAATTGCTTTGGGGTTATTATTTTCTTTCTCTCCAACATTTTCATCCATCTCTTCCTAATTAGCTTTTCACAAATCTTGCATACAATACTAGTAAGTGAAACTGGTCTATAGTTTAGAGGGTCCTCAGGGTTTCCATTCTTGTATATCGGAATGATATTAGCTCTTTTCCATTCAACAGGAACCTGTCCTTTATCTAAGGAAGCTTGAATTATGTCCCTCACTGGCTCCACTAATTGCTCTGCACACTCCTTTAAAACCCAGGCAGACACTTCATCCGGTCCCATAGCTTTCCTTACTTCAAGTCCTCTCATCGCAGATAACAGCTCATCTCTAGTTATTTCAATCTTACTAAGACCACTCTCCAGTACTCCCGCCTGTGGTTCGTCAAAACCTTCCTCTCTAGTAAAAACTGACCCCAATTTGTTATTCATTACCTCACATATGTCCGATACATTTTCATACGTCCTAGCATCAACTCTTAATTTAGTAATTTGTTTCTTTACCTTCAACTTACTGTTTATATATTTATAAAATAATCTAGGGTCACTTTCACATTTATTTACTATGTTCTTCTCATAGTTCATTTTAACTTGCCTAATTATGTTAACATATCTATTCCTCTCCTGTTTATATTTATTCCGATTACTCTCAGTGTTCCTTCTTCTTAATCTAGCCCAAGCTGCATCACGCCTACCCAAAGCTCTTTTGCATTTCAAATTAAACCAATCTTTCTGCTTAGTAAAATTTCCAGTTTTATATCTTGGGACAAACATATTGGTTCCTACTCTATAAATTTGAGGAATCTACTATATTTACCTTGTACGTCCCGTTCCTTCAAAATAAGATCCCAATCTACTCCCTCTAAATATCTTTTCAAGGATACATAATCAGCTTTACTATAATTTAATCTGTCATTTATGTAGCTATTGTCTAATCTATTGGCATTACTCGAGGTCAACTTCCATTTTAGTAATAGGTGATCACTTTTACCTACAGGACATAGATAGTTTATATCACTAATTTCGTGAGGATCTTTTGTAAAAATCAGATCGAGTTTAGAAGGTTCGTTATTACCCCTCATTCTTGTATTTTCCTTCACATGTTGTGTAAGTACATTTTCCGTAACCAACTCCACTAGCCGACTTCCCCAAGATCTCTGATTTGGCCCTGCATCTCCCGATTCCCAATCAACCTCACTACAGTTGAAATCTCCTACCAAGATCAATCGATTCTTCCTTAAAAGCAATCTTCTCAACGACTGAATCATATCCTCTACCATCTCCTCAAACTCCAACTCCCTCCATGCTCTGGTCTTTGGTGGCATGTAAGCTACTGCTATGTCTAGCTTTTTTCCTTCTATATCATTGAGTTCAACTGCCATTATTTCTGCCTTGTCATTATTTAACTCCACGTGCTTTGCTGTCATAGGGTTCTTAACTAATACTGCCACTCCACCTCCCCTTTTACCCTTTCTATCATTTCTCCATATATTATATCCTTCACTAAACACTATGTTGCTGTCAAAGTCCTGGTTCAGCTTTGTCTCCGTCAAACAGACTATCTGTGGTTGATCTTTTCTTAATATATCATCTAACTCTACCTTTTTACTGTTTATTCCATCTATATTAGTGTACTAGCACAGTATATTTGAATCCACCTCCTTGTTTCTCTTCCCTCTCTGCCTCCTACCAGGTTCACCTCCTCCTCCATCCCTTCCCTGACCTAGTTCCACCTCCCCTGCTAATTCTATTCTCCTCCCTCCCCCTCTGTTCCACCTCCACCACATCCTGACTCTCTCTCCGGTCCCCTGCTCCCTGCATTATCTCTCGCTCCGTCTCCTTGCTTTGACTTCGTACTTGTCTCTCTGTCTCTTTCCCTATCACTCCTCTTACTTTCGGTTCTTGGTGGCTCCTGATGTACCACTTCCTCACTTGCCCTTCCCTTATTCTCCAAAAAAAATCTTCTTTTGCTCTTCAGACAACTTTCCATTCTCTTCATCAGCCTTAGCTTGGAGTTCCCTTAACTGTTCTCGTTCTTCTACACTTAGGTCCATTTTTACCCTTATATGATTCAGCTCTGTCGAATTTAATTTCCAGCTCACATTGGCTACTGCTTCTGCTGTTGATCTAAACTTTAGTTCCACTCTTAGTGGTCTCATCTTGCCCTTCTTATATTTTCCTAACCTTCTCACCTCCTCCAATTCTTTTACCCATCCATAACCCTCATCTAAGTAATCCAGTATCCCCTTGACTTTCACAACATCCCTTTCCTTTCTTACCTTCATATCTGCCAGGTGCTCTTCCACATCTCCAAAGATTACTACACACTTACCTCTATCTATTGTCTCTCTCACTACCTTCTCTTTCTTCTTTAAAACTTGCACTACATTTTTTTCAAACTCTTTCTTTTCCTTTTCTCTCTCTTCCTTCTGCTCCTTCACAATTTCTTCAAGGGCTACCATCGTGGCACTCTCTACCCTTGTCCACTCATTTTTTACCTCACTAATTCCTTTTACTTCCTCACTCAGGTGGCCCTCATATTCCTTAAGCTGAGCCTTGAGTGCCACATTTTCCGACGCTAACTCGTCTACTCTGGCCATCACTGCCTCTAGGCTGTCACTTACTGGCCTAGGCCTATCCACCCCGCTAGTAACGCCACACATATCGGACACTTTACTTTAGCCCCTAACTCCTTCCTCCAATTTTCCATCACTCCCCTCCATCTCACAAGACCCATCAATTGTTTTTTCATACTTGCCAACTGATCATCCTTGTCCTCGGTGATAAAGCCTTCAAATTCGTATTCCTCCTCATCCCCAGCTAGGCTTTCACGCCTTCCCGCCATCGCGAGGTGGTCGTCTTCCAGCCTAAAAACAACAATCGCCCCACTATCCCATCTCACTCCAGGAACTGTTTTACTTAATCCATAATTTCAATTACTTGGAATATCCAATTAAATCTGAATTCTCATAAAAACCCGGGACAACACTTAGACACTCCTATCAACTTCACACAAGGTAACTCATTATCGGAGAGCAGCTGCGAGGTGTTGACAGCTCGGAGGCCTTCTAGGAAGTACCGGTATGTGTGTGTGTGTTGTGAAGCTGGGTATCGAAAGCTCACACTTAGACCTACGTGACAAAAACAAATTGTACAATTATTTCTGTCATTATTTAGTCTTTATTCGATAGTTCATAGACTATTTATTTCTATTTTCCATTTCTGTTAGTTTGTAGTTGTAGTTCATGCACTATTAATTCAATATTCTTGCAACTGAAATAAGATATAATATTATAAATAGGGCAGATAACTTTGATAAATAACACTAAACCAATGGAGACGCACACCACCACCCCATCCAGACGCGTCTCTATATGGCCCGCACGTGTGCGTCTCCATTGGGCCTCGAAGTCAAATGAAGGTAGCTCCACCACCATCAAAGGAAACTCGACCATGAATACAGGAGGAGGTGGGGCGAGATTGGGGTTTACCATGCATGCGGTTTATGCCCTTCTAAACCCAGATGAGATCTGTGCAGCATGTGAGGAGGTGTGTGGAGTGAGGAGAAGAGGGAGGGGAGTGAAAGGTACAGCATGGTGGACAGAAGAGGTAAGAATAGCTGTGGAAGAAAAGAAGAAAGCATATAGAGAGTGGTTGGGTAGTAGAGGGAATGAAGATTCCGAGAGACAGAAACGAGCGAGGTACGTGGAGAGTAAGAGGGTGGTGAAGAGATAGAAGGAAAGTAAGAGAAGAGTAGATGAGGAATTTGGAAGGAATCTGAGTGTAAAATGGAGGGAGAGTAAGAAACTGTTCTGGAAAGAAGTCAAGAAAGTTAGGGAAGGTAGCAAGGGAAACAGTAAGGGTGTGAAAGATAAGAATGGGAGAATGCTAGCCGAGAAGCAAGAGAGAGTCGAAAGATGGAGGGAGTACTTCAGTGAGTTGCTAAATGAAAGGAATGAAGAGCCAGCAAACATAGCTGGATATGGTATAGGAGGGAGAAGAAGAGAAGTAGTGGAGGAGGAGGTGGGGATCAGGAGGTCAGAAGTGTGGGAAGCCATGAAAAGAGTGAAGTTGGGGAAAGCACCAGGAACAGATGGAGTGTGTGGGGAAATGTTGAGGTATGGTGGTGAGATAGTGATAGAATGGGTATGGAAAATGTGCAAACTAACTAGGAGAAGGGGAGTGCACCCGATGACTGGAAGACTGGCATAATAGTCCCCCTATATAAGGGCAAAGGGGAAAGAGGAGTGTGGTAACCACCGAGGAATATGTCTTCTAAGCGTAGTAGGGAAGGTATACAGTAGGGTAGTGATTGAGAGAGTGAGAGTGAGAACGGAGAAATGGATAGGCGACGAGCAGGGAGGTTTTAGGAAGGGAAGAGGATGTGTAGATCAGATTTTTACCCTGAATTGTGTTGTGGAGAAGTATCTGAGAAGAAACAAAAGGTGTATGTTGCCTTTATGGACTTGGAGAAGGCCTATGACAGAGTGGATAGAGAAGGTTTGTGGAAAGTACTTAGAATATACGGAGTAGAGGGCAAGTTGCTGAAAGCAGTGAAGAGCATGTATGAGGGTGCAAAGGCGGCAGTACGTGTGGAGAGTGAGCAGAGCGAGTTCTTTGACCTGAATGTTGGTTTGAAACAGGGGTGTGTGATGTCCCCGTGGTTGTTTACTGTATATATGGATGGAGTTATGAAAGAAATACTATCAAGAGCAGTGGATGTTGGTGTATCGCTGAAAAGGGAGGGAATTGAGTGGAAGCTACCTATACTGCTGTTTGCGGATGATACAGTTCTGATGAGTGATAATGAATGGGAGTTGCAGGGTCTGGTAAATGAGTTTGGAACAGTGTGCGAAAAACGGAATTTGAAGGTAAATACGGGGAAGAGCAAGGTTATGGTCTTCGAAAGGGGTGAAGTCACAGAGTGTGAGGTGAAGCTGAACGGTCAGGCTATGGAGATCGTCAACTCTTTTAAGTATCTGGGCAGTGTGTTGAGTAAAGATGGGACTATGGATGAAGAGGTGCGGGAGAGGGTACAACAGGGGAAGAGGGTTGTATGAACGCTAAAAGCAGTAACAAGAAATAGGGTGGTCAGTATGGAAGTGAAGAAGTCCTTGCATGACAGTGTGGTAATCCCGACACTGACTTACGGAAGCGAAGCATGGACGTTGGTTGAGAGACTCAGACCAAGAGTGAGAGCAGTGGAAATGAATTACTTAAGGAGTGCGTGCGGAGTTACATGGAGGGATAGACAGACTAATGAGGAAGTAAGAAGGAGGTGTGGTGTGGAGGTAGATGTGCTGGAAAGTGTGAAAAGGAACAACTTGAGATGGTTCGGCCATATGGAACGTATGGAAAGCGAGAGAATGACTAAGAGGGTGTACGAGAGCGAGGTGGAGGGACAGAGGGGGAGAGGTAGACCGAATATGAGGTGGAAGGATGGAGTGAGGAACTACATGAACGAAGGCGGTGCTGGTTGGGGGGAGGGGCGTCGACTGACTGGGGACAGAGGTGCATGGGGGCGGTTCGTTCGTGGCCACCCCTTCGGGGATCACGGCGTCAGGCAATAGATATAGATAGATAGAAACCCAGTTTGAAAAAAAGCGTCTCCATTGGTTTTGGACCATATCATGAACCAATGGGGACGCACCCACTTTCACGAGCACTCGTTCATGCAAGAGTCATGAAACCATGCAGGAGTATAGTTCAAGACATGCTCTTTCCATTTGAAACAAAAGAAAAACAATCCGAGTTAGAGAAGTAGGAAAAAAATGAGCTGTGAAAAAATCGCTTTCTTAGGTTTGGGCTAAGAGATACCCCGAAAATCTCATTTTTATTTTTGTTTATTTTTTCTCAAGATAAATGTGTGTCCTATTAGGCTGGTAGTCTTTGAGAACATCACTAATAGCATAAAGTATTTTTTGATGTATTTGTTTTCTTTTCAGGTACTTTAGTTTTTTGCATGGCAGTTTTTTTGCATGAAGTGCGTCTCTACTGGACAATTCGTCTCCTTTGGTATCTCTACCCTACTTCAGTCCGATCTAAAAACTAACAAAAAAATTGAAAACAAATGCAGCCCTGCCGCCATTTAGGATGCGAGATTAACATTCTCTGTGGACAAAACGGTATTTAAACTTGTATGTATGGTCAAAAACAGACCTAAAGTTAATATTTTCCACCCGACGGCCCTATTACTGTACAGTATATGAGCAGAAAATTACCATTTTAAATGATATATATACAGTACAGTATATTCCAATATTGCTGTTGGAAAATATTTTTATGAACCTTCGAAAACTAAAACAAATAAGTGTGTTTTCGTATTACAAACGTATATAGTAGCTATATAGTTATTTTGGGAGGTTCCAAAATATATCGTGTTTGAGTGCGGAAAATCACTATGTGATGCATACGGTAGTAAAGTACGGTTAAGGCGATTATTGTGGGTGAAAAACAAGCGATAGTACAAAAATTTGCTGGCACAACTTGTGAATCGGCTAGGATAGACAATTTTATTAACCCGGCCAGTACCGGTGACGTCTTTTAAACTTTATTCTGGAATTTCGGTGCCAGTATCCTATGTTCAAATCGTTAGAGTACAGTACCACATACATGTATTTACTTCTTTCATTGATTTCATTCATTAGGTTTATTTGCAAGTTAATTGGTGGGTTGGTGATAATGATATTATATATTCTGTTTACTAATTACAGTACTGTAAAAGAGTTTGAGGGACGTTTATCATTTAGACTGACTATAATTTTTCTAGGCCCAAGACTTTATTCAGTTTAGTAAAGACCTTGCAGTTACAGGCCTACAGGCCTACCCTATTTACGATGTCTCAATTTTCCCTTTTAACATATCAGTGATGATATGCTGCATAGAAAAGTTCAATCTTAAAGCCGAAAGAAATAAGATTACTTCCCGGGAAGAAAATATGCCTATAGAAATAAGATGGAGTTCCAGTTAGAACTTAAAAATATATTCCAAGCTCTCAACAGCAATGAAAATTACATCAACAAAGTAAACGAAAACCTAACATTAACAATTACACAAACAGCAGAAAAGATAGGGAACACAAACACCAGTAAAGAAAGCAAGTACTCACAGACTCGTGTAAATCTAATAAAATGAAGAAAAGCAATGGAAATCAAAACAAAGAGATGAAATAGAGAGAGCAGAACTAAACGAGCTAATCAACAAACGACGACGGGAAGAAGAAAGAAAAGAAGCATGGACTTAGTTGAAGAAACTATTAGGAAAGGAAAAAGCCTCAAACTAACACAACATAAACTAGCCTTAGGTAAGCAACAAATTAATCCTTTGAGAGACACCAATGGTGAAATAATAAACTGTACAGAACAAGTCAAAAAGTTCTAAGAAAACAGTTCCATCAAATTATTCAACAACAGACACAGGCAAGGTCCCACATGGGAGGGAGGCTAGACAAATTAAATCTACCGAGTCTAAAAGAGAGGAGAGAGAGGGGAGACATGATAATGATGTACAAATGTACCCGGGGGCTGGAGAGGCTGGATAGGGAGGATATATTAATTATGGATACAGGAATAACTAGAGGCCACAGCTACAAAGTAAAAAGACCTACCTGCAAGAACGATATCAGGAAGTTTAGCTTCCCCTATAGATGTATTGACAAATGGAATGGGCTGGAGGAGGAGGTGGTAGGGGCAAGGAACATCCATATTTTCAAGAAAAAATTGGATAAAAAGTAGACTGAGAGACGGGACAACACGAGCTTAGCTCAACTCCTGTAAACTACAATTAGGTAAATACAATTAGGTAAATACATATATCTGTAGATGAGGTAAGGTCTGCCTTAAACAAAATGAAAAGTGGAACATCTCCAGGAGATGATGGAGTAACAAGAGATCTTCTGAAGGATGCAGGAGAAGAGGTCTAATGTAGCTCAGCTGTTCACCCAATGTTTGTGTGAGCGGGATGTTCCAGAAACTTGGTGCAATGCAATAGTGATTCTACTTCACAAAAAAGGCGATAAGAAAGATCTCGGCAACTACCGCCCCATTAGTTTATCAGTTATTTACAAGTTGTTCTCAAAAATCCTCACAAATAGGTTAGGCAAAATTATAGATGAAAATCAATCTCGGGAACAGGCAGGATTTACAACTGGATATTCAACCATGGATCAGTTGCATACAATGAACCAGCTAATAGAGAAAACCTCGGAGTATAATAAACCTCTTTGTTTAGCTTTTGTAGACTACGAAAAGGCATTCGATTCAGTAGAGATAACAGCTATAGCAAACTTGCTACATGAACAACAAATTAATGAAATATATATAAAACTGAGAACATCACTAATAGCATAAAGTATTTTTTGATGTATTTGTTTTCTTTTCAGGTACTTTAGTTTTTTGCATGGCAGTTTTTTTGCATGAAGTGCGTCTCTACTGGAAAATGTACAGTATACACAAAAGGCACTGCTGTGGTCCGATTACACAGACACAAAGAAGATAAAGATTGGGAGAGGAGTGAGGCAGGGAGACACAATCTCACCCAAGCTGTTCACAGCTTGTCTTGAAGGGGTTTTCAGAACATTTTCATGGGAATCAAACGGAATTAATCTCCAATTTGTAGATGACTTTGTATTAATTTGAGGCAAGTAAATTGTTCCATAAATTTAATCTTTTTAGGGTCAATTATTGTGACTGTATTCTAAAATTTGACATCAATAATTTTAATCAAGCATTTTTAACTTGAAGTTTCTTGTATAACCTCTGCTTACTTTTTGTCTGTATTTATTGTTTATCTTTTTCTTTTTCTTTTTCTATTATTATTATTATTATTATTAATATTGATGATTTTTTAAATTTATTGTTCTTGTTAAAAGAGTACTCTTTGTTTAAATCTGTTGTTACTTCATATTTTGCAATTATTTCTCTTTATATTATATGTATTCATTGTCGATAGTATCAATTGCTTACTTTTGCGATTTCCTTAGTTTATTTGTGCTATAAATGTAGGTTATTTGTAGGGTAGTTATTGATAGGGGTCACTTGAAGCATGCTATGCTTACAGGTACCTAC
Organism: Paralithodes platypus; assembly: GCA_032716605.1. Taxonomy (NCBI): domain Eukaryota; kingdom Metazoa; phylum Arthropoda; class Malacostraca; order Decapoda; family Lithodidae; genus Paralithodes; species Paralithodes platypus. The sequence continues at coordinate 206,539 of CM064573.1, forward strand.
CCGATAGCACTATCGTTAGTGAGTGCTGTACTGTATTTTATATATTATTTGTAATAGTATAGATATCTTATCAATATTTGTATTTTTTACTATTGTTAATGTCTTGTCATGTTGCAAATTTGATTTTAAATAATATTTTGACATTTAACATGTAGTTTCTTTATTCATGCAGAGTTTAGTAAAATTTGCCAGAACGTCCTGGACTTCCCAAACTTGACTACTTCCTTTAACGTGACGATAGTGCGTTGTTATATGTGCGATTGGTTTGCTTGGGAAACAGATTAACTTGCTCATGTAGTGATGTACACCCTATGTGGTGGATTGTGTTCTTTTATTTAATAATTTTCATTTTAGTAAGCGTTGTTTCCACATAGCGATTTTGATAATTTAATTTGACTTTATATTGTCCTTGTCCCAATTTTGGTTTGTTTAGTTTGCAAGTTTTACATTTTAATAATGCAGAAAAACTCCAAGATATGCTCAATAATCTCAATAAAGAAACTCAAAATAAGTCTAAAAATGAACAGGAGTAAAACCAGTTATGTACAATGATAAGGCTCAATGCAGAATAATTAGGATTGATAACAATATTCTAGAGGAAGTAGAATACAATTATCTTGCCCAAGTAATGAAACAAACAAAAGACAATGAACATGAAATAGTAAGGCGAATCACTCTAGGATGGAAAGCATTCGGCAAACAGAACATCATGAAAAGTACACTACCAATATGCCTTAAACATAAAGTATATAACCAGTGTGTGCTACCAACCATGATCTATGGATCTGAAACTTGGAAACTAACAAAACCAATGGAGAATAAGCTTAGAAGTGTGCAAAGAGCAATGGAAAGATCAATGCTAGGAATAATATAACACTTAGAGATAGGAAGAGAGCATCGTGAGTATGAGAGCAAACCAAAGTCAAGGATATTCTTAAAACTATTAAAGAGCAGAAATGGAGATGGGCAGGACATGTAGCAAGAAGAGAGGACAATAGGTGGAGTAAAACACCAACTCACTGGACCCCCAGAGAAGGAAAGGACGATAGGAGAAGACCGGACAGGAGGTGAAGAGACAGAGAGAAAAGACTGCAGGGGTAACATGGCAACAGATGGCAAAGTCTCGGGAGTCATGGAAAAGGTTAAGGGAGGCCTTTGTCCAGCAAGTGGACTCCTAATGGCTGATGATAATGATTTTGTAGGTTTCTAACTAGGCATACCTGGCTGTAGACAATTTTCTCAACTTATACAGGAACTTCTGGAGTTTATAGCTAAATAATATACCAATAATACCGTCATACTAAAAATTACAAAGCTTCGTTCGTGGATTATGGCTTATTTCTAGCTAGGCTAAACCGTATTATTATTTTTTTTAAATCAAAGATTGAGGGAGCACAATAGCAAATAAAGTAGAATATTTGCAAGATGTTCACTTTTCAAACTATTTTTTTTATGAGGTAGGCAAAAGGCAAAACTGTCTGTAACGAGTGCCTCCCTCGAAGTTGAAAAAGTGACAGGGCCAAAATCAAGTAATGTTCGAGCTTAAATGTCTGGACAAACGGAGTTTGAAGCAATTTAAGTCATAGTGAAAAGATTGATAGCCTATTAAAACAAAACAAAGCCCTACACCAGAGTTATCACTTTAACAGAATGCAAACAACACAATTATGCGGCAAGTACTATTGTAATTGTCGATCTATCTATTGCCGGATGTCTTATTCCTCTTTATAAGGGTGGCTATACATAAAACATCTCCAAGTGGACTTGTCCCCAGTGAATAGGACAATCCGTGGCAGTGTAATTAAACTTACAGGATTGACCTGTCAACTTCGGGTCCGTCTGACTCGCAGGCCCCCTATGTATCTTTTTAGCACTATTTTTCTACACTGGTATACAGCTAGTCCATCCACTAATTATCACTATTGTCAGTCTTTTTTCACCTGGCAGTAAATTGAATTCCTTACAACATATACCTCGTTACTTCATTGAAATATATGAAACTATTAGCCTACATATCTAAATCATATTAATGCCAACTTTTCCTAATTAACAACATAATTAGCCAAGCAGAGCAATCACGATGGAGACATGGATATTTACCGTCAGCTGTTATGAAACATACTATACGCTATCACTACAATAACAGTAAACATAACTCTACATTATCACCAAAACAACAGTACAAATAAACAGTAAACACTACATTCCTACACACTCACATTACTTTGGCAGAGTTCTTGTCTTCGTTGTGTCCGATGGCCCCGTAGTTGAAGGGTTGAACAATTATCCTCTTGTAGTCCTCCAAACGGTTGTACTGGAAGCCACCACCAATCTGTACAGGTTATAATGTTGTTAGCATACAGTCAGGACCCCCAATACACGATTCCACAATGCGCGAAAACCCTAATACACGAGTTACCCCTCGAAAATAACATTAATAAATTAAACATTAATTACGCGAGGTGGTACCACAATACACGAATCGAGAGCTAAGATGGGGCCAAATCCGCTATTCCCGCTTGATACGCGAGCATGTCTACGTTTCGCGAGGCCCAGGAGTAGCTCCGAAAAAAGAAGAAGACGGGCATACGCCTGCCTTCCCTCCCGCTTACCCTCCCTCCCACAGTCCCGCTCATAGCCGTGCGGAGTGACCAAACGTTTGTAGTGCCTGCCACTTTTTTCGCCATGCCACGCCAATATAAGAAGATAACACACAAAATGAAGGTGGAAGTGTTGGATCGCAAGAAAAAAGGAGAAGGAAACTGTGCAATAGGCTTGTCAGAGTAAACTGTTCGTACGATTTGGTCAGGGAGGGAGAAGTTGGAGAAAATCGTGAAGTCCTACGGTCCTAGTCCTAGCCTATCTACTACTAATTTTAAGGTAAGGTTTCATATTTTTATTCATTGTTCTTCTTATATATAAGATATAGACTGTACTGTAGAGCCAAAAATGTCGAAAATAGGCCATAATTGAGAGATGTCACCCAATCTAATTATTCCCATTTAAAGTTAGTTCCACAATACACGAATTCACAATACGCGATGCCTCCTGTCACCCCTATTCTCGCGAATTGGGGGTCCTGACTGTATTTCCTTAACTGTCTTGATAGCGTAATGCATAAATGCGTGGAATTTCGGTGTGAGTATCCTAGGTTCGAGTCCTTGGAGTGCCACATGTATTTGTTGATTTCATTAATCGAGTTTAGAAGTGAAGTTGGTTGGTGAAAACATATACAGTGGACTCTCGTTATCCGCGATCCTTGTTATTCGCGGACACCCCTAAATATCCCATTACTCGTCATCCGCGCAAAAAAAACGGCAAAATACCAGCTATTCACGGATTTGAATCAGGCGGGTCAGTGCGCATCCCGAGTTTTGCTTTGGTCGGCCATCTTGCATTCTTGCGTGACGTCAACACAGCGTCCCAGCTGAGGCAGTAGCTCACAGCCCAGTGTTGGAAAAGTCGAAAACCACCTGTTTACAAGCTTTTTTCTGCACGAACCTCTTATCTCCCGCATTTATTAGGGCCTTTAGAGCATTCAGTGATAGGGACAGTGGGCCTGATGGTAATCATGATGGAAATAAATGCCCGGGACCATCAAAACAGAGAGCAAGCGTAAGCCGGCAAATTATGCCGATGCGTAAGGCTAGCCTAGGCCTAATGACTGATTACAAATAAAGTTTGTGATAAGTTATCTCCTCATAATATGTATTTATAAGTACTGTATTCTCAAATAATATGTACAGTATTTATTGGATATATTTGGGGGGAAATGGGTACTTTATGGGTGACTGGACGAATGTGGAATAAAGTGTGGTACCGGTACCGTCACTGACAGTACTGTACCACACTTTGTTCCACATTCTTCCAGGTCTGTCACCGTATCTGTTTAATAATTTGGTCCATATTATTGTCATAAAGTAGGTCAAAATAATGGTTTGAGGGTCCAAGAAGGCCGAGTCAGGTACGACCTAAGCCTATTTCCCATTGAAACCTATGTTAAACACTGCCCACGTATCCGCGAAACCACGCATTCGCGGAAGGGGGCTGGTACGACATAGGCGCGAATACTGGGAGTCCACTGTAATATCAATAAAGTCAAAACTATATTAATTACTTCAATACGGATGATGCTATTCTGACTTATATCCCGACAATCAAAATGTAAAAATTGCAAAACAAACAAACCAAAACAGGAATGATGCAATATTAAACTATTTTATGCAGCTTACGAAAGACGTATTTTAATCACATAGGCATAAACTCCTACAGTACATGTCAATGTTTGCAGATGACGTAAAAATTATGAGCCAAATAACAAATAAAAGTAGTTGTGAGGAGCTGCAAGGGGATTTAGATAAAATATACGAATGGAGCACCAAGTGGAAAATAAAATTTAATATAAGTAAATGTCATGTGTTAAATATGGGAAGAAGTGTGAATAGACCAAATTGGGAGTACAGGATGGGAGACAATATAATTAGCAAGGCCGAAAAATAAAAGGACTTAGGGTTGATTATACAAGATAACTTGTCGCCAAAGAAACATATTAACAAGCTCTTTAGCGGAATGTATGCAATGGCCGGGAATATGAAAGTTGCTCTGAACTACTTGGATAAGAACAGGTTAGCGAAAATTATAAAAAGTATGATTAGACCAAGATTGGAATATGCAGCAGCGGTGTGGTCCCCGCATCTTAAAAAACATATTCACTTAAAGAGCGGGGCCTGACTTAAGTCAGTATCTAAAAAGCAGCAAGTTAGGAGCATAATTAAGGTTTTTAAAGGGTTAAAATCGAGTGCAAATGGCCGGGAGAGCAGCAGGCCACACGGCCGACACCCAGGGCTTACCGCCGCCCACTGACTCATGCTCCCTCTGTTCTCGAGAGGCCGGCAGTGTAGCTGGAAAAAATATGCCGCTATACGCTAAACTCCCATGTTGGTGGTACCACTGCATCAAAACAACGAGTCCTACGTAGCTCGTTCTGGTCTCATTTTGAAGCTTGTAGCACCTTTTTTTTTGCTGAATACATTTCTTTTCATGCAGATACTTGATTGATCATTCAGGAGGGCCTGAATATGCCCAAGAGCCCAAAACCCCCGCTAGACGAGGGTTAAGAGAGCTCTACTCAACGCCAGTCTACATATACAAACTATAGACCAGTTTCACTTACTAGTATTGTATGCAAGATTTGTGAAAAGCTAATTAGGAAGAGATGGATGAAAATGTTGGAGAAAAAGAAAATAATAACCCCAAAGCAATTTGGATTCAGAGAAGGGACATCTTGTGTTACCAGTTTGCTATGTTATTACAGTAGGGTGATAGATGTACTCCAAGAAAGAGGCGGATGGGTGGACTGCGTCTACTTAGACCTTTCCAAAGCATTCGATAAGGTACCACATAAGAGATTGTTATCTAAGCTTGAGACGCTAGGATGTGTCAGGGGGAGTTTGCTGAAATGGATGGAGAGCTATTTAACAGATAGGGAAATGAGGACCAACATTAGAGGAACTTACTCATCGTGGCGGAAAGTTGAGAGTGGTGTGCCGCAGGGATCTGTGTTGGCACCTCTCATGTTCCTTATGTACGTGAATGACCTGCCGATAGGCATAAACTCTTACATGTCAATGTTTGCAGATGACGTAAAAATTATGAGACAAATAACAAATAAAAGTAGTTGTGAGGAGCTGCAAGGGGATTTAGATAAAATATACGAATGGAGCACCAAGTGGAAAATGAAATTTAATATAAGTAAATGTCATGTGTTAAATATGGGAAGAAGTGTGAATAGACCAAATTGGGAGTACAGGATGGGAGATAATAAAATTAGCAAGGCCGAAAAAGAAAAAGATTTAGGGTTGATTATACAAGATAATTTGTCGCCAGAGAAACATATTAACAAGCTCTTTAGCGGAATGTATGCAATGGCCGGGAATATGAAAGTTGCTCTGAACTATTTGGATGAGACCATGGTAGCAAAAATTATGAAGAGTATGATTAGACCAAGATTGGAGTATGCAGCAGTGGTGTGGTCCCCGCATCTAAAGAAGCATATTCACAAGTTAGAAAGAATCCAGAGAGCAGTCACTAGATTGGTTCCAAGTCTCAGAGAACTGCCATATGAAGGGAGGCTAGACAAATTAAATCTACCGAGTCTAAAAGAGAGGAGAGAGGGAGACATGATAATGATGTACAAATGTACCCGGGGGCTGGAGAGGCTGGATAGGGAGGATATATTAATTATGGATACAGGAATAACTAGAGGCCACAGCTACAAAGTAAAAAGACCTACCTGCAAGAACGATATCAGGAAGTTTAGCTTCCCCTATAGATGTATTGATAAATGGAATGGGCTGGAGGAGGAGGTGGTAGGGGCAAGGAACATCCATATTTTCAAGAAAAAATTGGATAAAAAGTAGACTGAGAGACGGGACAACACGAGCTTAGCTCAACTCCTGTAAACTACAATTAGGTAAATACAATTAGGTAAATACAGATTGGAAACCGCACTACGTTTATAGATGCGTGGGAAATTTCTAGCAGTTAAAATAAACAAAAATACGGTAGCCTAGGCCTAGACGTTTTTCGGCCAGACCGCCCGGATACGACCTCCGTCCTTAGGAGGACCTGCCCGGGCCACGAGGGTTAAAGGTTAAGTATTTACCTAATTGTAGTTTACAGGAGTTGAGCTAAGCTCGTGTTGTCCCGTCTCTCAGTCTACTTTTTATCTAATTTTTTCTTGAAAATATGGATGTTCCTTGCCCCTACCACCTCCTCCTCCAGCCCATTCCATTTGTCAATACATCTATAGGGGAAGCTAAACTTCCTGATATCGTTCTTGCAGGTAGGTCTTTTTACTTTGTAGCTGTGGCCTCTAGTTATTCCTGTATCCATAATTAATATATCCTCCCTATCCAGCCTCTCCAGCCCCCGGGTACATTTGTACATCATTATCATGTCTCCCCTCTCTCTCCTCTCTTTTAGACTCGGTAGATTTAATTTGTCTAGCCTCCCTTCATATGGCAGTTCTCTGAGACTTGGAACCAATCTAGTGACTGCTCTCTGGATTCTTTCTAACTTGTGAACATGCTTCTTTAGATGCGGGGACCACACCACTGCTGCATACTCCAATCTTGGTCTAATCATACTCTTCATAATTTTCGCTACCATGGTCTCATCCAAGTAGTTCAGAGCAACTTTCATATTCCCGGCCATTGCATACATTCCGCTAAAGAGCTTGTTAATATGTTTCTCTGGCGACAAATTATCTTGTATAATCATGACTAAGTACATGACTACGATTGATATCTATTTATCCAATACTGGATATTAACCTAATAATGCACTCAGACCCAACTGCACACCGAATAGCGCAATGTTTACGTGGAAGGAAAGGACAATTTATAAGGCACTGATCTCAAAGGACCGACCTCGCTACAAATTATTCCTGGACCTATAGAAAAAATATAATTAATCACTTTACTTCCAATGGCGTTCTACTGGATGCCTGTGATTGACTGCTTTGCAATGACGTTGCTAGATGGTGCCCGAATGGTGGACTGTAATTGGCTGGCCAGCATGTTTATGCCTCAGCTAGGCAGGAAAATGCGGCGTGAAGATTGAAATATTAGCTGCGAAGAATAAAACCGCGGCATACTTTCCTCGTATTTTTTTTGCGAAGATTGATTAATTTACAGCAAAATTGAGTCTATTTAGTGTCTACAGCGAAGATTGCTGTCGCGAAGATATGGTAGGGGCTCCACTGTAATTATATATTTTCATAGTACAGTACAGTAGGGTCTCGTAAGATGCCAGATCAGAAGATGCGAGGGCCCCCAAATAATAAATACATTATTTTAAGATGCGAGACTGACCATAATTTGCGAATCGGAGGCTCAAAGTGGGTTAAATCCGAGGAGAAACCTTAAGATGCGAAAACAAAATTAAAATGCGAGCCTTAGGCGGGACGTTTTTCCGTGTATTTAAGATGCGAAATCGTAAGATGCGGTCGCATCCATCGACCATAAACTCGCATCTTACGAGACCCTACTGTATATAATAGATATCTAATATTTTCTTGCTGCTATGACTTGATATACTAGTGGACCAGCCTCACGTATAATACTAAAGATCTTCGATAGAACTAAAAACTTGCCTCAATGGTACAAAAACACAAAAATTGTCCGAATTTGCCCCAGTTCACGGTACCCCTTTCAGTACCGGTGAAGTCTTTTTAAAAATCGACACCTAAATGACACGAAAGGTCTTACAAAATTCAAATAAGTTACCTTTTTTTTTGTCGTTGAACACCTCCGGTACGAACGGTCCGCCAGGCAGTACAAACTCTTGTAAATGGTTCATCTGCCGCAGGTCCGCCACTGCTTTCCATCTGCAATTTACAAGAGCTAGGAGGATGTGTGTGAATTTATGTTTTGTTTTTGTGTGTTCATTGTTTTCTGATGTGGTGTTGTCCCTATTCGGGCTCTGTCTTGAGTTAGGCCCCCCCCAACACACACACAAAAGGAAAAAGTGGGGATTGGGCCTGAGTATAGATAGATAGATAGATAGATACAGTAGATAGATGGGTAAAGTCCACTACATACTGTACATAAATTTATAATAGTTTAAAGACCGTTTCGTGTGGTTGCAGTCTCGCGTCCTAAATGGAGTCATTCCAGGCGACCCTGTCATGGACTGCCTTCGTTGTTAAGTTCTTTTGTTTTGAAATCGAACACAAGTACTGTACCTGATCTCGAAAATAACGGTCAAATTAGATACGTACGTAATGTTTGTGACCGTGAGCATAACCAAAATACAGTGTAGCTGGAAAAAATATGCCGCTATACGCTAAACTTCCATGTTGGTGGTACCACTGCATCAAAACGACGAGTGCTACGTAGCTCGTTCTGGTCTCATTTTGAAGCTTGTAGCGCCTAGTTTTTTGCTGAATACATTTCTTTTCATGCAGATACTTGATTGATCATTCAGGAGGGCCTGAATATGCCCAAAATAGCCCAAAACCCCCCACTAGACGAGGGTTAAGAGATTTTTCCTTTGCCCCTCAACTTTCTCTTCATAATTGCTGAGAGGCACAGGGCCCTGGGTGGGGCTTTGGTTTCCCGGGCGTTTCCGCACCCTCCTCAGCTCCCCGCCATGGAGTGGCTTCGGTCACCCAGGCTTTATTGTGGTAGGCAGGAAGGGTTCTGTGGGGGCGATCGGTTATGGCCTTGGTCTTGCTCGGGGCCTTGGGGCTGTTCGGCCAGGCAGCCTGGGGAACAACAACAACAACCATAATACTGTACTGTACTGTGCAGGAGAATTAAAAAAAAACATCCAAAATTGCACATGATAAGAAAATGGATCAACTGAAAACGGTGGTGCAATGGTCAACTCCTCTGCGATAAGTGTCCATGGAAGGCTTTAAAATATTGCTTGAAAATAGTAAATATTGTAAAACAACTACTAAAACTTTGAAATGCACCCACAAATAAACCATACTTTTAGGCTACTGGTATTCTTTTGGCATTAGGTCCAGGTCTGAATCTGTGAATGTTATCGTCCATAATGAAGTGTTGGTATCGTACAGTATACTACTTGCCAATACTGTATGTGTTATTCCTGCAGGAAATGTGTAATAAAAAAATATATAAAAATAAGGTAGGACGCAAAATTTGGCCAGACCCTACTCTACAGATGGCCCCATGCGACGGCCTAGTACAGTCAGACCCCCCAAAACGCGTCTATATGGACGGAAAAGCGTGGTGCATATATTGGGGATTCGCATACAGTAATAGGAATAACATAACTTATGGAGAAAAATACATATGGCCGGCAGCCCGCCCCACAGCCCAGACACACACATTTTCGATCTAGATCAAAAATCAATAGTTAAGAAAGGCTATAATAAGCCTACAATAATAGAAACATAAACAAAGACCATTGCTTACCTTAAAATTGAATGCTTAGCAAGTGTGCATGATACGCAATTAATATAGCGTATCCTGGACACTTGGGCTAAGCATTTAATTTTAAGGTAAGCAATGGTCTTTGTTTATGTTTCTATTATTGTAAGCTTATTATAGCCTTTCTTAATAAGCTATGTATATATTTGCCGCAAGTTTCACATAGCTAAACACACTAAGAAAATATTAAACAAAAAATAGTAAAATTTACCGACAAAATTGAACCCAGACCTAAAAATCTACCACTATTTCTGTATTATGTAAGCAATTTATTTTTAGTAGAAGTGGAGTGATACTGCTACTATTACCACTCCCATTTAGCCCTGTTATATATACTACAACCATCCTACCGGTATATAGATTTTTATCTGGTATTTCTTTTGACTTGGGCCATCCGTCGAATGTGAACGCAGCGCTGCCTAGAGGGGATACTCGTGGACGTAAACAAACCCTCACCCGCCTCCTCCAACGATATCATTAACCTAACCTGGGAGTGGGGGCTGCCTGGCTGCTCCCCCCAGCCCCTGCTGCTCATAAAAGTTATATAGAAGCCATTACTGTAAGAAACTGTAAGAAATTAAATTACCATAAAGTACTGCGGGACAATGAAAAGCACCTTCGAGATTGCGCGTCATAACAAGAGTAAACAGGGGTTGCGAGGGTAAACTCGTCCGAAATTATCATAAATCATCTAAATATTCTTAATCTAACCTAGGGCCAGGTTAGCATAAACTGAACAACAAGATGTGGAAATATAGTCGAGCCAACCAGGCCAAGTGCTACAGTATATCTCTATTGGTCTAAAACTGGTAACATGTCTGCCTCGTAACCCAAGGGTCTCGGGTTCGATTCCCATTCTAGGTATACTTTCGGGAGGCTATTTTCGCAACAAACGAAGTTTAGGCGTTGGTAAAATTGTCAAGATGCCATTCCGAGAAGTGCGGGTTTCCGAGTAAAAAGTCCGAAATATCGGGGTTTACTGTATTTACCTAATTGTATTTACCTAATTGTAGTTTACAGTTGTCCCGTCTCTCAGTCTACTTTCATCCAATTTTTTCTTGAAAATATGGATGTTCCTTGCCCCTACCACCTCCTCCTCCAGCCTATTCCATTTGTCAATACATCTATAGGGGAAGCTAAACTTCCTGATATCGTTCTTGCAGGTAGGTCTTTTTACTTTGTAGCTGTGGCCTGTTACATGATTTGAATAAACCGCGCTTGGCGCCACCTAACTCATTACCCACAATGCAAGGGGGTCTGCCCGCTACTAACGGCTAGAGAATAAACACAGCTGTCTCACTCCACCTGTCTCTTCTTCATTACCTGCATTGACTTCTATACCTGAACTCACCATGCCCATTACTACTACAACTAAGAACACGAAACATGGTGGCAGCCTGGTGAAGGTGGAGATGAGAGGATAATCCCGAGTATGCTGTGTATTGGAAGAAATGCTGTTGTGTTGTGTTGCTGCCCTTGCCGAAACATTCAAATCTGCGAATGTCGGACCAATATGAACCTGCTGATTTCTCCTGCCTGTGAGTCAAGTTCATCTTTGTGGGTGCTTTAACTGTCCTACCCGACTTAGTAACATAGTCACCTACTACAGGAGATCTGATACAGTCCTCACAACTCACAGTCTCAGGTGCCAAGGACGCATCACATACGGGTGTTATGTTTTCATTATTACAAGTCTTTCTAGGTGTCCTGGCCGGTGTTGAAGATCGTAGTTGTAGACGGTTTCTCCTGTACGTACCTCCGTCATTCGTTGTTACCTCATAACTTCGGGTATTCAGTCGTTTGTCCACAGTTGCCTCCTTCCATTCCTTCTTTGGATCATTTATTGGTTGTACTCGCACGGTATCCCCGATAGACAGAGGTTTGAGGCTTCTTCTATTCATGTAGCATTCCGCAGTTGTGGCTTTTTTATTTTCCATGCGTTCTCGTTCCCCAGCATGAGTACTTGGATGCAGGCGGACACTGGTAGTGGGGATTAGAGTTTTGGTGCGACGTCCCATAAGACGTTGAGCTGAACTAGTTGTCATACCTTCTTGAGGGGTATTACGCATGTTCAGTAATCCAAGATAGGGATCTTCTTTGGCTCGATGGCACTTCTTCATCATTATTTTAACAGATTTCACTGCGGCTTCAGCTGCACCGTTGGATTTAGGGTTTCCAGGACTTGAGGTTTCGTGGCAGAACTTCCACGTCTTTGCAAATGACTGAAACTGATGAGTTAAAATGTAAAACTTGCAAACTAAACAAACCAAAATTGGGACAAGGACAATATAAAGTCAAATTAAATTATCAAAATCGCTATGTGGAAACAACGTTTACTAAAATGAAAATTATTAAATAAAAGAACACAATCCACCACATAGGGTGTACATCACTACATAAGCAAGTTAATCTGTTTCCCAAGCAAACCAATCGCACATATAACAACGCACTATCGTCACGTTAAAGGAAGTAGTCAAGTTTGGGAAGTCCGGGACGTTCTGGCAAATTTTACTAAACTCTGCATGAATAAAGAAACTACATGTTAAATGTCAAAATATTATTTAAAATCAAATTTGCAACATGACAAGACATTAACAATAGTAAAAAATACAAATATTGATAAGATATCTATACTATTACAAAATAATATATAAAATACAGTACAGCACTCACTAACGATAGTGCTATCGGGTAGGTACCTGTAAGCATAGCATGCCTCAAGTGACCCCTATCAATAACTACCCTACAAATAACCTACATTTATAGCACAAATAAACTAAGGAAATCGCAAAAGTAAGCAATTGATACTATCGACAATGAATACATATAATATAAAGACAAATAATTGCAAAATATGAAGTAACAACAGATTTAAACAAAGAGTACTCTTTTAACAAGAACAATAAATTTAAAAAATCATCAATATTAATAATAATAATAATAATAGAAAAAGAAAAAGATAAACAATAAATACAGACAAAAAGTAAGCAGAGGTTATACAAGAAACTTCAAGTTAAAAATGCTTGATTAAAATTATTGATGTCAAATTTTAGAATACAGTCACAATAATTGACCCTAAAAAGATTAAATTTATGGAACAATTTACTTGCCTCAAAACCTCTGTCCACTAAGAGTCTGTATAGTAACCTAGTTCTAGCCCAAAAGTCATCTACTTTAGTGCAGATTTTACAAAATCTTATTAATTGGGAATAAAAACAATTATAAGTGATTTTACTATCGATATTACTACTAGGGAAAGGAAAGTTTATTACGTTAAAATTAAAATCATCAACTTTGTGATATACTTTAAGTATGCACTGTTCATTAACAATCTCTATATTTATATCAAGAAAATTTTCAACTTTATAATTTACGTTACATTGTGTGAGGGGAATAGAATTAGGGTAAATAAGTTTAGCAACTTGATTAAAATTTAACAAATTGCAAACAAGAATATCATCAATATATCTACTATTATTACTTAACAGTTTAGCAAGTGCTAATTTTTCTGGAATTTTATTTTTCTTGCTACTGTCAACTAAGTCTTTTATATATTTAAATTCTAAAGCAAGCAAGAATAAGTCTGCAATTAAAGGGCTAGCATTTCCACCCATAGGAATTCCTAATATTTGTTTGAAAATGTACGGCCCGAATCTAACATAAGTATTGAAAAGGAGGAATTTAAGGGCATCTTTAAGTTTAGTTCTATCAAAATATACAGAACTAGTGGGAGTAGAGCTAAGTGATGCATTATTAAAATATGTATAAACATTTATGAAATAATTACCATTCCTAACGAACCTGTCAAAGTGCAAATCTATAATAAAGCAAAGCTCTGAATATACTAAATCTAAAGGCAAATTGGTATACAAAGTTGAAAAGTCGAAGCTATGTACCGAGGTAACTTTCGGCATGGTATTTATTTTATCAATAACTTCTAACGAATTGTCAACACTCCAATAATAGTTAATGCCAGTTCTTCTCATGATGGTATTACAATATCTTTTATGAGTACTTTTAATGTATTTTAAGCAATTTACTACTTGTTCTGATAGAGTTTTAGTGGTAGCAAATTTTGCTCCGGCAATAAAGCGATATTTATAAGGTCTTTTATGAAATTAAAATGTAAAACTTGCAAACTAAACAAACCAAAATTGGGACAAGGACAATATAAAGTCAAATTAAATTATCAAAATCGCTATGTGGAAACAACGCTTACTAAAATGAAAATTATTAAATAAAAGAACACAATCCACCACATAGGGTGTACATCACTACATGAGCAAGTTAATCTGTTTCCCAAGCAAACCAATCGCACATATAACAACGCACTATCGTCACGTTAAAGGAAGTAGTCAAGTTTGGGAAGTCCGGGACGTTCTGGCAAATTTTACTAAACTCTGCATGAATAAAGAAACTACATGTTAAATGTCAAAATATTATTTAAAATCAAATTTGCAACATGACAAGACATTAACAATAGTAAAAAATACAAATATTGATAAGATATCTATACTATTACAAAATAATATATAAAATACAGTACAGCACTCACTAACGATAGTGCTATCGGGTAGGTACCTGTAAGCATAGCATGCTTCAAGTGACCCCTATCAATAACTACCCTACAAATAACCTACATTTATAGCACAAATAAACTAAGGAAATCGCAAAAGTAAGCAATTGATACTATCGACAATGAATACATATAATATAAAGAGAAATAATTGCAAAATATGAAGTAACAACAGATTTAAACAAAGAGTACTCTTTTAACAAGAACAATAAATTTAAAAAATCATCAATATTAATAATAATAATAATAATAGAAAAAGAAAAAGATAAACAATAAATACAGACAAAAAGTAAGCAGATTTAGGTAATTTAGGTAACATGTATAATTTTGCAATGCACTTGTTCTTATCAGAAAGTTTAATATCAAATATTATATTTTTCTTGGTATGTTCATCGATTAAGTTATCAATATTCAGATTATTTTGAATTTCATAAACAGAATTACCGCAAATATTTTTACGTAATATGTTACCCTTAATACCTAATTCTTTTTTCATATTTTCAAGATAAAATTTCTTACATGTGAAGCTATAATTATTGCTGGCTTTATCTACTGTAGTGATTACAAAATGTTTATGTAAATTTATTAAATCAGCTTTAAGCTTATTATAATTATAGTCTATAAAATCTGAAAGATTAAATTCATTTTTAAGCGAGAAAATTTTATTTCTAATTAACTTAATTAATAATTTAGACCATGCTTCTAGTTCTCTCGCATTGCAGCACGTAATTTTTAACAATTTATCTTTTAATTTATTGACTGAAAAAACAATATCTTTTAAAATTATGTCCCATGTTACTTTATTACTCCCTATTCTAAATTTAAACCCTTTACGACATAGCTCCGCTAATTTGTCGTTTGCAAAATGTTTAACTAGTTCTACATCACCTGTTAATATGTGACATATCGGACTATAAATGAACTTTGCTAGTGGATCACGTCTGCTAGCTGGCATATCCATGACTCTTTCACACACGCATTTATTATTATTGAAAATATCATTATCTGAAAGATTTCCTAAAACTTTATTATAATTACAAATAATAGACCCAACAGGTCGTTCATATGAATACACTATTAATGGTTTGAAATCTTTACAACCATCTGGTAATATGGACTTAACTTTCTTTGAATTAATAAGACTGTTAACATTAATTTTGTCTAAAATTTTAGAGGAATAATTTAAAGTGGACAGGACTTTATCTTTAATACGGTTATCTTTGGATTTCTTAGAATTAGCTCTAATATATCCCATAAAAGCAAAGACTATATTCTTAAATTTATTTGTGAAATTATGTTTATTATTTAGAATATTTTCTATAAAAGGAGCAAAACTTTTCTTTTGTAGGCCTTTCAATGAATCTTTTAATTTTTTAATTCCGAAATTTCGATATAATGAATATAAATTATTAACAATAATTATAATATCAGACCTGCTTTTCTTTTTATTAAATGTATTTAGTCTTCTATTACCGTGTCTACCAGGTCTTCTGTTTAAAACAGGGAAGTTAAAATATGGGTTATTAAAATTGTTTTTTAATAAATCTTTATACAAAATGTTGCCTACATTTTTTATTTGATTGTTAAGTCCAAATGGATAGATGGTCATTAATTTTCCAATCCAATAATTTTCTCTATCTAAAACATTTTGATTACTTTGAACAATTTCTATAATTTTGTATTTACAATCAAATTTAGTACAATCTGTGTTAAAATGCTTATATAGAAGAATCTTGGAGTCGATGCCGTTCTTAATTCCTGATCTATGCCCGTAGGCTCTTTCTCTTAAACATTGCTCCGTCTTTCCAACATATTGTATACCACATTTCTCACAGGTTATTAAATAGATAACATTCTTTACTTTACATGGAGATGTTACATTAACTGTGGACCGTATCACTTATAACAGTGTCAGGTATGCCATGTCAGGCAAAGTGGTGCTTAAGTTTTGTAATGACGGCCACCGAGGTTGTTTCTGAAAGATAGTCCACCTCAATGAATTGACTAAAGTAGTCCACAGTCACAAGATAGTCTCGGTTTTGGATGGTGAATAGGTCAGTTGCCACTTTCTCCCAGGGACGTTCTGGAACTTCATGTTGATAAAGAGGCTCAGGGGATTGCTTAAATGAATAGGATGCGCAGACATCGCAGGACTCGACAAACATCCGAATTAGAAGACATCCTAGGCCAGTAAATCAGCTCCCTCGCTCGACGTAGGCAGGAATTCACACCAGAATGGCCAGCATGCACCTTCTCCATCATCTCATACCGCATAGAGCTCGGGATTACAACTCTCTCACCTCTAAGGATGACACCATCTTCAACAGACATCTCATCTCTATAGCTAAAATATGGAGCCAAGCAATCTGGAAGGCGAGTCTTCTCATTAGGCCA
The DNA here is from genome assembly GCA_032716605.1 of Paralithodes platypus. Classification (NCBI taxonomy): domain Eukaryota; kingdom Metazoa; phylum Arthropoda; class Malacostraca; order Decapoda; family Lithodidae; genus Paralithodes; species Paralithodes platypus. The sequence continues at coordinate 223,471 of CM064573.1, forward strand.
CCCTTGAACAATAACTACCTTGAGTCGCTTTAGAGTTGAATCTTCTTCTGTGGCACGGCGTATCTCCTGGAGGCAAGAATCACAGAATTGGGAGTAGGCTAGACTGTTCACAGAAAAGGAATCGTCTCCTGTGTCAGGTAGGGGAGCACGCGAAAGAGCATCAGCAATAGGGATCTCTTTACCGGGGCGGTACATCAGCAGGTACTGGTAGTCTTGAGTGCGGAGGAGCATTGATTGGAGTCGTCGCGGGGCACGAGATAGTGGCTTGTTCACTATGGACACAAGTGGTTTGTGATCTGTGAGGACCCTAACTGATCTCCCATACGTATAGTGATGAAATTTCTCCAATCCATACACTATGGCTAACATTTCTTTTTCAATCTGCGCATAGTTTCTTTCAGATTTAGACAAGGATCGACTGGCAAAAGCTACAGGCTTCCCATTTTGCATTAGCGCAGAGCCCAGACCATACTCGCTAGCATCATTTTCCAGGGTAAGCTCATCACAGGGGTTGTAAAATGCAAGTACTGGGCTACATGTAATCATATTCTTAATTTGATCAAAAGCTTCTTGTTGACTGGCAGACCACACCCAAGAAACATCTTTCTTTACAAGATTATGTAAGGGATATAAGACAGATGATGAATTGGGAAGAAACCTTGCAAGATAGTTAACAATGCCTAAGAAGCGTCTCAGTTCCACTACATTTGTAGGAGCCGAGTACTGTACTCACATATAGCTCTAATTTTGTCAGGATCAGTTACCAGGCCATCTTTTGTTATACAGTGTCCCATGAATTTGACATTATCAGTTCTCAGAGTGAGCTTGTCCTTATTTAGCTTTATATTCATTGCCTGACACCTCTTAAAGAATTGCTCCAAGTTGGTGTCATGCTCTTCCAGAGATTTCCCATGAATGATCACATCATCAGCTATGCACACTACACCAGATAGACCTTGTAACGCCTTAAGCAGTCTTTTTTGAAAGATTTCTGACGATACTGACAAACCAAAAGGAAGCCGGACCCAGCGGTATCTCCCACATGTTTGAAAAGTGGTTAGGAAACTAGATTTTTCATCAAGTTTGATGTGCCAGTACCCAGAGGCAAGATCAGCTTTAGAGAAAACTTTTGACGGGCCCAACTCGTGTAGTGTGTCCTCAAGTACAGGCAGAGTATAACGCTCTCGGAGCAAAGCTTTGTCGAGTTCTCTATATACAAATTCTAATGTCACCATTCTTCTTAGGTGTAACAACAATCTGACTAACCCACTCAGTTGGTTCACTAACAGGTAAAGTTTCTAGTCGATCAAGTTCAGACTTCAGCTTAGTCTTAAGTGCAATAGGAACTCTCCTATCAGGCATAATGGTTGGCTGCACCTGAGGATCTAATGAAAGTGTCTGTACACCTGGCAGGGTACCTAGACTGCCACTCAAAATCTCAGCTTTACAGTCAGCCTCAGTCACTTTCAGAGCATCCACACATTCAAATGCATTTTCATTAACCGTGATTAGACCCATTTGTCTGCTAGCCCGAAGTCCCAAAAGAGGGGCTAAATTTCCTTCAAACACGACAAACTCTACAGAATACTTCTTACCATTCCTTGGATTCTTAAGGCTTCTCCTACACACACCCAAGGGAGTTTGAATGGAGTTGTTCCAGGTGGTAAGAATTCTATTAGTCTTCTGTACATTCCTTGCATACTGTACTGGTAGAGCATTGACTGATGAGCCAGTGTCAATCTGGAAAGTTACCTCTTTATCATCCACCAACATGCAACATTTAACATCCTCACTAGCAGGCTTTACAGAGTTCACAGACATGCAATCTAGAGAATTTACCCATTCTTCATCAGAATTAGAACTCTGGGAGTCATGTTCACACTCAGCAACCTGGCGTACAGCTTTATTTCTGGACCTAGAGGATTTATCAGCAACATTGGCACTACACATGCTTGCAAAATGATCTTCTTCACCACACTTCCGACATTCCAAGTAGTTCAGAGCAACTTTCATATTCCCGGCCATTGCATACATTCCGCTAAAGAGCTTGTTAATATCTTTCTTTGGCGACAAGTTATCTTGTATAATCAACCCTAAATCCTTTTTTTTTCGGCCTTGCTAATTATATTATCTCCCATCCTGTACTCCCAATTTGGTCTATTCACACTTCTTCCCATATTTAACACATGGCATTTACTTATATTAAATTAAATTTTCCACTTGGTGCTCCATTCGTATATTTTATCTAAATCCCCTTGCAGCTCCTCACAACATAATGTATCATAATTTCAGCATTTACTTTCTCAATTTCACTCTTTTATGGATTCCTACAGTCATATCTCTTAATCTGGGACAGCTTTTGAAGGCGTAGAGCGGAAGCCAAACTAATAACGAATTACGATCGATTTATCAATTTTAGCTTTAGCCTAGGCCTAGCCGTTTTTATTCTTAATTCCCTAGATCTCCTTCGTATTTACTCGTTTTTTATAGGCTAGCCTAATAAGAATTGGTGCAATTTAACTTTTTATTTATATCAGCTTAATCTACAGTAACCAAATACAATAACATAGGCCTAGGCCTAAACCGAAAAATACTGTATTACCGAAACTAGGCCTAGCCTACCAACATTTTTCCTGTGGTTATTCTTTTTGGTTTTAGGCCTACAGTAGCCTACTGTAACCTAGTTTAAATCCCCGATTTTTTTTTTCCCATTAGGCTATCCAACGATATTAAAACGTCATTTTCAGAGTAAAACGTAATTTACAGACTAAAAAAAATAAAAATTTTTGCCTTGGGATACAGGATGGGATGAAAGGGGTCTTGCCCACCACCCTCACTTATTGAAATCAGTATCTAGGCTATTTTGCCAGTAAGGGGCTAAATACGAGTTTTACCACCATCAATAGGGAGAATTAGGGGTAAAAATTGAAGACAACCCGGACAGCTGGGATCTCATTTCTAATGGTAGTTTTGGGTTCCTATCATGTTATCCTTCATTGCTATAGGCTAGGCCTAGCCTACTTTTTATCCACCGGAAAAAACAACAAATTCTTGGCTTCATTTTATTTTTTTAGCATTAGGCTAACCTAACCAAAAAAACGGTATATATTAAGCAAACCACCCACCAATTTTCATGACAATTTTGAAATGCATGTTGGAATCCCTATAAACTGTACTTCATTTGTATGTAAGTTTGATAATTTGGAAAAATCGATTAAGGGAGAAAATTAACATTGAAAATTATGTGTAAAAAGTCTCCCATAAACGGCGGCCCGCTATGTTATTGTAGTTTGCGGCCTAATTTAGTCTGTTAATTCACTTTCTCCTTAATTGGACCCCCTATGAAGTACAACAGATTATGATGACATAAGTGACGGGTGTTTAGAGGGGGAAGAACTCCCCCCTTCAACATATTACGTGTCTCACAGTAACTTCTATTATATAAACAACCCAAGAATTTTCACAGATATTTTAAATTTCATTTAGGATGTAATATAACCTATACTCCATGTCAAAATAAGTGTCAACCCTCGAAAAATTCTATTAACCCGGCAAGCGCGATAGGCCTCACGGAAGGCTTCCTATAGGGAACGCGATAGGCCTCACGGAAGCAAGACCATAAAAAAATCCTTCCCAAAAAAAAAGGGCCTATCAAAACAAAGGATTTTGTCTCTAGGTGAGATAATTCCCCTCTAGTACTCATCCATGTGTTTCTCACCCCTCCCCCTCCCCTCCTTCCCCACCTTATTCCCCCCTCCTCAATTATCACCTATTTTTCCTCTTATTATCATCATTTATCGGTTATTTTTCTCTCCCGCGATAATGTAGCACAAGTGGGTTGCATAAAAGATCGTTATGCAACACCCAGACACCGGCACACACCGCCCCGCTCGTCTCAGTTGACTCCCAGACAGCGAGAGGGGAGGGCTGCCTGTGGCTCTCTCTCGCCTGAGATTATGACCGGGTGGCCAATATCTTCGTTTTTCACCACCCAAATGCTTTTCCCACTTATTTTAGCACTCTTGAAGGTTCATATATACATCATATATGTAAAATAAAAGCATACCGAAAACAAATAATGCTTTATATTGTAAATATAACGAATTCTGTCAGAATCCAGGGCTAGAAATGCACAAATAACTACCCTAGCACCTAGGTCTATATCGCGCTTGTCAGGTTAAGGGAGATGCAGAACCTAGAACCTATAACGATATTTGTCCAGGGTTATCCTCCCCATAGACGGCACACAACATGACTCGGCGGACCTCTTTCTCCCTGCCTTTCAGTCTAATTAACACTAGGAATTTACCTAATTTTCTATCCAATGTACCGGTACTATCCAACCAGCGGGGGTGTGGGGGCGGCAGCCCCCACCATAATACTAGGTTAGGTTAGGTAAGGTTGGTAGGTTAGGCTAAAATCTTTAATGTTGCTTAATTGTTGGATAATGGATAATGAGCTTACTGGGTAAGTTCATTTTCTATCCCATGTATCATCCAACAACTTTTGCCAAAACTTGACTTCTTTTTTTTTCATCTTGGGGGGTTCTTAAGTTGAAAAACAAGAAAACCTGAGCCAACTTTTTTTGGCCACTTTCTGACTTTTATGAAGCTGAAAAATCTTAAAATCCCAGCCAACTTTTACCAAAACTTGGCTCGATTTGTTTTCATTTTGGGGTTTTCTCAAGTTGAAAAACAAGAAAACCCGAGCCAACTTCTTTTTTGCACTTGCTGTCTTTTATGCAGCTGAAAAATCTTAAAAACCGAGCGAACTTTTGCCAAAACTTGGTTCGGGTTTTCTCAAGTTGAAAAACAACAAAACCCGAGCCAACTTTCATCATAAAAGCCATTATATCGCCTTTTTATGTCTTTAACCCCACATTTTCCCAGATCTTCATAGCCCTCCCCACTATCAGGCGCCGTGTCTTAAGATCGTTGGATAAAGGGGAAAACGATTTTTGCGGAGGTTGAAACTAATGTCAATCACTTTATATTGATGCAAATAAACTAAAACTAAAAAAAAAATAATGAAAATAATTGGTGGGTGGTTTCCTTAATATTTTCCAAAAAACCTAACCTAACCTAAATGTATTTGGGGGTTATTAGCTTAGGTTAGGTTAGGTTTTTTGGTTAGGTTAATGCTATAAAAAAAAAAAAAAATAGGCCTAGGCTAAAGCCAAGAAAAAAAAAAATCCGGTGGATAAAAAGTAGGCCTATATAGCAATGAAGCATAACATGATAGAAACCCAAAACTACCATTAGAAATGAGATCCCACCTGTCCGTGTTGTCTTAAATTTTTACCGAATTAGGCCTAGGCTAGGTAGCCTATGGGTAAATACTTACTTATACTTGGTCATACTTGGTAGAATTCCGTCCTCTGTGGACGCAGCTAAAGTGGACTTCCGCTGCAGCCAGGCAGCTCCGCAACTCCCTCGTTCCGTCTATTTACTAACGAGTTGGATGCGGTGCTGGGATATCCTGGTGTTGGGGGCTCGTCTGGTACTGTAGCCAGCCATCGGTCCAGCTGACGCTTGAAGGAGTCTGTCGTGACTCCCGTCAGTTCCCGGACGGCCTTTGGTACAGTATTGAAGAGGCGAGCCCCATTTTTGCTGAAGTTGTTGTGGGCGACTGTTGCTATTTTCTGAGAGGTAGCCTCAGTCCTCTTGATGTAGCACAGTCGCCCTTTTACATAAGAACATAAGAACATAACGTGATTGTTGATGACTAGTCCCACGTCAGGTACCAGCCCTTCTAGGGTCTTCCACACATAAATCACTAGGTAACGTTCTCGTCGTCTCTGAAGGGAGTAGAGCCGCAACTCCTTCAGGCGTTCCCAGTAGTTCATGTGTTGGAGACCCCAGATCCTGCTGGTGAAGGTCCTCTGTAGAGACTCCAGTTTGCCGATGTCACCTATCTTGTGGGGAGTCCATAGCTGGCAGCAGTATTCCACCTTTGGGAGGACCAGTTATACTACCCCTCCCCCACCTCCTCCCTTCAAAACACGCCTTTTAGCATGTTTTTGGATGGTTCAGCAGACGCGGAAACTGAAAAAAAACATATTTTGATAAAACAAAAATCTCCAGCCAGATAAGAGTTTTTCAGGTAATTTGTTGTTGTTTTTTATTTTTTATTTGATATGCAGTGTTGTTTAGGCTAATGCGTCGCATTTTAGTAGCCTATTTTTAACATTAGCCTAACCTAACCTGTCTCTGCGATGGTCTAAACCCAACTCACGTTCCCTGTTTATGGGTGCGTGACGGTCTAAACCCAGCACACGTTCCCTGTTTATTGGTTCGCGAAGGTTTTTAATACTTCAATGTAGGCCTAGGCGGCTAGGCCTATCTATTTAAAGTCAAATATAAATTTCCGCACATCATCAAACCATACTAAGTCTAGGCTACTACTAATAATATTAACCCATTAGGCCTAGTACCAACAGAATAACGACAAAATAGGGGTGGTAGGCTATAACTGTAGATTTATCAGCCTAGGTTATAGGCTAGGCCCTAGTTTTTTTTTTAGTGCTTTAAATAGGCCTAGTGCACATAAAATGCATTTCCGGTGGTTGAAACAAATTTTAATCTTTGCAATAGCCTATCCTTATTTTATATCAGCCATCAAATATTGAGAAACAAATAGTGGTAGTTTCGGTAATAGGCCTAAGTACCGACAGTACCGAGAGGACTTCCCAGGTCTTCCCTAGTGGTTAAGGCCCCATTAATTGCTCTTTCCATTCACATATGCATAGCCTACGTGAGTTGCAGTTGGGATGTGTGTACATGCTTAGATTGATATGCAGGATTCGAAGTTGCATAATAAATCGTAGGCAGTGTCCACCATGCTTTAACTGTCTACGTGGTGCGATGCATAAGGTGTTGATTTTCGGTGTGAGCATCCTGGATTCGAATCCACGGACTGCCACATGTGTTTGTAAATTTCATTAATCGATTTTAGGAGTATAGTTGGTTGTTGGAAGGAACATAATAATTTCATAGGCTAGGCTTCCCAAATAGAGTTGGAGGCACATGGAACATGCGGGATTCTGGGCAATGTGTCGAAATTGGGGTGCCTCCTACGTTCTGTAAGGAAGGAGGAATACCGTAATCGAGGAGTAGTAGTGGTGCAGTTAATCCCCAATTTGTATAAATGGTGAGGATTTGTCTTCGCCGGTGACACTAACAAACGCTTTGTCTCTGGATGTCGGATGTCGGTAACAGTCGGATGTCGGGCTTACTGACTATTCCGCCATCAGACCATTCCGACTAGAAGATCCCGCCCGCTTAGCTAGGTCCTTCCCGCCCGAATGTTGTGGGCGGGAAGAGCCAAATATCAATCCTTCCTTGGCTGATTCCGCCTTCTAAGATTAGACCGTCCCGCCCGTTTGTAAGGTTCGTGGGTCAATATACAGGAGGCGCTACAATATAGGTAGCAAAATTATAATGGTAGTTTTGGGTTCCTATCATCATATGCTTCATTTCTATATACTTTTTATCCCCGGGAAAAAAACAAAAAATCTTGGGTTTTTTATGTTTTTCTTGGATTTTTGTTTTTATTTTTTTTATTAACCTAACCAAAAAACCTAACCTAACCTAACCTAAATATATTTGGGGGCTATTAGGTTAGGTTTTTTGGTTAGGTTAATGACCAAAACAAAAAAACCCAAGAAAATAAATGAAAAATCCCAAGATTTTTTTTTTTTTTCCCGGGGATAAAAAGTATATAGAAATGAAGCATATGATGATAGGAACCCAAAACTACCATTAGAATTTTGCTACCTATATTGTAGCGCCTCCTGTATATTGACCGGTTCGTGTATACCTTAAACTGTGCTTGCCTAAATGTGCAATGAAAAAGCCTGTAGCCTTGAAATTTGTAATTGTATCTAACCTTGTGTTTATACTACTACTACCAGGCCGTGGTGGTCAAGTGGTGAGCACGCTCGCGTGCGACTCTGAAAGACCCGGGATCGAATCCCTGCCACGGCGGACATTTAGTGGGTGCGGTAGTACGTCCTAGCATGTTTCACATACTTGCACCAGTCAGGGGACATCCTGATGACGTATACAGACAAAACACACATAACAAAGCCACTCCAACACCTTCCTCTCTCTCCAACACCCCTTCTCCCCTCTCAACACTCTTCTCTGAGCTGTTGCCGATAAAAATGGCATGTTCAGTCCTGTAAAGAATCGTGAGTCGTAAAGATTCCAGGACAAGCTCATCAGCGGCGGATCCCCAGATCGACCGTGGTGAGTGTCACCTAAAACATCTGCAAAACAAACAAACAAATACTGTATATATGACGATCAGACTAAAACACGCCCATTAATAGGAAAAATCACAACCAATTAATTTGCCAATTGTCCATTTTCAGCCGATGGTGATTAGCATATTTCCCATGTTTATAGAAATCAGTTACTTTGCAAATAGAGTAGCGAATAATGGAGTGATCATGAAAACGTGACATTACCCCTTGAGGTTTATGTCACCTTTTTATTAATTCCGGCTGTCAATAGACTATCTCATACAGCTTAGGAAGGATCTGTGATAGTTGAAATGCTTAAGACTGTCTCGAATAACCTTCCTACTCTGAATAAAATTGCCTCATAATAGACAAAATATATAATGCAATCACAAATTTCAAGGTTACAGGCTTTTGCATCGCACATTTAGGCAAGATCAGCTGAGGTTGTGTGAACCATACAAATGGGCGGGACGGTCTAATCTTGGAGGGCGGAATCAGCCAAGGAAAGATTGATTGCTTGGCTCTTCCCGCCCACAACATTCGGGCGGGAAGGACCTAGCTAAGCGGGCGGGATCTTCTAGTCGGAATGGTCTGAGGGCGGGAATGACCTGCTCCCAGGCAGAGCCGCAGAACGCCAGTCCCCTCACCTCCCTCCTCCACGGCGGCTTGCTTCATCCCATCCCTCTCCCTTTGTAGGACCTGGAGGCTTGACGGGCATCACCCTATACTAGCTGCGGAGCTATATACCATCTTGGGCACCTTGGAATATGTCAGAGATTCAGTCCCCCCCCCCCCCCCCCCCGTTTAATTGTTATTTTTAACGACTCTCAATCCTCCCTTGCCTTATTGAGCTCCAGGCGCCCGTCCTCTCATACTTACTTACTTACTTGGTCATCGTAAGCTAATCTTTGACTCGCACTCCATCCTCCTCCTTCTCCACTCTCGTGGGTACACAATACACTTTCAGTGGGTCCCTTCCCACACAGGCATACCAGGAAACACCGTAGTGGATGCTGCGGCCACATTAGCACATAATACATCCACTGTTGAATCCTATCTCCTCGATTTCTCCTCTTTCTCTTCACACGTATTTCACTCTCTATGTCTGTTGGAATGCAGCCGTCCCTGCTCTGCTCAGCTTCACTACCCTTTCTGCCTATCGCTCTTCCTCCTCTCCCCTCCCTTGGGCGCGGTCTCCATGCCGTGCCCTGGATACTTCATTAACGCATCTCCGTCTGGGACACTCCACCCTCAACGGCCATCTCTTCCAGGTCAACCTGACCCTTAGCCCCTCCTGCCCCTGGTGCCGCTCTGTGGACGAAACCATCCTCCACTTTTTCCTCAGCTGTCCCCGTTACTACTCAGCCAGGACCTCTCTCACACCTCTTGGCGTCAGTGACTTCTCCCTCCCCGTCCTGCTAGCTGGTGTTGGGGTACCGGAGGCTACTAAATCCAAGGTCCTCCTGCTTACGAAGAAGTTCCTGAGGTTGGCGGGGCGTCTACGTCGCCTGCGGGGCATGGGTGCCCTCCCCTGAAATCTACGATGTCCACGTCCTCCCTGTGAAACCTATCCACCCTGGGGTCCTTTCCGCCCGGGTAGGGTGACATAAGCTGGATGGAAACAAACTGGTGGAACCCCCCGAATAGCAACCAAACAGGGCCCAGAAGCAACAGGACAAGGAAGAGGAAGAGGCTGAACAGCTACGTAAGAGGGTCGCGGCGAAGCTGGTGGATAGTGACATCAAAGGGGCCGTCAGACTGTTGTCCTCTTCAGAAGGTTTTGCTGGTCAAGGCACCGAAGTTGTTGAAGCCCTACAAGAAAAGCACCCACCTACACCTAGGGACCTAAACCTCCCCCCTGCCCCAAATGACCAGATGCGCCAACCTTTAGTTGTCACGAAGGAGCAGGTGGTTGCCGCAGTGACTTCATTCCCAGCAGGCTCATCCGCGGGCCCAGATGGTATCCGACCCGCCCACCTCAAAGGCCTCTTGGGTCAGGGATCAGGAGCTGCTGGGGAGGCACTCTTGGAAACCCTCACCAAATTCATCAACATGGTTTTAAGAGGGGAAGTACCCGACTGTGCCACACCCCTATTTTTTGGGGCATCACTCTGTGCACTGGCAAAAAAAGATGGCGGTGTGCGCCCAATAGCAGTAGGGAACACCTTCCGCCGCCTTGCCACAAAGGTGGGTTTGAAACCACTCTCGAATGGCCTAGGTTAACACTTAAGACCAGTTCAACTAGGTTTCGGAACTCCAGGGGGTGTGAAGCTGCTGTACACGCAACCCGCACCTACCTCAGCCAAGCCCAAGAAAAACGAGTGCTTCTAAAGATTGACATGCAGAACGCATTCAACAGCATTCGCAGGGATGTCTTCCTCCGTGCAGCTCAAGAACACATCCCCACTCTGTACCCCCTACTTTGGCAGGCTTATTCCAAACCTTCAATCCTGATTTTTGGCGAGACGGTAATCCCATCAGCGACCGGGTTACAGCAGGGAGATCCAGGTGGTCCTGCTCTTTTCTCAATAGGGGTGGATGCAGCAGCTAACAAAGTAAGGTCAGAACTGAATGTATGGTACCTGGACGATGCAACCTTGGGTGGGTCAGTAGAGAACGTTCTAACCGACCTAAATAACATCGTAACTGACCTCGGCCAGGCTGGGCTAGTGATAAATGACACCAAATGTGAACTTGTCCTCCTCAACCACACACGTGAACAAGGAGAAGAGACTCAGGCCCTGTTTCGAGGCATATTGCCAGATGTAAAGATCCTTCAGGAGCACCAGCAAACCCTATTAGGTTCCCCACTAACTCTGGCAGCAATCCCACCAGCACTTCAAGTTAAAAAGGAGGAGCTTCAACGTCTCGTGAGTCGCCTGATACACATCGACGCCCACTCAGCTCTGGCCCTGCTCAAGAACTGTTTCTCCATCCCAAAACTCCAATACCTCCTGCGCACATCGATGACTTACACGAACAATGGTGGCCTCCAAGAATTAGACAGCATAATCCGAGAAGCAGTGACCAGCATCACCAACGTGGAATTTAAAGAACGGACCTGGACACAAGCCACCCTTCCTGTCCGCCTCGGGGGCTTGGGCATACGGAGAGCCTCGGATATTGCCTCCCCAGCCTTTATCTCTTCCCTCATCGCGACCAACGACCTTGTAGTGTCCATCCTTTCTTCTCAACCCGGAATGACACTTAATGGGGACGTAACAGCAGCGATTAACACCTGGAAGGGAAGTACAGGAGTAGAGGAGGAGCCTCAGGGTACCTCCAGGAGCAAGCAGAAAGCGTGGGATACCATCTCGGCGAAGAAAACTCAAGAAAATCTCCTAACCAATGCAGACCAGGTTGCAAAAGCACGCCTCCAGGCAGCCGCCCGTTCGGAGAGTGGCTTGTGGTTACACGCCATCCCCATCCCACCTCTTGGAACTCACTTGGATGCTGAAGCACTCCGGGTTGCCATCACGCTCAGAGTGGGTGCGGCAGTTTGTCACCCACACACTTGCAAGTGTGGTGGGGGGATGGATGCTCAAGGTCACCATGCCTTGTCATGTAATTACAACGCAGGCCGCCTGCCAAGACACTCGGCACTAAATGATGTCATAAAACGGGCCCTGCAGAGTGCTAACCGTGCATCAATCCTCGAACCACATGGACTTCACAGAGAAGACGGCAAACGGCCAGATGGGATAATAATAATAATAATAATAATTCTTTATTCCAGACACATAAGATAGATACAGTATAAATACAGTACGACCTAGTGGTCCATATCACATACACTTCTCGTCAGAGCACAGATAATAATTATACACAAAGATATATTAATAAAGACACAATAAAATAAAAAATACAGTAGGCCTATTTACAGAATAGAGCACATATCACATTTTGTCACAATATAACACAGATAGGCTAACTAAGGCTATTGCTCAATGTTGGTTAACACCTATTGCACAGATCATTGCTCATAGTTCAATTAGACCTATATATTACATTACAGTACATACTATGTGTGCAGCAGCTTCTGCCAGTGAGATATAATACGGGATTCATAGATATGATCACTAGACCAAAGAGCTACAATCAGCGTGTTACTGGAGGATTGCAGTCGCTGCGAAAAGCTGTACACCAGTCTCCTGATGACAGCCCGACAGCACTGCACATCCAACATTGTGCACACCATACTAGTGCTTTCATATTTAGAGAGACCAATGAACATCTTGAGTATATTATGATAGGATGTACACAGACCATTTATGGTGGCTCTCTTATACTTCCACCACAAATGACCACTTTCCCTTACAAGAATGGCCGGTGCCTCGTGTGGGATGCCACATGTGTTGACACTTTCTCCACAACCAACATCGCCAGAAACGCCGACGAAGCAGGTGAAGCCGCCCGGATAGCAGAAAATAAAAAGCGAGAAAAATATCAAGCCATCGCCAGAAATCATCAGTTCGAGCCCCTGGCATTCGAAACTTCAGGAGTCTTCGGCCCTACCACCCTTAACCCGTCCAGCCCCGGCTAGTTTTGTAATGTTTGTTCACCAGAACCCGGCCGGTTTTCAAAAAAAAATTTTATTCCAGAAACAATAGCGAATGGGTTAGGAATGAAGGAAAAACCACGAAAAACTGCTCAAAAAGCTTAAAGAATGGTCCTACAGAGCCCCCGAAAACGTATTTTACAAGAGTAAAAAATTGAAGGCAATTACCCCCAAAAAACAGGTTATTGCCTGTAACAAATCTGAGCCCTCTTGAGTGGCTACACCTGAGGTTACGGTGTAGCCACCGTAACATCCCATTCCTTCTTGTTTTGGAGCAAGGCAGGTGATAGGGTTTCTTGTTACCTGACCCTCACCAAACCGCGCCTTAGCATCGGCTTCCTCTCGTATAGTCCGTTCATTCTAGCTTGGGCAGAAATCGTAATCTCTACCCTCTGTAACTAAAAAAGGGCTGGAGCAAATGCGCTGTCAATTTATACACATATTCCCTAGTCAAGTCTTCCTATTTGGTAGACATATTAGCTCGATTACTCTTAGTCCTTTTTGAGTTATGAGAGGTTAGGAGTTACGATTTCTGCCCAACCTAGAATGAACGGACTAACAGATTGGAAGTTTGAAGGGGAGGTGGGCTGGTTTTTCTGGCCCCCTTCTCCCTCGCGTTTAGCCCCAATGGTTTTCAGATTTTCAGACGTTCGGCCCATTAGTTCAGCGATTCCAAGACATTTCACGCCATTTCTTTGTCAACATAGGAAATTTTATGCTACTTACTATGGGTTTCAGAGGCCGTGTTACATAGTTTTTCGGGAATAGCTTATTAACAGTTGGATCAGTATGATATTTTGCCACAACTTGTTTCACACCGTCCCCTAATTTTTTTTAATATTGTACATTACCAAAAGTAGATAATTAAGCCGCTTGTCCCTGTGTCATAAGGTTAAAGTCACACCTGAATGACTAGGAAACGGACAAGGCTACCGTGGCGTACCTTTGAAACCACCAAACCATTATTGCTCCTCCATCAAGCACGGTAGTTATCAGCCAACACTCAAACCTATTATCGTCTTTACATTAAAGTTATGTCACTATCAAATATAAATATACAGTATACAGTACAAAATATGTACTGTACACTATTTGTATGGAGTATGTGCCTAAGTATACCTGTATACATACATACATACATACATACAATACTCTGCTAGAAATAAATAAGTAATTTATAAGCCAATTGTTGATTTTATTTTAAAATTACATCACAGATTTTATAAAAATATTAATTTCTATTATCAAGGTACCATTAGTCATGTAGCTAGAGGAATGCCAATATATTTAATAAGACAAAATAATCACATTGGATTACTGTAGAAGACAATATTACATGAACATTGATGAACACATTATAATTGATCTTTAAATTGCTACATACATTATCTAACCAAGCTGTAAAATTTAAGCTGTACCAACTTTATAATTATACCAAGTATGCTTAACTATTATTAAAAATTCCCAATAAAAAGTAGTTTTACTGTTAAAAGTATAATCTTGATTGCAAAAGAAATAAAATATATAAAGTAAAGATGAACCACTTTATCTGAACAATTTTGACAGTCCTGCAAATGCTGCCCTTTATTTTTGTTTACGTGTTTCTGTAATTTACCGTACACAATATGTATATATAGATGTTTGTTTCCATTAGTTGAAGGGGGGTCACCTAAAAAAGCAAGGTGGGCCCCCTTACCCAGAAAACATGAGGTCTATACTAGAACTCTCATAGGGCATATATCAAGATTTTCACAGAAATGTTTACTCAGGGTGTACATGATGTCAATTGATGTCTCTTGTCCTTTTCAGTTACCTGGACAGAGAATAGGTAAATTTGGAAGGGATCATTCAGCATGAACAACAGCCATCGGGTACTGGTGCAAAACTGGAAATTGTCAGAATACATTGATATACTGTATAAGGCTAAAGTCAAATGCTAGAATTAACCCCCACACCCCGGGTATTTTTAGTTTTTTTGTCACCAACACATTTCACGTCTTTTAAAGAACAGAATAGGGAAAAAATATAAAGATTTTGATGAAGCATGGTATCGATACTTCAAATACTGTAGATACCAAACACTCTTCTTCATCTTCCTGTGGTGATGAGTTGAATTATAATGTAAAACTTGCAAGATAAACAAACCAAAACTGGGATGACACAAAATAAACGCAAAAGAACTGAATACAAGGTTTTGTGGGGTTGATAATGATAAACGAAGTAAAGTGAATATCACCGCTACGCAAAGGGTTAAGGAAAAATGGTGTCCGCGTCCTAGGGTATCCCGGGGTTAAGGGGTTGACTCAGCAGTATATATTGATGGTCCCAAGCACAGTATACAGTCCTGTAGTATGCCAGGCTATAAGGAAACATACACACATATACAGTACATACATACAATGGTTTATCGTCGTTTTCCATTACTGTACATACATTGTAACGGCTCGGACGTGGTTGCCTTTCCGCAGCTGGAATATAGTACAATAAAGTCCCGTCACAACACCACCCCATCATGTCATCACTTTGGCTGATGCTGGCATAGTGCATTGGGGTTTGTAATTGCTGATTAATGTTAAGAGCGGGATGTTACTTAATAGTGCTAACCGTGCCTCAGCAAAATTCGACTAAGTCCCACTGCAACACTTGCAAACCACACCAGCCTCAACAGTGCTACAAGACAGTGCCATACCAAGACTTTACTGCACATAAGGCAACTTGCTTTCTACTGTATATAATATTTGCTAAAACACTGTCACCAACTACCACATGAAGAACTAAATACTACGGTCCATTATAAATTACATGTGATTATATAGATATAAATTTTCATGATGGTGTTAATACAAATATATAGTTAGCACCGACAGTAAATAGCCAATATATAATAAAGTTAAGTACACTAGCAGAAAATGGTGGTCCCAGTCAATTCAATCCAAAAGATAAGTTCAATTAAGTAAGTTCAGAAGTTTGGTTTAGTTTGTTTTGGTTGGTTTTTGTAGGGATGTGATTGGGTTGGTTAGGCTAGGTTATATTAGATTAGGTTAGGGTGGGTTAACCCCTCCAATCCCAGCACCGTATATATAAGTCAGTAGATAAGTAACTCCCCAGTCCCAGCGCCGTATATATGCGTCAGTAATGTACTTTCCTTGTAACTGCCTGTACAACCCTGTACCAATTACCACGACCTTTTGAGCACTGCTCACGTGTTGGCAACACTTCTCAGCTTATATGAAACCCACTGAAGGGTGACAAGAGCCAGTGTTGCCTCATCTTTGGAGGTGGATAGGTAGCCTCTCCTGCCATTTTTGCTACAATGCTTGGGACTGCTGGGGACTTTTATTACTGTATCCTACGGTACAGTACGGGTTAAGAGGGCAAGATAGGAGGAGAGAGGATAGGGTAGGTTAGATTAGGTTAGGTCAGCTTACTTTACGCTGGGTTAGGTTAAAATAGTATAGGCTGGATGTTTGCAATGGTGTTAAATTTTGTGACCAGACAACACAATCAGTAGACCATTTCAACCAGTAGCTCTCAACCAGTGCCAAGTCAACTAAGTCCTAATACATTAGGACAAGAGACTGAAACTGCACGTATGTGTGGAGTACTAAGTCTAAAAATTTTATGTATGTACAGTATGTATGTACTGCTTTGTTAAGTCAGGTAAGGTCATTATTAGGTCCGTGTGAACCGAGGACCTCTAGGACTCACTCATGACGTTGTTGTTCTTAGAGTGACGCTTATTAAAAATAGCTTATTTCTCGGTTATTACAGAACCAAATTGAATTATATTTCATATGCATATACAGTGGGGCCCCCATTTTCGCTACACCGGTCTTCGCTGATTCAATTCTCGCACCACACACCAAATATTCCCAATTTCAATTCTCGCGCCAAAAGCCTCAATTCTCGCATCAAAATCCCAGCCGAAACCCGAAAAAATAGCAAAAATAACGAAAAACTCGACATAAAACTAGAAAACAAACAAAAACAATAATTTTGTTTTAACATAACGAAAGAATCTGCCAGGTGCTTGCTGTTTAGAGACGAAATCCGAGTGAATCCGAGATCCGATCGTCAAATGCACAAGATGCATGTAGATGTTAGTAGAGCCATTGAAAATGTTATTTGAGGTATCGTTTAATAATAATAATAATAATAAGCATGTTACTTATTTCTCATAAGCGCCAATTTTTCCGAAGAATTCACTAGCGCTCGAAAAGAGAAAGAAAAAAGAACAAAAATCAATGCATCAAAAGAAGGCTCATATACAACACACATTTAACAATCACTAGCAGTGGCAAAATAGCCTAAACTCTATAGCCATCTGTCATGACACCTCTCTCAAGATCATAGCTTCTCTCAAAGAGAAAAGTCTTAAGTTGTCTCTTGAAGCATTCAACAGAACTCAGTTGTCTCATGGACAGCGGCAACCTGTTATACAACCTCGGAGCCATGTAGGAGAATGACCTCTCAAAGAAAGAAGACTGCTGGAAAGCCCTTGGTTCATCAAGACGAAAAGGGTCATTGTCATGACGCACAACTACACCATGGTGTGCCGGTGGGCGCCTGAGCAGCTCCGCAAGGTACCTAGGCTCACCAAATTTGAGAATCTTAAAAGTCACCAAACACAACTTAAATTCTATTCTTGCTCTTACTGGCAGCCAGTGCAGTTCTATGTGAAGAGATGTAGTAGGAGTTCTAGGTGGAACACCAAAAATTAGTCTTGCGGCCCTGTTAAGAACAGACTGAACTTTCTTCAAAATATAATTTGGAAGACCCACCAACAGGGCATTGCAATAATCAACACGAGAGAAGACCAATGAGTGAACCAACGTCAGGAGGCAACGTCTGGTTATAAACGGCTTCACCAAATAGAGATTTCTGATGTGCAAGTAACAACTTTTAACTATCTGGTTTACATGCTCTTTGAAATCTAATCGGAAGTTCACATATACACCCAGATTTCGAACAGAGTTGGCCGGTCGCAGCTGAGATCCACCCACATTGATGGAGAGGGCACCTACTATATCATCAGCTCTTCTATTTCCTCGGATGATGATATAAGTTACCATCATTTAGTTTAAGTTTTCTCGCTCTCATCCACTTCTTGATATCAGACATCAACAATTCCATCTTACTCCGTATATCAACTATATTTGTGATTCTCACATAAATCTGGGTGTCATCTGCATAAAAGTGAAAGGTGACATTATGTGCATGAAGCAGAAGAGACAAACTGCCAATATAAATTATAAATAGGATAGGACCTAAAACTGATCCCTGCGGAACACCATACTGCAGGGGTGTCGAGTCCGAGACCACTTGATTTACCATCACACTCTGGGATCTACCTGACAAGTACGACCCAAGAAGCAAGAGAGCGGAGTCACGCACACCACAATCATAAAGATCACTCAATAACAACTCGTGATCCACTGTGTCAAAAGCCGCAGAGAGATCAAGCAAGACCAATAGTGAGGCCACACCATTGCAAATGTTCTCAACTAGATCATTATGTACTCTAATCAATGCTGTTTCAGTTGAATGATGCTGTCGGTAAGCAGACTGAAAAATTGGGATAGTTTCATTCTGCTGAAGTAGTGGTTGTAATTGGTCAAGTATTGCACGCTCTAATATCTTTGATATGAAGGACAGGTTGGAGACAGGACGATAGTTCAACATGTTCTCAACATCAAGTCCAGGTTTCTTTAGAGTAGGTCGGAGTAGTGCATGCTTTTCAGAATGTGGGAAGCTACCTTCAGAGAAGCACTTATTAATTATTTTGGAAATAAACTCAACTGTGTGATCATAGACTCTTGGTAGCTTGGAAACATTTATGGGATCCAACGGGCAAAATGTTTTATTGAGGTTTCTTATGTAGGACGAGATCATGTCCACCTCTACTGAGTGAAAGGATGAGAGGACATTATTAGGAATGTGTCGGGGTTGGAGTACAACTGAAAGTTCTTCACCAACAGAAGCATCATCCAGTTCCTGTCTTATGCGAGTTATCTTGCCAGCAAAAAATGCCACAAAGTTGGCAGCCAACTCGGCATCAGGTACAGAAGGTCTTAAGCCGACTCTTGTTTTTCCAAGTAAACTGTTTACAATTGAAGCCAACCTCCTCTGGTCGTTACCACACGAGTCAACTTTTCCCTGATAATACACTTTCTTTTCATCTTTGATTTTGTAGACCACAGCTCTTCTGGCTGACAGATATTGCAACCATGTAGAGTCTGTTTTATTTTTCCGCCATTCACGTTCAGCTCTTCTACGCGCTCTTCTAAGAAATTTAACTCGAGTGCTATACCAGGGCGAATCATCTCGTACTATGATTTTCTTCTCTACTTCTGGACAGTGATGATCGAACACTAATTTAAGTGCATTTCCATGTACCTCCACCAGCTCATCTGAAGTAAGGTTGGAAGTATCAATACTTCCCAAGTACTGTTTTACTTCACTGCTAGCCAAATTTAGGTCTGCATTTTTATAATTTCTAAATCTGATTACTTTTTCATGTGTGAGTGGCTTAGGGAAATCAAAGCTGAAAGTAATCAAAGCATGATCAGAGGTATTAGGGTCAGCATTCTCAACATCAACATCCAGAACACCACCACAACCCACAGGAGAGAAAACCAAGTCAAGGGTGTGTCCTAAGATATGAGTTGGGTGGGACACATGGTTTACAAAATTGTTCTGATCAGTCAACTCAAGGAACTCAGGAGAGAATGGCTTCAGATGAGGGCTGTCAACCCAGTAATTAAAATCTCCACACATCAAAAGTCTTCCAGTTTTAGCAGAAAATTCCTCGAGAAACTGCCCAAACTCTTCCATAAAACCCCTATCTGTGCCACGATGGCCAGGCCTATAGACAACTGCCATTCTTAGAATTTGTTGATGGAGTTTTATTTCCACTTCCAACAGTTCATAATAAAGAGGGGCTGGGTTATGGCTTATTTGCAAGATATTCACCAGAGATGTGGAGTAGACAACTGCCACTCCACCACCCAGATGATCTCCCCTAGGCCTAGGAACATTTATTATGGAATGGGTTTTAGGCAATGCCGCCTGGATAATATTCAGATCTGACTCGAACAACCAGGTCTCAGTGAGACATAATACATCAAGGTTACGTTCATCCAAGATCTCGCAAATATGATCCATTTTGTTACGCAAGGAACGAACATTCAACAGACCCAGTTTCAACCGGCTCCCATGTGCATTTTTCAGTTTTTTGAACCTACAAAATCGGTGTTCTCAATAACTTTATTTCTCTGAGCTGTCATTAAAGGACAATTTCTACTTGAGGCGAAATGATTTGGCGGCTCCGTAACTGATGTGGAGCTCATACAATTTATACATTTGGGGGAAGTCTTGTTGGTGCAGTCTTTTGAGTTATGAGTACCGGCACAGAAGTTGCATTTTGGATCCTCATTTTTCCGATAACACCTGTCACTGGTATGGCCAAAGCCCTGGCAATGGTAACATTGTGTTACCCAGAAGCGATCGTATGCACGACCTCTCACAAGTCCAACATACACAGAATTGCCATCATCCACAATGGAAGAGCGTATTTCAGGTGACATTTTTACTACCGCAATCTTAGTGTGTGCATCACTCTTTTGCTTAGTGAATAGCAAATTCATAGCTAAGCCATCGTCGACCAGGGACTTTATTCTTGGGTTCTTGTTGAGGATGCTGGGAATGATCTCATTATCCTCAGCGTCATTAGCAATGCCTACCAGTCATTTTTGGCATCATCTTCTTTGGTTCGGAGACACTGAAGGCACTGTCCACCCCCAAACACTGATTGATGGCCCTTCCTGCATCTTCTTTGGCTTTCTTGGATGGAAGTCGTACCACCAGTACACCTGACTCAGTTCTAGTTAACTTGTTAACCGGAACCGAAGCCAAAGCAGTCTCGATTGCCTTTGTATCTGGTGGGCTTACTGGCTCGGAGGATCGGTCTTTTGGCTTCACTACCAGGACCTGATGGTCCCAGACAGTTTTTTTCTTTCCACCATCTACCACCTCAGTGATGCGTTTGGTCGGCTCCTTTTTGGTCTCCGCTGTTTCCCTCACTACCTTTTCCTTGCTCTTCAAAACCTGCACTACATTCTTCTCAAACTCTCTTTTCTCTTTTTCTCTCTCTTCCACCTGCTCCTTCATGATTTCTTCCAATGCATCCACCTTAGCATTCCCCACCCTTGTCCACTCATCTTTCTCCTCACTTATTACTCCCTTTACTTTCTCACTTAAATGGCCCTCATACTCCTTTAGCTGCTCCTTGAGTGCCATGTTCTCTGCCTCCAGCTCATCTACTTTCCTTATCACTGCATCTAGGTTAGCAATTAATGGCCCATCTGCAGTTGCTACTGAACTGGCTCCACATATTTCCGTCAGTGACTCCACCTTCACACCTATATCTCTCCTCCAATTCTCCATAACTCCCTTCCATCTTAACAGACCCATCATCTGTCTCTTCACTACAGTCAATTGATCCTCCACTTCACTACCCTCTGCCAGAAATCCCTCAAATTCATAGCTCTCTTCATCTCCCAATAAACTCTGCCTCCGTTTGCCTTGGCCGGCCATTGTTTATATTTATGTAGCCTACAATTAAAAATATACAAAACACTTAATAAAATTTAGAGTAAAATTAAACTACTACCTGGGATAAACCCAGGTAGCGCCGCCCCCGTTTGTGTCACCCTATCTTGAAAAAAGAATAAATGGAAAAAATAAATAGAAATGGGTGTTTGCGAGGTCACCACGAGCAGGTGGGGTACGACTTGATTACCTTCCAAAGAAGGTAACCCAACCGAGGTGTCGCAAGTACTAGGCAAAGATGAAATGTGAAAACTTTAACCGTGTTTTGGGCCTTCAGCAGTAGCAGATACGTCACTCGGAAAACTAAACCCCATTGGTTACGATACTGCCACTGCGCAAAGTTTAATACAGGACAAATCCCGATGGACTGGAGAGAGGCGAACATAACAGCTATATTTAAGAAGGGAAAGAGAAATGACCCAGGGAATTATAGACCAGTCAGTTTGACAAGTGTTGTGTGTAAACTAATGGAAATGGTAATTAGAGAAGGAATAATGGATCATATGAAGTCAAACCAACTTTTCAGTGGGAGACAGTTCGGATTCTTGCCGGGGAGGTCGACGGTACTACAGCTAATTAAGGTGGTAGATGATTGGATGCAAATTCTAGAAGATGGTGATGTAATAGACGTGGTATATTGCGATTTTATGAAGGCCTTCGATAAGGTCCCACATAAAAGGTTAATAGAGAAAGTTAGAAGCTATAATATAGGGGAGAAATGTGTGAAATGGATAGAAGCCTTCCTGAAAGATCGGAGACAGAGGGTACTGGTGAATGGAATAGGCTCGGGGTGGAGGGAAATTACAAGTGGGGTACCTCAGGGATCTGTGTTGGGACCACTGCTGTTCGTTATATTTATCAACGACTTACCTGAAGTTATAACTAATGGAAGTGAGGTATACCTGTATGCGGATGACACTAAGCTGTATAGAAGAGTGAGGAGTAAGGAAGATGTGGGTTTGCTTCAAGGAGATGTGGAGGGCATGAAGGGATGGTCTGAGCATTGGTTAATGCCTTTTCATCCAAAAAAATGCAAGTACATGCGGATTGGGACAAGCAAGATAGACAAGGTAGGATACAGTATGTATGAAGCGATGGAGGAAGTGAATGCAGAAAAGGATATAGGAGTAGTGATAGACAAAAAGTTACATTTCTCAGAACATTTAGCGGAAAAGATAAACAAAGCCAATAGAATTGTAGGGCTGATAAGGAGGACATTTCACTTGATGAAGAAATCTTCAGGAATCTCTATACAGCGCTGGTTAGGCCGCACCTGGAATATGCGAACCAGGTGTGGGCTCCATATATGGTAAAGGATATAGAAGCAGTGGAGAAAGTGCAGAGGAGAGCTAGCAAGCTGGTACCAACGTTGAAGAACGCGGGCTATGAGCAGAGGTTGAGGACACTGGGGCTTCCGACACTGGCATATCGGAGAAAGAGAGGGGATA
Source organism: Paralithodes platypus (assembly GCA_032716605.1). Taxonomy (NCBI): domain Eukaryota; kingdom Metazoa; phylum Arthropoda; class Malacostraca; order Decapoda; family Lithodidae; genus Paralithodes; species Paralithodes platypus. Next base: position 246,332 of record CM064573.1, read on the forward strand.
TGATAGAGACTTTTAAGATAGTGTCAGGAAAGTACGATGAGGATGTGTGTGAGGGTATCTTCTTGATGCGGGAGGGAACAAGAACGAGAGGACACTCTAAGAAAATTTACAAAGAAAGAAATAGGCTTGAGAAGGCAAAGAACTCATTTTGTGATAGAGTGGTAAATGAGTGGAACGCACTGCCCCAGTATGTAGTCGATTCCGAATCAATAAGGGAGTTTGAAAGTAATCTTGATAAAGCATGGAGAAGACAAGATTTGAAGTTTGATTATAAAACAAAAATACAGAATAGTAAAAATATTGCGTCTTCTACCGCCGCCGCCAACACCGTGAATGACCGCAGCAGTGCAACTACTGGTACTGAGCTGGATACACAGGCCTAGTTTGCCTTTTTCCAGAGGATCTACTGTAAGAAACTGTAAGAAGACGCTTGCAGTTTAGCTAGTATCTGTGTTGACAAAACAACCATTTGCAAGTTTTTTGTGCCTGAACCCCTTATCTCTCGTTTATTATAACCTCTAGTACATCTAGTGATAGGGATGGTTGGCCTGGTGGTAGCAATGAAGGAATTTCATGCTCAAAACACAGAGCAAAGACCAGTCCATGTCGGACGAAAGCGATTGAAATGCCTAGCCTAGACGATGTTAGCCTAGGCTAGGCTAAATATGACAATGATTTATAATAAAATCTGTGTGGTAAGTAATCTTCTCATAATACGTATTTATACGTCTTTTCCTCATAATATGTATTTATTGGATGTATTTGGGGCAAAATGGGTACTTGAGGGGTGGTTGGACCTAAAAATGTTCGCATGATAGAAACAATGCCCCAATCTACAGTATTTATGGTTAGGACTGTCATTTAGCCATGTCTACATTATTATTTACAATGCATAAGATTTAGGCCTAGGCTACTTGATGTAGCCTAGACAAAAAACATGTTTTCATAGCCTAACACTGGGAAAAAGTGCGGTAATTGTTTAGATATTGGGCCTTTTTTTTCTAGTTATTAAAAACTTATTCTATGGTGTATTATATGATACAGTATAGGCCTAATGCATAAAATTTAATTTGTGTACAATAAAACATGTTTTCATAGGCAAAAAATAGAAAAAGACGCAAATTTTGGCATGAGCACGGAACCGATTGAATTTTCCCCATAAGAACAGTGCTCCGATCTTGGCTGTTTCAATCCTAGCTCTATTTCTGCAGAACCGATTAGCAGCTAGGATGGGGGCTCCACTGTACTCTGATCTATCCTCTAGGCCGTAACAAAGCGGCCTAAAAAATTTCATCCTGTTGCGTAACGCGACTCTGAGTTAACACGGCTGCACGGATTTATAGTCTGCTTGGACTTGTATTGGCACTGGTTGAGATCTACTGGTTAAGTTGTCCAGAACACCATTAAATTGACCAAGAGTTGAGTTTACAGACAAGCGTAAAAAATGTAAGAGTAATGCGAGAATACACAAGAACTTACATAATACTGATATAGAGAGCACAAACATTGACCATATCAAAAGCTAACGCATCCATTAACCCACGAACTGCTAGAACATGTGCAAAATAAAAGGCCAAGTTGAGGGAGGGGGGTGGGGGTATATAGGGGGGAAGGAGTGGAGGATGTGGTATGAAAAAATGCCACTACCTTCTACGTGTCACCCAAATTTCAGACATTTCCTGGCACTGGCATGGTTTTTGAAGGGATATTTTTACACGTTTAAATACCGTGGCTTCCGAGAGGACCTTCGCAGTCCATGGGTTAAAGGCAATGTCACACGAGCGATTTTGGGGGCATTTTTTTACGAGCAAGCTACTATTTCTTGGCACTGTATTTTCGCATTGGAATCGATAAATAAGCTAATTTTATAATGAGCTTAATAGATTGACATAACATACAACTTGAAGTCAGAAGATGCCAGACCACAACTGCCCAAAAGAATTGCCGGTAAAATAGTTCATGTGACATCACCTTAAGATTATGAAATACCTATAAAGTATCACTAACTGTAGTCTACAGTTATTATGAAATACCTATAAAGTATCACTAACTGTAGTCTACAGTTATTATGAAATACCTATAAAGTATCACTAACTGTAGTCTACAGTTTTGGTTATATGAACTATTAAACTAAACTGAGAACACATTACACATAGGTGCTTTGAAATTATTGTCAAAGTTCTAAAAGTTTTAAAAGCAGCCCAAATTTGCAATATTCCAAGTTCTAAATGTTATAAAAGCAGCCCAAATTTGCAATATTCCAAGTTCTAAATGTTATAAAAGCAGCCCAAATTTGCAATATTCCAAGTTCTAAATGTTATAAAAGCAGCCCAAATTTGCAATATTCCAAGTTCTAAACGTTATAAAAGCAGCCCAAATTTGCAATACTGTATTCCACTATTCATAAACTAACGTGAAAGGCCTATAATTTTACAGTAATAATTTCAAACATCTTATAACTTTCCTGGTTACATATGATATGTTCACATTAAGTTGAAGTGAAAGGCCAATGAAAAACATGATTAATTGGAAATAATCTCTAAATATGAAATACGCAACAGCAATCGACATTCACCAAACACAGGGACACAGGGCCTTTCTCAGGGACTCGGGGCTGTTCGGCCAGGCAGCTTAGGGAACAACAACAACAACAACAACAACCAAACACATTTTTAGCAGCAGGATAATAATAATAATAATACAAATAATAATAGCCTAAATATAAAACTATTATACTGTACCATCTTAAACTGAATAATAATATTAATATTAATAATAATAAACATGAAATATAAAACTATTACAGTATACCATTTTCTTTTTGATTGGCCTTCATTCATTCATTGTCTCTTAACCCTTTCAGCACGACTTATTATTCATCATACTTTGGTAACCATTAGACAATTTCCTTTAGCCGAGACTCGACCTCTATGACTCAAAGGGGTAAATACGATCTCGATACACCCTCTGAACAAGATAAGTCCTTCTTAACCTAATAAGTGCGCATGGGGGTAATTGGAAACGTCCCCCTGTGCTGACGTATTTGAGGTGTTTCCGTCACTAAAATATTCATTGTGCCATTAATAGCATTAATACTTATCCATATGTGCCTATTATGGGTTGATTATAAAGGTATTAACCTGAAACAACAATAAAACGAGTGAAAACAGCGTTTGGATGGTCAAAATCGGAGATATAGCCCGTGAGTTGTATAATGTATGGGTGAGGCAAGCTGCTTTCCCGCCAATTTCCCCCAAGGCCACTGAGACACAGTCGATCGATACTCTCTCTCTCTCTTGCATTCGCTTGCTATCAGTGATGACCACACCCTCCAACCGGATTTCTAATGTTAGCACGAAAATATACCTCAGAATAAGGGAATAACAGGGAAAATAGGTGATAACTGAAGGAGAGGAGGAAAGTGGGGAAGGAGGGGAGGTAGAGGACTGAGATTTTGCATGGCCCAGGGGCCAAAAAAAAAAAAAAATTGTTTTTTGTTTTTTGTTTTTTTTCGATGTCAAAAGTTGATTTTTTTTTTCACTCACTCTTAAGAGTCTCCCCGCAGTCCGCCGGGGGAACTCTTAAGAGTCTCCCCGCAGTTCCCGGGTTAAGCTGCATAAAATAGTGGAATTATAGCCAGAATCGAAGGTAAAAAGACACCATCGTGCTGAAGGGGTTAAAAAAAGCTTATCTATCATCCAGCTACTGCATTTCTATTTGTTTGACACTGACACCATTGTGCTGGAAGGGTTAAAAGAAGCTTATCTATCATCCAGCTACTGCATTTCTATTTGTTTGACACTAAAAGACACCATCGTGCTGAAGGGGTTAAAAAAAAGCTTATCTATCATCCAGCTACTGCATTTCTATTTGTTTGACACTAAAAGACACCATCGTGCTGAAGGGGTTAAAAAAAAGCTTATCTATCATCCAGCTACTGCACTTCTATTTGTTTGACACTAAAAGACACCATCGTGCTGAAGGGGTTAAAAAAAAGCTTATCTATCATCCAGCTACTGCATTTCTATTTGTTTGACACTAAAAGACACCATCATGCTGAAGGGGTTAAAAAAAAGCTTATCTATCATCCAGCTACTGCATTTCTATTTGTTTGACACTAAAAGACACCATCGTGCTGAAGGGGTTAACAAAAGCTAATCTATCATCCAGCTACTGCATTTCTATTTGTTTGACACTGACACCATCGTGCTGGAAGGGTTAAAAAAAGCTTATCTATCATCCAGCTACTGCATTTCTATTTGTTTCACACTAAAACTATAGGCCTTGGCAAGTTAAAGAGATATTTACTGTGGTGCAAACTCTACATTCAACATATATATATTATTCTTTATACTGTACACAGTAATGAACACTAATATTGATAGAACATGAACACAATAAGCAAGGACTATATGATGAACCATTAAACATCCATATTCAATACACTGTACTGTAATACTGTACATTGTTTGTTTTATCCCTAAAACTATAAATGATCCTATATTAACCAAAAGCAGATCAATCTTCTTTAACCCCTTATTGGCGGCGCTCGACTTAAGTCGTGCACCAATTTGCAGCAAGTTAGGAGCATTATTAAGGCTCTTAAAGGGTTAAAATCGAGTGCAAATGGCCGGGAGCGCAGCGGGCCAGACAGCCGACTCCCAGGGCTTACCGCCGCCCATTAACTCATGTTCCCTGTGTTCTCGAGAGGCCGGCACTGTAGCCAGTAGTGAGCATAGCTGGGAAAAATATACCGATATATGCTAAACTTCCATGTTCGTGGCACCACTGCAAGAGAACCACGAGTGCTACGTAGCTCGTTCTGGTCTCATTTTGAATCTTTTAGCGCCTAGTTTTTTGCTGAATACATTTCTTTTCATGCAGATACTTGATTGATCATTCAGGAGGGCCTGAATATGCCCAAATGAGCCCAAAACACCCCGCTAGACAAGGGTTAAGGCGCTTTTACACGAGGGTTATTATTCCGACTTCTTATCAGCAACTAAATTCTGGCAAGACTGAGACTACCTTGCCCTGGTATTGACAACTAGAATGAAGGTAGGCTATTTTTTTTTTTTTTTTTTTTTTGCCAGACGCCGTAATTCCCGCATGAATTTTAGGCGTTTGTTATAAATGGCTAGGTCAAGTTGCCCGGGCTTGACAACTACCAATAAAATTTTGACAGTGAGGGCTCCATCCGCCGAACCTTTGATCAGCAGCCGACGCTCTACTGACTATGCCACGGCTCGCTTATTATTGATGGCTGAATAATTTAAGAGTTATTTCATGTGAGCGAGAGAGAGGGTGAAGGCATCAATCTTTGTTTTCTCTCCTGGTAATTATGCTTTTCTTGGCATTTTGTGCGTCTGTGACCCAACGTGATAAATTTAAAGAGTTATTTCATGTGAGTAAAAGACCTAGATGTGTGTGAATTTGTATTTTGTTTTTGTGTGTTCATTGTTTTCTGTTGTGTTGTCCCTATTCTGGTTCTGTCTTGAGTCCCCCCCCCCCCAAAAAAAAAAAAAAAAAGAGAGGGGGAAAAAAAAGGGAAAGAGAAAAAGAAAAAATAGGAAGAGTGGGGATTGGGCCTGAGTATATAGATAGTTATATAGAAAAGAGCGTGAAGGGGTCAAGGTTCTTTTTATAATTTTCTCCTATAAATTTTTCCTTGGCGTTTTGTGCTTCTATGGCCCACCGTGCTCAGGCGGGTTGCAGTTAAAATATATATAACAACGAATCAGAAGCTGCCAGATCATAGTTGCAGAATAAAGTTGTTGTTGTTGTTGTTCCCTAAGCTGCCTGGCCGATATGGCTGATGTGGCAGAATAAAGTTGTGGGCTAAAGCTCTCGTGCAAGTCCACCTTCACTGTCCCTCGAGTTGACCTAACCACACCACACACAGCTATACAGTAGTCCGTTTATTCTAGGTTGGGCAGAAATCCTAACCTCTAACCTCTGTAACTCATTCTTTTATTTCAACATTTTTTTTTTAGTAAGCGATGTTTCCACATAGCAATTTGATTAGTTATTTTGCCTTTATATTGTCTTTGTCCCAGTTTTTGTTTGTTTAGTTTGCAAGTTTTACATTTTAATTTACATTTTAATCATGAGTGTGTGTATAGTACCTGATATAGCTACTGTATTGCTATGGATGGTTAGCTCAACTCTGGTTAGTGGCTACACAAAATATAAGAATAGTATCATGACCAAGACGCCAACGAACTTGACAATAATCTTGACCCCTTAACTTCTCATAACTCAAAATGAATGAAAGCAATCGAGCTGACGTTTCTATAATTTGGAGAGAGCCCACCAGGAAATAGGTATGGACATTTACAGCCAGTTTGCTCTAAGCCCTTTTGAATTATGAGAAGTTAAAGGGTCAAGATTATTGTCAAGTTCGTTGGCACTACCTATAGTAACATTCTTATTGGTTAAAAATAAGATTGTCCCAATTGATCTATATTCACTTACAATCTACAGGGTCAAGGTTTGAATATAAGAAGTATAGAGATATGAGATACATATTGAAAAGTGCACTTGTTAAATGTGTTAACTTGTTACGAGCTAAAAGTATATGATCAGGGTGTCAAACGCAAGCCGGGTCCATTATTTTTAGTTTTAATTATTGTAGGTGTATAGCTAAAATTACGGTTTATAGTTCAAATTGTGTCTTTGAAAATGGGAAAATGGTAAAATGACCAAAACAATGCTATTTCAGGGTATATTTTCTTGTGTTCCTAAACTAATGGGGCAAACTTCTTAAAATCTCAAAACTAAAGGGGCTAAACACAAGGGAGAAGGGGTCCAGTAAACAAAAAATGGCCTTAAGCCTGACACTCTGGATCCCGGCAGATCTCTGGTGGTGGTGATGGTAGTTGTGTGAGACATGGGTCGTTGTCTCCCTCGGTCTCCCCCTCAGTCTCGCTCTCCTCCTCCAGCAGTTGGGTGGAGGCTGAGGCGTTGGTGGCGGTGGTAGCAGCTTCCTTCTTGTGGTCGTAGTACTCCTTCACCAACATCGCCGTCTGTTTACATAACATAACATCAGTAACTGTACCTGGATGTACAACCCCTACCACACTCAACAAAAGGGAGACTGGTCTATCAGAGTGAGAACTGAGCGATCTCTGCCATACCCATAGCTTACTCTGACTGTTCCTTTTACTTATATATTTTCTAGATCTCAAGTGACGGCGTCTCTTCCGTGGATTGACCTCCCAATCTGCCAACCTAGATGTTGGCAGTTTGGAAGCCAAAGCGTCACATTTTTTTTCCTTTGCCCCTCAACTTTCTCTTCATAATTGCTGAGGGGCACAGGGCCCTGGGTGGGGCTTTGGTTTCCCGGGTGTTTCTGCACCCTCCTCAGCTCCCCTGCCATGGAGTGGCTTCGGTCACCCAGGCTTTATTGTGGTGGCAGAGAGGGATCTGTGGGGGTGCTCGGTTATGGCCTTGGCCCTGCTCGGGGCCTTGGGGCTGTTCGGCCAGGCAGCCTGGGGAACAGCAACAACAAAGGGGAGATCTATATTTAATTACCTTAATACGAGACTTATTTAAAGTTATCAATACTCTCCTATAGACAGTAGGTGAGGGTTAGTGTTGTTAATGTATTCATATTAGTTTTCACCAACCCACCAATTAAATTACAAATAAACCTAAGCTAACTAATGAAATAAATGAAAGTAATGAATACATGTGGTACTCCAAGGACTCAAAGTCTCGAACCTAGGATACTCACACCGAAATTCCGCACACTAAGCATTACTTCCCATGTACTGTACTAGGTACCAGGGACACATACTAGGTGTTAGGTGAGGGTTAGTCTTGTACCCCAGGTATGAGGGACACATAGTACAGTAGGGGTTAGATGAGGGTTAGTCTTGCATCCAATGTACTAAGTCTAGGTTAGGTTAATGACAAGGGATCAGGTGGTAGGTATGGAATAAACTAGGTACTAGTAACACATACTAGGTGTTAGGCGAGGGTTAGTCTTGTAACCCACGTACTAGGTACAGCCTGGCCTGCCAATCCGCAAAATAGCTAATACGCGAGCAGGGGTACATACATGTATGTATATACTCAGGCACATACCCCATTGCTGGGGGTGGCAGACACAACAGAGCCCGAACAGAAACCACATTTAAAGTTCCTATTCTCAGGGTCCGGGACCACTTTCACGTTCCCTCGCCCGTTTCTCTGTCTCGTCGAGTAGGAGAATTATATAAGGGGAGGAGGATTCCTAGCCCCCTGGAGCCAACTTATGCGTAACTAATTACAACCACTGTATGTTTATGAAAACTCAAAAAGTCTTGTAGGCCTACCCCAAGTACGAGGGACACACAGCCTAGTACAGTAGGTGTTAGATGAGGTTTAGTCTTACATCCAGAGTGAGGTTTGGCATCTTCTACCCAACCTTAGCCATTTCTGTCTGTCTCTATTACTGTCTTACTCTTCCTTCTGGGGGCAGGGGGCAAGAAATCCTCCTCCCCTTGTAAAATTCTCCTACTAAACGAGAGAGCAAGGGGCGAGGGAACGCAAAAATGGTCCCGAACACTAAGAATTGGAATTTAAAATGTTGTTTCTGTTTGGGCTCTGTCTCGAGTCGGCCACCCCCAGCTATGGGGAATATGCCTGAGTATATACAATACATACAATACCTACAAACAAAAACAAGAGTATTACTTTGTGTGGTGTAATTCGATTTACGTTGGGTAGGTTAGTTAGTTTTAGGCACATTGGGCGAACGAAGGGGGGTGGACAGTAAACACGCGTGTGAGGATGGGGGTGCAGAGGTCGCAGGGAGCTCCCGTCGTATTTACCGAGTGTAGTGTTGCTGTGGTAGGTGAATAAATTCAGTCGAGGTCGGTGGTTCGTGTGGTCATCACTGTAGATGTAGGTTAGGTCGGATTGTGGTTTGAGGTCGCAGTTTCTGGAGCGTTGATAACGTTGGATGGGGAACTGCTTGGCCTAGGCCTAGGCTAGCCTATACTGTACAGCGCCGCACAAGGATATTCTCACCGTGAGGTAAGGGTGCTAACGTTTTTGTATTTCAACCACAAGCTATCGAGGCGCATACTAGTCACCATGTCTGGAAAAGGGAAGGTGAGTAGTGAAATGATGAAGTCGTATGATGGTAAGGGCGACGTGGTGGCGTGGCTAAAGAAGGCAGAGTTGGTGGCGAAACTCTTGAAATTTGACGACTTGGCTAGTTTCATACCACTGTACTTGGAGGGAGATGCGTTAGCCTTGTACCTCGAAATGAGTGAGGATGATCAATTAGATGCTAAGAAGATAAGTGCTAGATTGAAGGAGGCTTTTACACAGGGAATGTTTGAGGCATATGGAAGGCTAAAGAGGGTGACATGGACAGGGGAAATAAAGTGCGTTCTCAGATGGATTACTGTTCACCTCTGTGGGGTGGAAGTGGAGTGGTTGCATTGAGGCAGTTGGACAAAATTCAAAATAAAGCTATTAGATTAATCAATAACCCTGCAATCACACAGGACCTTCCTACATTATCCATACGCAGAAACGTTGCATCCCTTGCATTATTCTACAGATATTTTCACAGCAATTGTTCCGAGGAACTTGCTTCAATTGTGCCGCCTCTCCACATCTTTCCCCGTAGAACTAGGGCAGCTGAGAGCGCCCATGAATTTACACTTTCTCCTCCACAATGCAGAACTTCTGCTTATCAGAATTCATTTATCCCCAGAGCTACTACTCTTTGGAATTCACTTCCCTCGAATTGCTTTCCACAAACTTACAATCTACAAATGTTTAAATCCAGTTGTTACAAACATTTTATGAATGGAGGATGCCTTTAGGCATATGGACCTTTTTGTTTTATCTGTGTTTTTCCTTCCTCCGTTCATTGTCTCATAAAAAAAAAAAAAAATAAAATAAAAAGGTGAGGGGGTGGATGTCTATGCTAACGAGATAAGGAGGGTGGCAGGGCTAGCTGGGTGGAAGGGAGAGGGCTGTGAAGCTAGCTTTTATAACGGTTTCCGGACAGGATATCGATGGAGCTGCAGCAGGTTAAGGACGTCGAGTCGGATTCGGTGAGCGTGAGTGAATTAATAGCTAGGGCTAGAGTATTGGCGTCAGGAGGAAGCCGGGGAGTTGCAGCGGTTGCTACTGGGGGGCCGGAAGTGGAGGCAAGGTGGCAGGCTCCACGGGGTGACCTGAGTGGCAGGAAATGGGAGGCGTGTGGGTTCAAAGGTCGCTGCTTCAGATGTGGTGGCTCTCACATGGCAAGGAAGTGTAAGGAGCCGAAGCCAGCCATAACTTGCTATCGGTGTGGGAAGGAGGGTCACATAGCGAGCCGTTGCAACCAGGGAAACGGTCAAGGGGGAGCTGCTGCGCCGGAAGCTACCCCTTTAGTCGAGTAAAGGCGCTCCCAAGCTCCCTGCCAATGGTGGAGGTACTGGTGGGGGGAAAGGGGCAAGAGCCCTTGTGGATACTGGCTGTTCGACCACTGTGTTGGCCTCTCGTTTGGTAGGAAAGTGTGAGGGAGAGGACGCTAGGCTGGTCGGAGTCGATGGAAGAGAGATAAGGTGTGAGGGTGCCAGAGAAGTGGAGTTGACAGTGCGAGGAATCCGATTGTGGATCAGGGCCATAGTACTTGATACAGTAATTGATGGCATTGATGTAGTGATGGGGATGGATGTAATCAGCCAACTGGGTGGCGCTACGATTGTAGATGGAAGAGTACCGGTAACGTTTGGGAAGGTACCGGTAAGCCGTTCAACTGCCGAGAGTGGAGAGACCCAATAAAAAGAGAGGCCATAAAGTCGGAAGGGAGGGTTGTGAAGCTGCCTGAGACTGAAGAGCTGAAAGATAAGTTCACAAAGGCAGCCGGGGTTGTTGAGCCAAAGAGAGGGGTGTCGAAGCCAGGAACCGAATGGGGGGCTGATCCATGCAAGATTGAGGATAAGGATTTTGTTGTGGTATTTGATGGTAGGAAGTGGGCAGTCGAGTGGTTGTTGAAAGGAGAGTTGCCTGTTTTGAAGAACAAAGTTGGTTGCTATGAACATGCTATGAAAGAGGGAGTGAGAGAAGATTTTGACAAGGAGGTGAAGAGGTGGATTGATGAGGGCATTCTGCTACCATGGGGGGAGGAAGTGGGGAGTGGAGTGTTGCCGTTGATGGCGGTGGTTCAACCGACGAAAAACAAGGTACGGCCTGTATTGGATTTTCGTGAACTTAATACCCACGTGATGAGTCACACAGGCGATGACGTCGCGGATGTGTGCGGCGAGACACTCAGGGAGTGGAGGCAGATGGGTGGGGCCTCGACCATTGTGGATTTGAAGTCCGCTTATTTACAAATTCATGTGGCAGAGAAGCTCTGGAAGTACCAGCTGGTGAGATACAAGGGGAAGACGTATTGCTTGACGAGGTTGGGTTTCGGGTTGAATTCGGCTCCAAGAATTATGGCGAGGATACTCAAGACAGTGCTGGGGAAAACGCATAAGATGAAGGCTGCCACAAATTCATACATTGACGATATACCGGTACTAGTGGATGAGACTGTGGTGACGGCAGCCGAGGTTGTAGAGCACTTGGCTAGGTTTGGATTGGCCACAAAGGAGCCGCAGCCGTTGGAAGGGGGTGCGGCGTTGGGCTTGAGATTAGAGAGAGATAGAACAGGCGAGCTAGTATTCCAGAGAGGCAATGAGGTTCCGGAAATTAGGGAGAACTGGAGTAGGAGAGAGCTATTCTCAGCTTGTGGAAGGCTGGTGGGCCACTATCCCATTGCAGGATGGCTGCGGGTAGCATGTAGTTACGTTAAGAGGAGAGCGGAAGGTGCAAGATGGGAAGACAAGGTAGGAAAAGAGACAGTCACGATGATGCAAGATGTCATAGAAAGAGTGAGACGCGAAGACCCAGTGAGAGGAAGATGGTACACTCCGAAGTCGGAGAAGGGGGTCGTATGGTGTGACGCAAGTAGTATAGCGACAGGCGTGACATTGGAGATAGGTAATGTAGAAGTTGAGGATGCTGCGTGGTTGAGGAAGAAGCACGACTACAGTCATATCAACGTGGCCGAGTTGGACGCAGTATTGAAAGGTATCAATTTGGCCTTGAAGTGGGGTTTGCAAGAGATCGAGGTTCGAACTGATTCTGCTACAGTATTTGGTTGGCTGAAATCAGTGGTGACGGAAGAGAAAAGAGTTCGAACAAAGGGAGCCTCAGAACTGATTGTGAAGCGTCGTCTGGGAATTCTGAGGGAGTTGAAAGATGTGTATGGTCTGCAGTTGTGTGTAGTTTTTGTGCCATCAGAGAAGAACAAGGCTGATGCCCTAACAAGAGTAAAGAAATCCTGGCTCGGGGTGCCAGAGGAGACAAAGGAGGCGGCTATGGTGTGCTGCATGGGAGCACCAAGTGTAAAGGAGCTACATCAAATGCACCACATGGGAGTCGACAGGACGCTGTTTATGGCAAGGAAGGTCGACCCTGCAGTCACGAGGGACAACGTTCGAGAGGTGGTGAGACGTTGTGACAGATGTCAGTCGATCGACCCTGCACCGAGTGTACATGTGTCTGGGGAGATTAGAGTGGATAATGATTGGCAAAGGTTGGCGGTTGATGTGACACACTATCGGCAGGGGCTGTACCTATCTATGGTAGACTGCGGACCTGGGCGGGTGGCTATCTGGAGGGAATTAAGAGCAGAGAATGCGGAAGAGATTGCAGGTGTGCTGAATGAGATCTTCCTAGAGAGGGGCCCAGTTGATGAGGTGTTGATGGATAACGGTACTGCTTTTCGGTCGCAGGCTTTGAAGAACATGCTTGATAGGTGGAATGTCCGACGTTTCTTTAGAGCCGCGTATCGGCCAAGTGGGAACGGAATTGTGGAAAGACATCATCGGACAATCAAGGCGATGGCAGAGAGGGGGCAGGTAGCGCCTATGGAAGCAGTATTTTGGTATAATATGTCCCCTAGGTCAGGTCAGGATGAGAGAACTGTACCACAAAGAGCAGTATTTCAGTATGAATGGCGACATCCATGTGCGGTGCCGATGGCCATTGGGGGGGAGGAAGGGCCTGCCTCTATCCAAATTGGGGAGGAGATTTGGGTGAAGCCCCCAAATGCAAAGTGTACATCCCAGTGGGGGAGGGGTACTGTGACGGACGTGCATTCCAGGAATAAACCTCAGTGTCGACGGGATGCCACGTCATATCTTGGACGTCAGAAGAGTGGTAGAGTCTTCAACTGATGATGAGGTGGGGGATGACGAGCAAGAAGAGGTAGAAGAAAACGAAGTGGTACCACGACGGTCGCAGAGAGAGAGGCGACGGCCAGGGTGGATGGGAAATTATGAGACGGGAAGTGATTGTGAAATGGAGTAGGTGGGATAAAGGGACTGCGCGATGTCCAACGTACCTTAGTAGTACTAGGGCGGTATGACAATAGGTACGGTGGAAAACTACTATAATTTGTTGTTGTTTTTTTGTTAGATTGATCTTGAGATCAGGGGGGCGTGTGGTGTAATTCGATTTACATTGGGTAGATTTGATTTACGTTGGGTAGGTTAGTTAGTTTTAGGCACATTGGGCGAACGAAAGGGGGTGGACAGTAAACACGCGTGTGAGGATGGGGGTGCAGAGGTCACAGGGAGCTCCCGTCGTATTTACCGAGTGTAGTGTTGCTGTGGTAGGTGAATAGATTCAGTCGAGGTCGGTGGTTCGTGTGGTCATCACTGTAGATGTAGGTTAGGTCGGATTGTGGTTTGAGGTCGCAGTTTCTGGAGCGTTGACAACGTTGAATGGGGAACTGCTTGGCCTAGGCCTAGGCTAGCCTATACTGTACAGCGCCGCACAAGGATATTCTCACCGTGAGGTAAGGGTGCTAACGTTTTTGTATTTCAACCACACTTTGGAAACTACTATCGGTTAGGCATACTCCGCTTTTCGACTTTGAAAATAATGTAAAATCCAACATTTGCCAAAACTTGACTCCAGTTTTCAAATTTTGGGTTTTATGGCTTTCCAAAACCCTAAAACCCATGCCAAGATTTGCTAAAACACACCATTATCGGCATAATACGCATTACCCCCTTATTTTGTCTGATCTTCATAGCCCACCCCACTATCGGGCGGTGTGTTATAAAATTGGTGGATAACGGGGAAAACTGATAGATCGATAGATAGATAATAAATAATTGCAAACACTATGTATTGATGAAAATGACCAAAAAATAAATTTAACAACACTGGGAAAAATCTTGGTATTTAAGTAACAATTTTCCAGTGTCTATATTCATATTTTTTCACCAACCAACTTTACTTCTAAACTCAATTAATGAAATCAACAAATACATGTGACACTCCAAGGACTCGAACCTAGGATACTCACACCAAAATTCTGCGCATTTATGCATTACGCTATCAAGACATAACATTAAGTAACATCCCGTTCTTATCATCAATTACAAACCCCAATGCACTTTAATAAACTAATGAAAGCATATGGTCCTCCCAAGATTCGAACTCGGGACACCACACCCAGAACATAAGCATTAAAATGTAAAACTTGCAAACTAAACAAACCAAAATTGGGACAAGGACAATATAAAGTCAAATTAAATTATCAAAATCGCTATGTGGAAACAACGCTTACTAAAATGAAAATTATTAAATAAAAGAACACAATCCACCACATAGGGTGTACATTACTACATGAGCAAGTTAATCTGTTTCCCAAGCAAACTAATCGCACATATAACAACGCACTATCGTCACGTTAAAGGAAGTAGTCAAGTTTGGGAAGTCCGGGACGTTCTGGCAAATTTTACTAAACTCTGCATGAATAAACCATACCTGAGCGCAGAAGAAGATGAAGTTGAATGCAGCACCAATTTGAAGGCCGACTTCATAAGACCTGGTGTTGGACCAGAGACCAATGGCTCCAATCAAGACCGCAACTGATTCAAGCGCATGTCTCATCACTCGCTGTAGAGTGCACAAACCAGAATTAGTGCAGTGAAAATCGATAATTATATTAACCCGTTCTGTACCAGCGACGTACAATGGTCGACGTTAAGAAAGTAACTCGCCAGTACCAGCGCCGTACGATGTCCGTCAGTAGTATTCGGTCCTTGTACCGAGCGGTACCAGGCACCATGATTTGTAAACACTGCTATGAGACCTTGGCAACACTTCTCAGAGTGTATCTAAGGTCCCACGGGCAGATTGCTCAGTACTTGTCCAGCTTTCGAGGCAAGAGGTTGCACTCTCTCGTCTTTGAAGCCATGTTGGCCACAATGCTTGGTACTGGAGGTTACATTTATAGTAATACCCTCTGGTACAGTAGGGTTAATAATAATAATACAGTACGGTAATAATAATAATAATAATAATAATAATAATAATAATAATACTATACATACTGTACGTATTATAATGTAAAACTTGCAAAATATACAAACCAAAACAGGGACGATACAATATAAAGGCCAAAGAACTCACAAATCTCTATGTTGAAATAACGCTTTAATCAAATAGAATTGTGAAATAAAAGAACACAAAACCAGAACATAGAGTGTACATCACTACATGAGCAAGTTAAGGGGACAGTGGCTGTTTGTTTGGTCTATTAATTAATTTATTCATATATTTTTTTAGTTTCCTCCCTAGACCTCCATCAAGCTTCGAAAAACACTCCCTAGACCCCCCGTCATGATAGATTTGTACACTTTTCAGTAGAAAAATTACCCGGCCGAAGGCCTTTTCCTTAAAAAATTACACTCGCTATCGCTCACCAGGAAAAAATCAACACCTGAAAGTCACGAAAGGTCTTAATTTTGACATAGAAATGGGACGAAAGGTCTTAAAATCGCCAAACTAGAGAACGAAAGTTTTAAAATCGCAAAACTAATGGGTCTAAACATGAGGGAGAAGGGGGTCCAGAAAAAGTGAGTAGCTCCCCCTTAAAATGGTCTCTCATTTGACACCCTACAGAGGCACACCGGACTATTACAGGGCAACACTTTTTCCTTTGCCTCTCAACTTTCCCTGCATAATTGTTGAGGGGCACAGGGCCTTGGGTGGGGCTTTGGTTTCCCGGGCGTTTCCTCACCCTCCACAGCTCCCCGCCTTGGAGTGGCTTCGGTCACCTTGGCTTTATTAGTGGTAAGCAGAGAGTTCCGTATGGAGCTCAGTGGTCTGGTTAATCTGCTCTACATAAAAAAAAAAAAAAAAAAGGGAGGGTTATGGCCGTGACCTTGCTTGGGACCTTGGTGCTGCTCGGCCAGACAGCCTGGGGAATAGCAACAACAGGACAACACTAACCTCGGCAAAAGGCAGAATGTGTGTGCGGGAGTAGCCAACTTGGAGGACGAGGGCCGGGAGACAGCGCAGCAACACCTCCACATCCACCGCCATCAGTACCACTGCTCCCCAGGCTCGGTACATTGGACTGTCCCATGCCACACCCATGATCACTATCAGTACCACACTGGTCACCTGTAACATCATATATGATAATTATATTTTTTCACTGACCAACTCTTACTTCTAAACTCAATTAATGAAATCAACAAATACATGTGGCAATCCAAGGACTCGAACCTAGGATACTCACACCAAAATAACTTGGTACAAACTAATTATAATGTAAAACTTGCAAAATAAACAAACCAAAACCGGGACGACACAATATAAAGGCAAAGGAACTTATCATAATCACACTACCACCACAGTATACAAACAATACATAAGATAAGTGATAGAATATGCAAGCCCTGTCTGACTATTCTAAACAAAGCCATAAAAATCATCACAGGCTGCACAGCTACTACACCTACAGATCACCTACATCAAGACACCAAAGTCAAGTCAAAGGCCATCTGGACGTGAGCGGCACTCAATTCCTGGCTGCAGCCTCCACAAACCAACACCACCCACTACACTACATGGCAACACACCCACAGACACCAAGAAATATCAAAACAACACCCATCACACACAAATACAGTACTGTCATCTCTCCCTCCCTGCCCACCACAAACCAGCTTCCAGAAGCACATCCATACTCATATCTCTCACCATTCCATCCAATCACTCATAGACAACACGCAGCTGCAGGCACAACCTCCCGAAACCCATCCTTCTGAATCCTCCCTTCCTCGCGAGGACAGAGTCCACCTGGCCAGGCTGAGATGTAGGCACCATCCAGGCAGCCTAGGGAAAAACATCAACAACAACCAACCAACCCTTCTCACTTCCTCTTCCCCAATCCACTCCATCCTAACCACCTTTACCTAAATCTCCACTCTCACCACCACATCCTTGCCAACCCTTGGCCAGTCCTATGGCAGTTCTTTTGGGGAGCTCAGTGCTCTGGTTAAACTTCTAAAAAAAAAAAAAAAAAAAAAAAAAAAAAAAATCCTCACCCCCACCCCACCCCCGTGCAGCAGTACCTAACACACACCGTACACATAACATCAACATCCTTCAATTAAACATAGAGGGCATAAACACCAAAACAAAAAACTCACACACTTCATCAAACAACACCAATATACACATTGCCATCTAACAAGAAACAAAACTACACAGAACACAAAAAACACCCACATTTAATAACTACACCACCATTAGATATGACTAGTCTGTCGGCGGCAGCGGTGGACTTATCACCCTGGTACATACATACACACATTCATAAGGGTTTAAAGACCGCAACCCGTCTACAGTGAATGTGGCTTCCATGGTACAATCACAGTACTGCACACAGTGCACAGCAATCATAAACACGGTGGCTAGTCTTTACTGCAGCACAGTACAACAAAGTCTTGCCACAACAACACCCCATGTTATCACTGTGGCTGATGTTGGTATAGCGCTAACAGTGTCTCAGTAGAACAAAAAAAAATCCCCCTAAAGCACTTGCACCTGGCAAAATCGCACCACATCAGCCTTAACCGTGCTACAATAAGGCAGTAACAAAAAATCCACGTAACTGCTACAGAGGCTGATTGCACCACATCGATAAACTTCTCTGATACCAGTGCACATACAAAATCCCTCTTCTCCCCTAACGACACCACTACATAAATACAATATATCAAAATACACACTGACAACAAATCAAACGTCATAGACTTATACATGCAGGCTTTTTCAATCTAAAAAAGACAAAATAAACATACAGTACATACAAGTTTAAAGACCGTTTCATCCACAGAGAGTGTGGTTTCAGTCTCACATCCTAAATAAAAAAAAAAAATAATAATAATAATAATAAAAATTAATATTTCTTCACCAACCAACTTTACTTCTAAACTCAATTAATGAAATCAACCAATACATGTGGCACTCCAAGGACTCGAACCTAGGATACTCACACCAAAAATACGGGCATTTATGCATTTTAAGTAAATATAGAAACCAAATCATAGCATACTCACAGTTGATACCAAATTATAGAAAAGATTGGGTTTTTGTGCATCTTCTGTCCCATGTGCGAGACACTTTGCTGGAAGTTATCCGAGGAAATTGAAGGGAAGCCAGTCTCCATTATGTCAGCGAGGGAGAGGGTGGACAGTTTCTCCGCCGACATACGGACGATCTTGGGTGGCGTCCTCAGCAGTCCGGGTGTGAACCAACATAGGAGGGTGTGGGTGAACGCTACGATGCTGGACACGATGGCAAATATCAGTAAGTTGATGTAGTCGTAGTAGAGGTGGAACGTTCCAATGAAAGATCTGACAAACACCGGGGATGTCAGGACGGCAATCCAGGCGTTACACACAGAGGAGACAAGAGCAGTCATCCACACCTGAAATAATAACAATAATAATATATAATAATAATAATAATAATAATAATAATAATAATAATAATAATATATAATTATAAAAATCAATCAATCAATCTATCTATCTATCTATTTGCTCAGGCCCATTCCCAATTTTTTCTAGGTTTTTTACTGCTTGTGCTTGTTTTCTAGGTTTTTTACTGCTTGTGCTTGTTTTCTAGGTTTTTTACTGCTTGTGCTTGTTCAAAAATGAAATTGAAATTGTCGGCTAGGCTAAGCCAAACCTATAATTTTGTCGGCATTTTCAAATTAGTTTGTGAACATACAAACAAGAGGACCTAGGGCCTAGTGTCTGTTAGTGACCTGAAGAAGTTATCTGCGAAACATTGTCAATAAAGTGCTCCTCCTCACATGGTGTTTATATTCATTCAAGAGGTTTGTGCCCTGAATGTTTCACTGAATAAAAAATAGTTTGAGTTGCTATAGTTATGATACAGACCCGACATATGGTGAACTGCTTCGCTCGTGATTGGGGGAAACTTATTGTATCGAATTGTACAAAATGATCAAAATCGTGGTGCAATCAGTATTGGTAACAATAATGTTGGAGATGATAGTGATGCCAATGGTGAAATATCATTATTATTATTCAGGTTTATATATGTACATTTATGTATCTATTGCCTGGAGCTGTGATCCCCGAAGTGGTGGCCACGAACGAAACTACCCCATGCACCTCTGTCCCCAGTCAGTCGACGCCCCTCATCCCAACCAGCTTCATCCATATACATACATACATACATACGGGTTTAAAGACCGCAACCGTCCACAGTGAATGTGGCTTCCATGGTACTATCACAGTACTGCACACAGTGCACAGCAATTATAGCACGGTGGTTAGTCTTTACTGCAGCACAGTACAACTTTGGGGTTTTTAGGCTAAAACAGCCATTTGATATCAACTGATATTTTATGAACTTGCCACATCTATTCACCTACCAAGGCTTTAGTGACTACAAAGAGAGTTGCTAGTTTTTGTGGAAGTTTAACATACCACTTATTCTTGACTGAAACTGATAGTCATATTTTTCGCATTTTGTGAGGCTAAATAATAAGTCCTCGTTTTGTGGTTTCTAGTGGAATGTTTCTTTATATTATGGGTTCGAACCCCGCTCGTAACGTAACAGTAGTGCATCCTTCCACCTCTCTTTCGGTTTACCTCTCCCTCTCTGTCCTTCCACCTCGCTCTCGTACACCCTTATAAACCAGCGCGATCGACTTTCTTTGTATTACTGGGTCGGGAGGGGGTCCTAGACTAGTTTTCAAAACAATTTGAAAATATTCACATTTAAAAAAAATTGTGGCAGTCCCATCCCCTTAACCCTCACAAATTCCAAGGGGTTAGTGTATGTGTACTAGGACTTACCAATCGTGTTTGTGTAACTCCGAGGAAGAATGAGAGCGTTGGTTCAGCAACGGCCACAAAGGTGAAGAGCGCGGCTATCCCTCCAGACAGACCCAGCCACAGGGGATAGCGTTGGGCCGGGCTCTGCCAGATATCGTACTCTCCATACTGGCTTCTCAGGCCGCTCACAATAAAAGACTCCATGAAGAAAATAATCACGAATACACCCAGTGTCTGCAAAATAAATACAATATAAAATTATATACAGACTGTACATATTGTAAATTAATCATTTGAAGATTAGGACACATTTAGACAGTTTAATCTGGCTATCATTAGATGATTTGATACAGGTTATGAAGGATCTGTGGGAATTATAAGGGTAAAGACTCAATTAACCCTCTAAGAGTATTACACATCCTATTGGTCCTACTGATACCCACACTCCCACTAAAGCTGGTATCACACGAGAGCTTTTATACTCAACATTCGATGATCAACATTTTTCTGGTAACATTTATGGGATATTTTGCACTGGTATTGGAAACTAGACTAATGATAGATGAACTTAGGTGACCCAAATATTATATATTATTATATATTATTATTTAGTTTGCAAGTTTTAAATTTTAATACGTTGACCTTATAAGCTGCCAGACCAGTGTTGAGGGAAAAAACACTTATGTGATACCGGCTTAACAAGCACACAAATCAACAGACAAACACAAACAGGCACAAGTTGTGGAGGGACACATACTAAGGCGGTGTAACATGAGCAATATTTTAGCAATATTTTTATGGGAAATTATGGTTTGGCAACTTCAAATTTCACCAGAGTTCAGCTAACTAACTTTATCTATCCTCATTCTCGAATCCTCTACCCAACCTTAGCCTTTTCTGTCTCTGTCTCTTTTCCTGTACAGTACTACTTTTCCTTCTAGGTGCTTGTACGATCGCCTGATTAGGTGGCACTGCAAGGTGGGCTGTGGATGGTGGAGACATTGGACCGGGAGTGCAAGCCCGTGGGCGTGGGCTGATGATCCCCTGCCCTCTCAGAGACACTGGGCCCTTCGGGGGCCTGAGCATCTGAAGCGGCTTCAGTCAACCGAACTCGGGACTGCTCGGCTAGACAGTTTGGGGAACTACTGTACAATAACAATAACAACCCATAGAACCTGGGCCCTGGGGGTAAGGGGGTCTTGTATGTATGTATGTACCGGTATATAATCAGGCCCATTCCCCACTTTTCCTATTTATTTATTTATTTATTTTTGTTTTTTATTTTTGTTTTTGGGGGGGGGGACTCAAGATAGAGCCCAAATAGGGACAACACAATAGAAAAAAAAATTAACACACAAAAACCAAATATAAACACTTAGTGGAGGAAAACATATCCTACTGTGTGTCGTACAAGGCTACCAAATGGAGGGGAGGGGTAAACACGCCTGCAATGGTGGCACTACTCGGAGGGCTGCGGATGGAGGAAACATTGCCCCAAAGTTACGAGCCCATGGACTGATTCCTCCTTCCCCGCTGCTGACAAACAGATTTCCCCCTGGGTAGGTGCGGCACAAGGACTACCTGAATGCTGCAGGATTGCCATAAAGGGCATCTCGGGGCTACAACAACAACACATAGAACCGTTATACTCCATTTCATATCAAATCTAATATAAATACATACATAAAATGTTAAGACTGAGTGCTCCACACATACATGCAGTTTCAGTCTCTTGTCCTAATGGCGGCGTTCCAGGCAACCTTGTTAAGGGCTGCTTCACATGTCAAGTTTTTGGATTTCAGATCGGCACGTATATTCCGATCCCAGGTCTTCCTCAGTCCACCCCTTGGTGCAGCTCCCTCCACAATCACAGACCTGCATCTTTTCACCCAATTTTGTTCATCCATTCTCTCCACATGCCAATACCATCCCAGTCTAGCCTACTTGTATGCATCTCCTCTTTATACCTAAACATCTCCTCATCTCTATTAATTGTTATTCTATCTTGCAGCTTGGCCCCACACATCCCTCTCACCATTCTCATCTCATTACGTTCCATTCTGTTGACATCCTCTACTTTAACGGCCCATGTTTCTGAGGCATACGTCATTGCACTTCTAACACATGAGGCATACACCTTTCCCTTCAGGGGAGAGGCATTTTTTTCATGGTCAGAATTGGCAGCAGTTCTCTGAACTTCCCCCAGCCACATCTAATTCTAGCGACAGTGGCAGCCTCGGCCCCACCACCGGCAGAGATGGTATCTCCTAGGTAACAAAACTTGTCCACCAGCTCCAATGACTTATTTCCAAAATTCAGAGCCACAGGATCATCATTTAACACAAGCTCGCCTTTGCACACTACGCACTAATTTTTTTAAATTTCTGACTTATCCTTCGGCAGGGATCCTTTTATTCTACTACAGCGCTTACTCCCATGGTGCACCCAACATCAACAGATGCTACACCGAATCGAGTTAGCGCCCACATCCTTTCCACACACTGCACATGGGTATGCACCTCTCTTTTCCACATTGCCTCATCTCAATCTACAATGCATAACCTTGATTTTGTTAATATTGACTCTGAAACCCTTGCTCGCCATGCCCTCTCTCCATCTTCTGAATTTGGCCTCAGCATCTTGCACATTGTCAGCTATTAGGACTAAATCGTCTGCATAAAACAGATCCCACGGGAGTCCGAATCTAAAATCTCTAGACAGTGCTTCCAGTACCATAATAAAGAGGAGGGGGCTTAACACTGAACCCTGATGAACTCCTCACTCAGTACACCTTTCACCCTCACCGCAGTTCGCGAATCCTCATATATCTTAATTATTACACGCACCAGCCACTCTTCTACACAAAGTTTCCTCATAGCCCACTGCAGATCTCGAGGCACCCTGTCAAAGGCCTTTTCCAAGTCTACAAACACAAAGTAAAGATCCCTGCCTTTTAGTAAGTATCTTTCCTGTATCTGCCTGACTGTGAAGATAGCATCGGTTGTACCACGTCCTGGCATAAAACCAAACTGCATATAATCAATGGAGATCTTTGCCTGATCAAACCCTCAAAGACTCTCTCACAGACCTTCATAATTTGGGCAAGCATTTTCAGGCCCCTATAATTACCTCTATCTAGTGCATCCCCTTTTCCTTTGTATATATTTACTATTACACTTTTGTGCCAATCCTCGGGGATTTTCTCATCTTTAATAATGGTGTTTATCATCTCCTGTTTATACATACATACATACATACATACATAAAATGTTAAGACTGAGTGTTCCACACATAAGTGCAGTTTCAGTCTCTTGTCCTAATGGCGGCATTCCAGGCAACCCTGTTAAGGGCTGCTTCACTTGTCAAGTTCTTGGATTTGAGATCGGCGCGTATAGTCCGATCCCAGGTCTTCCTCGGTCCACCCCTTGATGCAGCTCCCTCCACAATCACAGACCTGCATTTTTTCACCCAATTTTGTTCATCCATTCTCTCCACATGTCCATACCATCCCCGTCTACTTGTACGCATCGCTTGTATTAGAAATGAACCAGTGTAATGAAGTATACGTACCAATCGAGCCGCCAAGAAAAGACACTCGACGGTGAAGATGTTGGATATGTTGATGGTGGGCCAGGAGGCTTTTTGGCAACGCAGCTCCCACATGCTCAGTATAACCTGCAACAAGTAACACACCTATTAGTTGTTGTTGTTGTTGTTCCCCAAGCTGCCTGGCCGAACAGCCCCAAGGCCCCGAGCAATTCCAAGGCCATAACCGAGTGCCCCCACAGAACCCTCCCCGCCGACCACAATAAAGCCTGGGTGACCGAAGCCACTCCATGGCGGGGGGCTGAGGAGGGTGCGGAAACGCCCGGGAAACCAAAGCCCCACCCAGGGCCCTGTGCCCCTCAGCAATTATGAAGAGAAAGCTGAGGGGCAAGGGAAAAATGTGACGCTTTGGCTTCCAATCTTGGTAGATTGGGAGGTCAATCCACGGAAGAGACGCCGTCACTTGAGATCTAGAAAATATATAAGTTAAAGGAAAAGTCAGAGTAAGCCATGGGTATGGCAGAGATTGCTCAGCTCTCACTCTGATAGACCAGCCCATCACCACATGACTAGAACCCAATCCTCTCAGCATCAGCTAGAAAAGGCCCTAGAATTTGCTTGCTTTTGTAATTTTTTGCAATGTATTTATATTAACAAAACAATGAAATTACTTGTTAATTTGTGTGTATTCAGTCTCACACTCAATCCAGTCGATAAAATAACAAAACAATGAAATATCTCATTAATTTTTCAATATTCCGTCTCACATCCACTAAAGTCTCCAAACAACATTGGTGCAGTTTGCCACCCTGTTGAGGTCCACTGTGGGAATAGTCCTTACCTGCATAATCAAGAGTAGCATCATTGCCGCCTGTATGCCGACTACCCAGGCCGCAGCAATGTGGCTGAAGTTGTCGTCTATGAAGCGATACTGGTAGACCACCATCAGTACCAACACAAATATCCCATGGACCAGGTTACTGTACAGGCTCTGAAATATACCAGTCGTTAATAGAGTATTAACCCAGGAACTGCGGGAAGACTCTTAAGAGTTCCCCCGGCGGACTGCGGGAAGACTCTTAAGAGTAAGGCTATTAAAAAATAAATTTAACCCGTACAGCCCCAGCGACGTGCCTGGCGCGTCGGCGATGTTTGTAACGCGCAGCCCGAGACGCGCCTGGCGCGTCACCCTAATTGCGCCGACCGTAACCTCAGGTGTAGCCACTCAAGAGGGCTCAGATTTGTATGGGAACTGTGTACGTATCCCACGCAACCGTGCCGATGGTTGAAAACTCTCAAAGTCCACGTGCGTGCGCGTGAGCACGCAATAACCTGTTTTTTTGGGGTAATTGCCTTCAATTTTTTACTCTTGTAAAATACGTTTTCGGGGGCTCTGTAGGACCATTCTTTAAGCTTTTTGAGCGGTTTTTCGTGGTTTTTCCTTCATTCCTAACCCATTCGCTATTGTTTCTGGAATAAAACCATTTTTTGAAAACCGGCCGGGTTCTGGTGAACAAACATTACAAAACTAGCCGGGGCTGGACGGCTTAAAACACCCCAAAACATTTTTTTTTTTTTTTTTTTTTTTATTGCCCCTGGGCCATGCCAAATAGCACTCCTCCACCTCCCCTCCTTCCCCACTTTCCTCCCCTCCTTGAGTTATCACCTATTTTCCCTGTTATTCCCTTATTCTGTGGTATATTTTCGTGCAAACATTAGCGAGTTGGTAGCAGGGCGTTGTCATCACTGTTACCAAGCGTGGGAAAGAGCGAGAGAGAGACTATTGCGGAACAGTGTCTCTCCAGACAAGGGGAGGGGTGGAGGGCAGGGAGGTTGCCTCAGCCATACATTATGTAACTTCCGGCCTGTATCGCCGATTTTGACCATCCAAACACTGTTTCCACTTGTTTTATTGTTGTAACAGGTTAATACCTTTATAATCAACCTATAATAGGCACATATGGATAAGTATTAATGCTATTTATGGTAAAATAACGATGTTAGTGATGGGAACAGCTCAAATACGTCAGCACAGGAGTGTGGTGTCTCATACCCCCCATGCGCAGCCGAGAGGTTAATATTATTATCTATATTAATAGTAGTAATAATAAATAATAATGATAATCATGTTGTTGTTCCCTAAGCTGCCTGGCTGAACAGCCCCGAGTCCCTGAGAAAGGCCATGGCCACGATCGGGCTTTCCCACAGATCTCTCATTGAGTGTAGATTGTGTTGTTGGCGTAAGTGGTTGTGTGAAATGCAGTCTTTTATGATGTGTTTAACCCTCTCACCACGGAAGGCCTCTTGAAATCCCATAAAAAAGCATATAACAGCTGCCCGGAAGGCCTCTTGAACGCCCAGTGGTTGAAAGCCTGTGAGCTTCGTGTGCGAGGCGTCGGTCCGACGCATGTAAACAACAGCCGGCTGGACCGACGCCCCGCATCTCCGGCCACAAGAAGGAGAGCGTCGCTTGTTCGTGTGTGCCTGTATGTTGTTGTTAAGTATCGAAAAGTGGTGTAAAGTGGCTGTTTTGGCCATAAAGTTATCTCCAATGAAATCATCATCACAGCTCAACCAGTTGACTTAGAGAGCTCTACTTAATGCCATTCTACAGGTAAATAACACAGCTACGCTTGGGGATGCGCGGGAATGCGAGAAGCAGTCTGATTAACGAATATACGGTAGCCTAGCCTAGACGTTTTTCGGCCAAAACACCTGGGTTTCGAGGAATATATATATAATACATAGCCGGGGCTGGAGGGTTAATGGTATGAGGTGCTGTGTTACATCCCGGGCAGGCGTCGACAACGGAGTCATCCAGTCTCTTCTGATAGCTCAGGAGAGCTGGATGGTGTCCGCATCTCAGCCTGGCCAGGTGGACTCTGTCCTCGCGAGGAAGGGAGGATTCGGAAGGATGGATTTCGGGAGGTCGTGCATGCAGCTGCGTGTTGTCTGTGAGTGAGTGGATGGATCGGTGAGAGATATGATTATTGATGTGCTTCTGGAAGTTGGTTCGGGGTGGGCAGGGAGGGAGAGAGGACAATAATTGTGTGTGATACCGTGTGCTGGGTGTTGTTTTGATATTTCTTGGTGTCTGTGGGTGTGTTGCCATGTAGTTTAGTGGGTGGTCTTGGTTCGTGGAGGCTGCTGCCAGGAATTGAGTGCCTCTCATCATCTCATGTCCAGATGGTCTTTGACTTTGAGGATTTTGGTTTCTTGATGTAGGTGATCTGTGGGTGCAGTAGCTGTGCAGCCTGTAATGATCTTCAGGGCTTTGTTTTGAATAGTCTGTAAGGGCTTATGATGTGTTAAACTTTTAAAGTGATGCATTATTAAAATATGTATAAACATTTATGAAATAATTACCATTCCTAACGAACCTGTCAAAGTGCAAATCTATAATAAAGCAAAGCTCTGAATATACTAAATCTAAAGGCAAATTGGTATACAAAGTTGAAAAGTCGAAGCTATGTAACGAGGTAACTTTCGGCATGGTATTTATTTTATCAATAACTTCTAACGAATTGTCAACACTCCAATAATAGTTAATGCCAGTTCTTCTCATGATGGTATTACAATATCTTTTATGAGTAGGCCTACTTTTAATGTATTTTAAGCAATTTACGACTTGTTCTGAGTTTTAGTGGTAGCAAATTTTGCTCGGTTTCCTTGATAGGCTAGGCCTATAGGCTATACCAGATAGCCTATACCTGGTCAGAGGTAAGAAGAAGAGTCCTGCTGTAGTCTCCTTGAATGCTACCAAAAATATATATAGGCCAGCCTACTGCCTAGCCTATAGCCTACAGGTCAGTAGGCTAGGCTATATAAATAAAACAAATCTTGGTAAATAGGCTAGCCTATGCCGGCATAAATGATCTAAACTTCTATAAACCTTGGTCTTTAATACATTTTAACCAAGGAAGGGCTGCAGCATAATTTAGGCCTAGGTCTAAACACCAATTTACTAGGCCTAGGCTATCTGAATCTTCCCAAATGATGATATGTTAGCTCCAGTGTTCATGTCCTTTTTTACTTAGGCCTATAGGCTAGGCTACATAGGCTAAGTTAAGGAGGTCGGAATGTCTAGTGGACTCGTTCTTAGGGTAAAACACCGTAATAGGCTAGGTAGGCTATAAATTAGCCTAAACAAAAATCTAGAACTAGCCTAACTAGTGAAAAGGCTGTCCGGAGTCTCTTCAATTTTTACCCAACTGCTACAACAACAAGAGAATTATTATTGATAAAAGTGGATAAACCTCACAGGCTCACCTTCTTTCAAAGGCATCTTCTTCTTCTTATTGTTTAAATGTGCAGTTTGCTTGGAGGGTTGTGGTGTCTCCAGATTACTGCACAGGCGTTTTAGGAGGGGTGAAAAGAACAATTGTTAGTATAATAGGGGTTAGGAGAGATAGTAAAGGTGGATTTTATACTACTGTACTGTATATGGGGGGTAAGTTTGTCGTTGTCTTTTGAGGTCAGGGTGATTTAAGTCTAGGTGAGGGTGAGGTCAGAGATGATGATGATCAGTTGTAGTACAGTACAAAGCATCTTCTTCTTATTGTTTAAATGTGCAGTTTGCTTGGAGGGTTGTGGTGTCTCCAGATTACTGCACAGGCATTTTAGGAGGGGTGAAAAGAACAATTGTTAGTATAATAGGGGTTAGGAGAGATAGTAAAGGTGGATTTTATACTACTGTACTGTATATGAGGGGTAAGTTTGTCGTTGTCTTTTGAGGTCAGGGTGATTTAAGTCTAGGTGAGGGTGAGGTCAGAGATGATGATGATGATCAGTTGCAGTACAGTACAGTACTGTACTGCTCTATGTGTACTGTGTGATTCAAGTCAAGGTGAGGGTGAGGTCAGAGATGATGATGATGATGATCAGTGGTGGTATAGTACAGATTCAGTTGGATGGTAATTTTATATGCTTGTGATTTTGTTTGTTGTTCTGATGTAGGTTCCTAGGGCTGATGCGATGACATGTTTACTGTGCTGTGGTAGGTCTCCTCCACCTAGGATATGCTTGATGTTGAATGTTCCTCCTTGTTGGGTTACTACACTTCTGAGGTGGGTGCGGGCACCGTAATGTCTGTGGCAGTGGAGTAGATAATGCTCCACTGTCTCAGGTGTGAGGCAGTACGGGCAATTTTCATTTGCTTGCAGTCCCATCCTGTACATATGCCCTCCCAGTCTGGTGTGTCCTGTTCTGAGGCGGAGAGCCGCGGTGTTTAAGGCTTTGTTCTTGTAGATGGAGTGTTTCCACACTGACCACTCTGACTTGATGTTACTGTATTGTGTGCCAGCTATGGTTATTTTCCACTCTTCCTTGAAGTCTTGGAGGACGTCTTCTCTGAGGATGTTTGTCCGGTCGGTTGTGGTGTAGGGTATGACTGTTGTTAGGTGGAAGGAGTGCATCCCTTTGGCTAGTCCATCCACTATTTCATTATGGAGGATGTCAATGTGGCTGGGTACCCATTGGAGGGATATTGTATATCCTTGAGAGTGGAGGGTGGTGAGGAGTTGGATCATAGGGTATACTATTTCCTTGTTTGTCTTGGTGTTATAGTTGATGGCTTGTATGGCACTTTTGGAGTCACAGCAAATGGTGTAGGCACTTACTGGGAGGGTGTTGATGATCTCAAGTGCACGGAGGAGTCCATAGAGCTCTGCTGTAAACACTGTGGTTTGTTTGGGTAGCTTCCATCCCATGGTAAGGTGAAATTTTGGGATCCATAATGCTGAAGACACAGATTTGCTGTTGTTATTACTGGTACTGATGCGTGATCCATCTGTGTATACGTGGGTGGAATTTTGGTGCTGGGTGTGGAGGACTTCGAGGAACTCTTGCTTGAGGTCAGCCGAGTTGTTTTTCTTGGTTGTTGAGTTGATGAGGTCTGTCTGGACTGTGGGTGGGACCGTGGGATGTATTCCCATGGTGGGACTGGTGGTACCATGGGGGTTGAGTGGCAACCAAGGAATATGCGTGATTTTCTATGTATAATTTGCCCTACGCGCTCTCGGAAGGGTGCTTTATGGATGGGAGCTCCTTGAGGCTGTACTGGTACATTGCGGAGAGATGCAGAGAATGGGTGGGAAGGTGGGGCAGCATAGATTTTTGAGAAGTAGGTGGCACACTGTATATCCCTTCTGGTGTGGAGTGGGATTAGATTTGCTTCACACTGAAGGCTGGCCACCGGGGTTGATTTAAGGGCCCCCATTATGATCCTCATTGCTGAATTCTGTACCACCTCCAGTTTATGAAGATGGGTCGGTGCGGCTGAGGCGAATGCTTGGGCACAGTAGTCAAGTTTACTTCTGATGTATGCTATGTAGAATGTTCGGAGGGTTGTGGCGTCTGCACCCCATGTTGTGCCTGCGATTGCTTTCATGATGTTCAGTCTTTGGTTGGTGTTGTATATCAGGTAGTCTATGTGGTCTTTCCAAGTGAGGAGTGGAGCATCAAAAATTACTCCGAGATATCTGTGGCTCTGTGTAGGAAGCAAATCTTCTCCATTAAGCGTGAATCTTGGAGGTCTGTAGTTTTTCTTTCTCGTGAAGATCTGGTATAGCGATTTGGTTGGGTTGATACTTAGTTTTGATTCATTAGTCCAGTTCCCTAGGATGTTGAGGGCGTCCTGAATCCTTTGTTCGGCTATTTGGGGATTATGGTCTGAGGCGTATATTGTTATGTCGTCGGCGTATTGTATTGTTTTTGCTGGGTTTATGTTTGGCATGTCCGACAGGTACGCGTCGAATAAGGGGGGGCTGAGTGAGGATCCTTGTGGTAATCCTTTTTTTGTTGTTATGGTCTTAGACATCTGGCCTTGGATGAATACTTGGTTTGTTCTGTTGGAGAGGGAAGACTTTAACCATTGCAGCATGTGTCCTTTTATTCCCATTCTGGATAGTTTCAGCAGTAAGAGATCGTGGGGAACGGTGTCGAAAGCAGAGGAGAGATCTAAATATACTACGATACAGGTCTTTTGGCTTGAAAGGGCTGATAGTATTACCTGTTCCAGGTTAAGTACCTGGTCTAATGTAGAACAGGTAGGTCTGAAGCCGGCTTGTGAGGAGGGGATGAGGTTATTGTTTTCAAGGTGCCAGGAGAGTCTTGTCTGGACCATTCTTTCTGCCAGCTTGCTTATGCTAGGCAGGAGGCTGATTGGTCGGTACGATGATGACAGGCAGGGGTCCTTTCCTGGTTTAATGAAGGGCAGGATGATACCGTTTTTCCAGTCCTTGGGGACGTTGCCTTGTGTCCATGTTGTGTTGATAAGGTGAAGCAGTTGGGTGTGCATTGTTGGTGGTAGGTATTTGATAAACTCGTATGGTATGCGGTCATGTCCTGCTGTTTTGCCTGTTGGGAGGTGGGCTATTGCGGTTTGCATTTCAGAACAAAGCATCATTCGCCATGTTTTTGTTTTTGTTTCTTGCAGTGTGTGACTGTGTGGGCTGGCCCAATTAACCCTGCCATAACCATAGCTGGCACACAATACAGTAACATCAAGTCAGAGTGGTCAGTGTGGAAACACTCCATCTACAAGAACAAAGCCTTAAACACCGCGGCTCTCCGCCTCAGAACAGGACACACCAGACTGGGAGGGCATATGTACAGGATGGGACTGCAAGCAAATGAAAATTGCCCGTACTGCCTCACACCTGAGACAGTGGAGCATTATCTACTCCACTGCCACAGACATTACGGTGCCCGCACCCACCTCAGAAGTGTAGTAACCCAACAAGGAGGAACATTCAACATCAAGCATATCCTAGGTGGAGGAGACCTACCACAGCACAGTAAACATGTCATCGCATCAGCCCTAGGAACCTACATCAGAACAACAAACAAAATCACAAGCATATAAAATTACCATCCAACTGAATCTGTACTATACCACCACTGATCATCATCATCATCATCTCTGACCTCACCCTCACCTTGACTTGAATCACACAGTACACATAGAGCAGTACTGTACTATAACTGATCATCATCATCTCTGACCTCACCCTCACCTAGACTTAAATCACCCTGACCTCAAAAGACAACGACAAACTTACCCCCCATATACAGTACAGTAGTATAAAATCCGCCTTTACTATCTCTCCTAACCCCTATTATACTAACAATTGTTCTTTTCACCCCTCCTAAAACGCCTGTGCAGTAATCTGGAGACACTACAACCCTCCAAGCAAACTGCACATTTAAACAATAAGAAGAAGAAGAACCCTGCCGGAGACCCAACACAGGTATCACAGGGGCGCGTTCAAGAGCAAGACTTCAGACGCTACAGTTTCCGTAGCGCGAATTGGGCCCTATTGAACGATTTCGAAGCCTCTTCCGCACTACTTAAACAAACAGGGTGGTTGCCATGGTTACGTTTATACCAGCGTCTTCACTTGACGCTTTAAACAACGACAATGACCGTTCTTTACATCTAATCAATTACTATACTCTATCCAACTCAACTTTGCCGCCGGCCTCTACAGCAGATACGAGACCGCGCCTGTGATTGGCTGGCAATGACATCACGCCCTAGACATTAAAGGTTCCAGAATTTCCAGAGTGTGTATTATATGCACTTATCCTTGACGTTGTGGTTGCAATTTAGCCAAGTTATTATAGCCTACTAGAAAGTAGCATTGTGGCAAAGTAGCTTTGTTATTTCGCATAATATTCAGAAACCGGCGAAAAGATGGAAATGCAATGTATAAATATAAAACAAACCACCTCCTGGCAATACTGCACTGGCCCGGCGGCGTCTTTTAAACTCTCAAATATTATCTTACTAGGAGGGGTACCCGGCGTTGCCCGGGTTTAAATTCTACTACCATAATCACCATCATCAATCACTACTACCACAATCATCACAATACTACTACTACCATATAATCACCGGCCTCGACCTCCCTGTGCCTCATTAAACGGCGACCTCCGATTTTGGATCTGACCTCATCCGTACCCCCATTTTGGGGAGCTGCGAACAACTTTTGTTCCATACACCTATTCGATCGGAGGCCTCCTGCCCCAAACGGCAATTTTTTTCGCTCCCGTATACTACATAAGTTCTGCCGAAAATTTTATTAAACAAAAGTGTCTCTGAGTTCCACTAAACTCGCCTAAAACCATCTCCAAAGCCTGGGCTTTGCAACGGTGCCCCACACTCCCACCTGGCACCAAAACTGTGGGAGGAGTTTAGTAACAAAGGTCGGGTAACTGACAAACAGACAAACATATTGAGCTTTATTTATTAAGATTTGTGTCTGTATGTGCAGATATAACCATTATCTATTCATGTTTACCTTTCTTTGCCTTCGTGCTATTGTTCATATGGTCGCAGAGTATGGTAAGCAAAAGAATAACATAAAATATAGCCTATGACGGAACATGAGGATATCACATTATCGTATGAATTAATTCAGCTTTTCTTTTATATTCCATATATATTAATTATATTAGATAGGCTTAGGTCATTCTAATGGTGTGATAAGCGATATCCAAACCTTAAGAGCTATAAAATACCACATGGAACACATATTATCTTAGTGGTAGGACCCAAAGAGTCAAAATTGATGATAATATATCTGATCCTATGCCAATTAACTGTGGGGTCCGCAGGGAAGCATCCTTGGTCCCTTACTCTTTCTCTGTTATGTGAACGACATGGAACTGAGCGTCTCATGTAAATTATTACTGTATGCAGACGACAGCGTGCTTCTGGTTTCAGGAAAAGACCCAATAAGTATTGCCGCTTCACTTTCCAAAGAACTAGCATCATGTAGTGAATGGCTAGTGGACAATAGACTATCTCTTCACCTGGGCAAGACGGAAGCCATCTTATGTGGAACAAAACGCAAACTGAAAGACATTGTGGGCTTCTCAGTCAACTGTAATGATATTCCTATAACAACAGTGTCACAAGTTAAATATCTCGGACTGAAACTGGATGCGAGTTTGTCAGGTGAAACAATTTTGGAATCTATCCTGAGTAAGTGTAGAGCACGTATAAAATACCTGTATAGACAGGTGGGATGCTTGCCCGCGGCGACCAAAAAGACCCTCTGCCAAGCGCTTGTTCAATGTCATTTTGACTATTCTGTGTCATCCTGGTACTCTGCATCATCTAAATCAGCACAGCACAAACTTAAGGTCACTCAAAATAAAATGGTTAGGTTCATGCTGAACCTAGGACCCAGATCACATGTTGGCCAGGAACAACTTCAGTCACTAGGTATGCTCAATGTTTCTGACAGGGCCAAACAAATCAGGATAACTAATGCCTTCAACATTTTCTATGACAGAGCTCCAGAGTATCTAAAGAATGATTTTGTTAAAGCAAATGAGAGGAGTGGACATAATACAAGAAACATGATGTTTAATATTAAGGTCCCGAGAATCCAAGGACAGGGTAAGCAAACATTCTTCTTCACTGCCATCAAAGACTGGAACGACCTACCCCAGTCAGTCCGTGAAAAGAGAACACTGTATTCCTTCAGACGTAGCCTGAAGGAACACCTGAACCGGACAGCTGCGAGAAGGGAGCACCAAGCTTATGTCTACTACTAAATACGACATAAGAGATAGACAAACCAAACTGAAATTATTACTGATTACGGATTACTGATATTTACTATAGGATGTAAGGTATCTTAAAATAACCCCCTAGAAATACTTTTTCTAAAGTATCTATTTCTTTATCCTCCCCTTTTCCCCAGCTAACCTAATCCCACAAGGACCCCAATGGAAATACGCCTAACGGCCTTATTGGGCTATCCTTAGTTGGAATTATGCAAGGCTGGTACATGTCATATTTGTAACAAACTATGTGGTACCAACTCTGTAAATTGCTGACTGAATAAATATTATTATTATTATTATTATTATTATTATAAAATCGTAAGATATAATACTGTAAACACAAGCAAGGTAAGAATTACCGTCACTATCTACTTTAAATGTGTGGGAAGTCAAGCACGGCCTGTGATTCGCTAATACGCACGGGCCCCCCGAGCCAGAGCCCAAAATCACGCCCTTAAATATTGCAGATACGACATTCTAACTTGTTGCAATCGATTTACCGCAATTTTTGACCCTTCTCTGAAAAGTTTTTTTGTAGCAATTTTAATCTCAGCCTCGAATTCCGTCTGGTTTAGCCACAAATCACATGTTTCCATTCAAAATTTCACATAGCCGTAACTTTTGCATTTTTTGAGCTACGGAGTTGAAATTTTGACACAATATGCATACACATAATTTGAGATTTTTTTTTTTTTTCACTTTTTCGAAATTTTGATTTTTAATGAAGTTATTGGACATTCTCCCTATTTATTTTATTAATTACCTGTAGATCGGTAGATTACGTACCGGTATATATTATGTCTTTGTTATCAAACAATACACATATGTTAAATAAAGAAAATTGCATATTACTAATTAATAATATATGTCGCAGATATTTATCGCTAGCCAATCAGAAGACAGCATTATGTCAACAACAATGATGGCCGCCAGTGCCTTGACTCGCTAGCCAATCAGAAGACAAAATTATTAGCGCGTTTTTCAAATGCACAAAGAGGCATATAGCGCGTTTTTCAAAGGCACAAAGAGGCCAGTGACCATTTTAACCAGTAGGTTAGGTTAGGTTAAGTTAGGTTAGGTTACTGGTTAAAATGATCACTGGTTGAAATGGTCACTGGTTGAAATGGTCACTGGTTGAAATGGTCACTGGTTGAAGTGGCCACTGGTTGAGTTAGCACTGGTTAAAGTGGCACTGGTTGAAGTGGCACTGGTTCAACTGACATGGAACCAACCACCCGGTACATACATACATACATACATACCCGGGACATACATACATACATACATACATAGCCTACATACCCGGTACATACATACATACATACATACCCGGTACACACATACATAATTATAAATTAGGACATTTCTACGCACTGACTGGGAGATCATTCTTAACCCCTTAAGGATTATGACACTATTTAACAGTTTATTTTGACTATCACTATACGATCATATTCAGATTGATAGGATCTGTGTGAGTCAGAGGCATACGGTAAGTGAGTTAGTTTCAACTCCTTACATAACTGTCTTGATAGCGTAATGGTTAGTGCGCAGAATTTCGGTGTGCGTATCATAGGTTCGAATCCTTGGAGTGCCACAAGTATTCATTAGTTTCATTGATTTCAGTAATTAGGTTTATTTATAAGTTAATTGGTGGGTTATTGATAATATGAATTTCCTAGAGATTGTTTCTAAATTGCATAACATCGTTTAACCCTTCCTGTATCGGTGACATCCATTTCATAAGATTCAGACAAATATTTAACGATTTAATTATGCTTAGGAAGGATGTATACCAATTAAAAGACTACAGACTATCTCAATTAATTCTTTTAGCTACCATATATTCTTCCTAAGCTTCGTAAAGTCGTCTAAATGAAGCTATAATACAACTAAAATTACGTCGTCGGTACACAAGGGGTTAATAACAGCCGGAATGCAAGTAAGACACGCATCATTGTATACTGAAAGGGTTAAGGCAGTGTCACACGAGCTACATTTCCGTCAATTTTTACGAGCAATTATTGTCTGGCAGCTTTAAAAATAGCCTAATTATATCAGAATTTCAGCCACCTATAAGCGGTTATATTTCAGCTGATGGTAAATTGAATCCCTTAGTATCTAATGTCTCGATTCTTAATGAAAAAATAAGCTATGTCTCTGCATCATATTATTGCAAAGTTTCCATCATTAGCAACATAATTATCAACAAAATCTTCGTTTAGCCGAGTAATCAGGATGGCAAGATAGCAATTTACTACAGCATATAGCATTATCTACCTTCCGTCTAGTTTCCGATTCCAATGTGAAAAAGCCTCAAAATATCACGAGAAAAAAACTTGCCCATAGAAAATTGCTGGGAAAAAGCGCTCGTGTGACACCGGCTTAAAGGTGAATAAATTGGTTTAATGGTAACCAGACTACCAGAACCAAACACACAAATCAAATAGTCACTTAAATGGAAAAATAAATCGAGAATAATGATATGGCTATTAATTGCCCACTTATACCTTGCATTAACCCGGGAACTGCGGGGAGACTATTAAGAGTGAGTAAAAACAAAAATCAACTTTTGACATCGAAAAACAAATATTTTTTTTATTTTTATTTTTTTATTTTTTATTTTTTTTTTGGCCCCTGGGCCATGCAAAATATCAGTCCTTTACCTCCCCTCCTTCCCCACTTTCCTCCTCTCCTTCAGTTATCACCTATTTTCCCTGTTATTCCCTTATTCTGAGGTATATTTTCGTGCTAACATTAGCGAGTTGCAAGCAGGGTGTTGTCATCACTGATGGCAAGCGAGTGCAAGAGAGAGAGAGAGAGTATCGATCGACTGTGTCTCAGTGGCCTTGGGGGAAATTGGCGGGAAAGCAGCTTGCCTCACCCATACATTATACAACTCGCGGGCTATATCTCCGATTTTGAGCATCCAAACGCTGTTTTCACTCGTGTTATTGTTGTTTCAGGTTAATACCTTTATAATCAACCCATAATAGGCGCATATGGATAAGTATTAATGCTATTAATGGTACAATGAATATTTTAGTGACGGAAACACTTCAAATACATGCGCACAGGGAGAGGTGTCTAATTACCCCCATGCGCACTTCAGAGGTTAATACACCTTCCCTTCGAGCCTCACACACACACACACACACACACACACACACACACACACACACACACACCTGGTCGCCCCTTCAAGATA
Organism: Paralithodes platypus; assembly: GCA_032716605.1. Classification (NCBI taxonomy): domain Eukaryota; kingdom Metazoa; phylum Arthropoda; class Malacostraca; order Decapoda; family Lithodidae; genus Paralithodes; species Paralithodes platypus. The sequence continues at coordinate 283,832 of CM064573.1, forward strand.
AAGTTGTACATGAGTTTGATGGTAGAAAAACGTAGGTTCTCAAAATAGCCAAACTAACGGAACGAACGTCTTAAAATATCAAAACTAGTAGGCCTATGCTAAATATGAGGGAGAAGGGGGTCCAGAAAAAACGACTACTTCCCCCTTAATACGTACAGTACATGATAATGTATCGGAACATTTCCTAGACATTAACTACACTGTACTTTGTTTCTTTTCACCTGGCGATAATATGAACCCCTAGCTTAGTAGCCTAGCAAATGTATCGATACTTGATGGACAAAATATGAAACTACTATATGTCTCTGCATCATGGTAAGAGCAAGTTTATATAATCAACACCATATTTCACCATACAAACTTCAAAATAACTGATAAATCTTGATGGGAACTTTGCAATGGACTTGGAGAAGGCCTATGACAGAGTGGATAGAGAAGGTTTGTGGAAAGTACTTAGAATATACGGAGTAGAGGGCAAGTTGCTGAAAGCAGTGAAGAGCATGTATGAGGGTGCAAAGGCGGCAGTACGTGTGGAGAGTGAGCAGAGCGAGTTCTTTGACCTGAATGTTGGTTTGAAACAGGGGTGTGTGATGTCCCCGTGGTTGTTTACTGTATATATGGATGGAGTCATGAAAGAAATCCTATCAAGAGCAGTGGATGTTGGTGTATCGCTGAAAAGGGAGGGAATTGAGTGGAAGCTACCTATACTGCTGTTTGCGGATGATACAGTTCTGATGAGTGATAATGAATGGGAGTTGCAGGGTCTGGTAAATGAGTTTGGAACAGTGTGCGAAAAACGGAATTTAAAGGTAAATACGGGGAAGAGCAAGGTTATGGTCTTCGAAAGGGGTGAAGTCACAGAGTGTGAGGTGAAGCTGAACGGTCAGGCTATGGAGATCGTCAACTCTTTTAAGTATCTGGGCAGTGTGTTGAGTAAAGATGGGACTAAGGATGAAGAAGTGCGGGAGAGGGTACAACAGGGGAAGAGGGTTGTAGGAACGCTAAAAGCAGTAACAAGAAATAGGGTGGTCAGTATGGAAGTGAAAAAGTCCTTGCATGACAGTGTGGTAATCCCGACACTGACTTACGGAAGCGAAGCATGGACGTTGGTTGAGAGACTCAGACCAAGAGTGAGAGCAGTGGAAATTAATTACTTAAGGAGTGCGTGCGGAGTTACATGGAGGGATAGACAGACTAATGAGGAAGTAAGAAGGAGGTGTGGTGTGGAGGTAGATGTGCTGGAAAGTGTGAAAAGGAACAACTTGAGATGGTTCGGCCATATGGAACGTATGGAAAGCGAGAGAATGACTAAGAGGGTGTACGAGAGCGAGGTGGAGGGACAGAGAGGGAGAGGTAGACCGAATATGAGGTGGAAGGATGGAGTGAGGAACTACATGAACGAAGGCGGTGCTGGTTGGGGGGGAGGGGCGTCGACTGCCATGATCCATGGTAGTAAAAGGGGTTAAGTGAGATAGTTCGAAGCCTGTTAATTGCTGGAGACCTTTTTTTAAGTTGAATAAAATCGTCTAATAGCAGCCATAATAAAGTTAAAAAGACGTCGCTGTTACAGAAGTTGTTAACCTCTATAAAGCAGGTATCACACGAGCGCTTTTTCACTCAACATTTATCCTCAACACTGGTCTGGCAGCTAATGAAGTCAACATTTAAAATATTTCCTTTGCATAAATTCATATATCATCAGTCTAGTTTTCGATACCAATGCAAAATATTCCAGAAATGTTGCCAGAAAAATGTTGATCATAGAATGTTGACTATTAAAGCTCTCGTGTGATACCGGCTTAACCCACAAACGACTAGAGTAATCCAGGGTAGCCTACTTATTACCGAAACTACCACTAATTCTTTCTAAAAATGTTAAAGGCTATTATAGAATAAGGATGTTGCAAATATCAAAATAAAATTTGTTTCAACCTCCGGAAATACATTTTATGTGCACTATATAAAGCACTGTAAAAAAAAAAATCTCCCTATAAATCTCCCTATTGACGGCAGTAAAACTCTTATTAACCCCGTCTGTACCGTCGACGTCTTTTTATAATACTTTGGCAACAATTAGACGGTTTTGTGCAGTTTAAAAAGGATCTGTAGTAGTAAAACGGGTTGAGATAGCTTGAAGCCTGTTAAAAGGCCTGGTTGAGATAGTTTGAAGCCATATTATTGCAAGAGGTCCTTCCTAAGCTGAATAAAATCGTCTAATAGTGGCCAGAATAAGATACGAAGGGCGTCCCTGGTACTGAATGGGTTAAGATCGTTAGATATATACCGGTAATGGGAAAACAAAAATCAATCTGAAATTCCGGGGATTGTAGCCTAAATGTGTAACTAATTTCAACTACGGTACGGTACCTGGGAAAAAAAAAAACATGGGAAAATTAGTGTTAGATTCGGTAATAGTTTCCTAATCCATCTAGTAATATGTCGAGCTAATCTATATTCTATTAATTTCACCACAACACCAAACACCTCCAATTATATTACCGTAATGAAAGTATATACTGTACTGTACTGTATGTGATCCACCGGGATTCAATGCCTTACAGCCCATTTGCTCTGGCCCTTTTTCAGTTACAGAGGTCTACACGCTAGCCTATCTCAATTCATTATATTAGCTACCATATATCCTCCCTATAAGCTTCATAAAATCGTCTATAAATGTAGCTGAAATAAAAAGACGTCGCCATTACTGTAAGGGTTAAGTAAAGTTGTATATTAACTAAGTCTCCTAAAATCCTAATAATGTACAAATTAGCATTCAGCACATTTAGTCTAGGCTAGTTGTCGATTCCAATATAAAAATAAAATACAATACAAAACATAAAACACGTCGCCGGTACTGTAAGGGTTAAGTAAAGTTGTAGGCTATATTTACTACGTCTCCTAAAATCCTAATAAAGTACAAATTAGCATAGGCCTACAGTACATTAAGTCTAGTTGTCGATTCCAATAACAAAACATAAGAAATACAAACAAAAATAAAATTAAATTGACGGTCTGATATAGCCAAAGAAATCCATGCCTTAGCCCAGGCGTTTTAGGGAGGAAAACGAGGGCGGATTGGCTCCAACTTGTCAAACCCTCCCACTTTTATACTTTCTCCCTTGCTCGCTGTTAGGAAGTCTTCTGTCGCTGATAGGAAGTCTTCCCGCCCCCGTTCTCTCTCCCTCCCCTTTCCTCCAATCCCCCCCTGTCTGTCTCTCTCTCTCTCCCCCAAACCATCTCATTTCAGACCAACACATATATAATTATGCAACACAAAATATCATTCGTAAAACACATACAACGAATTTTCAACCAGCCCAGGCAAAAGATACGATGCGGCAAAAGAGGACACCAACATAAATAAATAAATACATAAAATACAGAGAATTATTCACACCTCGGGCCTTACACCTCGCCATTAGCAAAAATGAGAATGGGAAGAGACGATGAATATCTTACCGTAATATGCGAAATAGATCCTTCCACGTCCTCCTAAGGGGCTCCACACGTCCTATAATTCCGTAGCGATGACTTGGTGACGGTGCAGATGCCGCGGAAGGCCACTATCACGCCCAAAACTTTATCTTCGTTGAGAATTTCCAGCACAGATACGGGCACTTTGGTCGCCATTGAATCCCTGTTGCCAGATCGGTGTTGAACCCTCTCCCTTCCCGTCCACAGTTAAAATGATCTAATATACAAACTTAAATACATCGATTTCCGTATGGATTAGGCATGGATAAATTCAAATATATTATATATTCACCATATTTACAATCAAATATGTTCAAATATCCCTGGAAATGCCCTAATTCGAGCAAATAGTGGGGATGTACAAATATGCAACATAAGTTAAATATATTCGTCCATGCCATGTTTAAATGTCATATATAAGTATATATGTGTATCTTACTTCCTATAAATACTATATATGCGGACCAGGGCACATATATTTCGTAAAATTCACAGAAATGTAATGAAACAAACAATCCTTTATATTTCACAGAATAGCCATTAAGTGACCTCAAGGAGTGATTATTTCGAAAACATAATAGGTTGGCCAATTTACTATATCTCCAATTATCACACAGTAATCCCAGTAATCAAATTAATCGAAGTATAATTGTGTTTAGAAGAACTAGAAATGAGCACTAGATTACTAGTAATCTGAATTTTAGTTTTAGAATTCTGAATTTTGCTTCACTCAGGTGTTTTGAACGAAGCATGTGAACTTGGAACAAACCATGTTCCTATCTCATTCGGAAATTTTCCGTTTCATAGTGCATCGATTTTCCCAGAACTCTCGTCCACGCAAATTCCCATTAGACATCGTTCATAGATAAAAAGGACACAAAACTGGCACAATTTTTAACTTTTTATATACCGTTGGATAGAGAGAAAAAATCTGCATCTTTTGGTTACCAAGAGAGCTCTGAAAGATGCCTCTAAGTGGGTGAAAATTGCGCAAACAACCCTGGAATTTACGGTATTGTTTCATCAAGGGTTTTAGCCCTGCCTGGAAAGCAACCTTCGACCAAAAGTTCGAACTATTCACTCGTGATCGTCTCGGTTGTTAACGAAGCGTTCATAAATGTTTCGACGGCGGTTTATCGACATATATCGTTCAGCTTCCCTGGGTAAATCTGAGAAAGGCAAGGAGATAGTAGTATTGGAACGGTAAATGAGAGTGTTGTGGTTGGCATCTCGGGATTTATTAACCTTCGTACGGCAATATTCGGCCTTTCTCAGCCTTGGTTTTCCTACACAGCCTACAGGAGGTAGGCAGATAATTGTGTTCAACTTGCAAGGTGAGACAATAGCTATAAATTTTATACAAGAGTAGATATTGCATACAGCCCAGACCAGCATCTCAAATATGCCGTATTTTACCCTTACATAGGCATTTTAAGCCTTGGTATCTCAGTATATATATTCTGCAAAATACATAGAAGCTTGTAGCATCCCGTTGTGGCTTAGTGCATTCATTAAGAGTAATTTTAGTAGGCATAGACTGATGGTTTCTGGATTGATCGAAAGGGTTTGAGAGGCTGAGCATTCTGGCAACACTTTATTTCATAGGGTTGGTTTGAGAGGGTGTGTGTGTGCGTATGTGTGTTTGAGAAAGACAGAGAGAGAGAGAAGGAGAGATAGAAAGACAGAGAGAGAAGGGGGAGGTTGTCTCGTCTGGTGGTGGGAGGCAAACACGTACGAACAAACGCACAAACGGAGCAAGGAGGTTATATGACAGGAGGGACTGGGTGTAGATTTTACCCTATGTGAGCGTGAAGCAGGCCCTAAAACTGACGGATTCTGAGCCATTCTGGCCAGGCCGATCGCCTTAGTGATCTTGGCCCCAATATTTTTGTTTTCTTTTCCACTCACTAAAACACTACGCTTTCCATAATGTAGTTGGGTCTGATTCAGTACATGATTAGATCCATATCCAAAATTCGAAAATGGATTTAACCCCTTCTATACCGGCGACGTATTTTGCTTATATTCTAGCTATATTTAGACGATTTTGTGCAGCTTAGGAAGGATCTGAGGTAATTAAATGGATTGGTTGAGATAGTTTGAAGCCTTATTATTGCTAGACGTCCTTCCTAAGCTGATATAATCGTCTAATACTTGCCAGAATATGATGAAAATTACGTCCCTGGTACTGAACGGGTTAATCGTGATCGTGTATTCAACCTTTAAGGGGAGATTTCCACTTGAGGGATTTTTTCTGGACCCCTTTCTCCCTTATGGTTAGCCCCATTGCTTTTGAAGTTTTAAGACGTTCGCCCCATTAGTTTGGCGATTTTAAGAAGTGTCACTCCATTTATGTCACTTTTAAGACATTTCGTCCCATTTAGGTGTCGTTTTTTTCCTGGCGAGCGATAGCGAGCCTGTAATTTAAGAGGAACCGGCCTCCGGCCGGGACATTTTTCTACCGAAAAATGTGCAAATTTATCTTGAAAGGGGGTCTAGGGGGTGTAATTTTAAGCTTGATGAAAAAGTAGGGAACAAACGAAATACCTCCCCTTAAGATAGACTACGTTGTTGGTGGTGTAATGGTATAGATGCTTATGTTCTGGGTGTGGTGTCCCGAGTTGGAATCCCGGGAGGACCATATGCTTTCATTAGTTTATTCAAGTACATATTGGGGTTTGTAATTGATGATTAATGTTAAGAACGGGGTGTTACATATTCAAAGGGTTAATTCTTAATTGCTGGAGGCCTTTTTTTTTAAGGGGGGATGTTCACTTTTTGGGCGATTTTTGCATTTATTCATTATTTTTCTAGTTTCCTCGCTAGACCTCCATCAAATAAAAAAAAAAAGTATCCGTTAGATCCCCCTTCTATATTAATTTGTACATCTTCCGGTAGAAGAAAAAAAAATCCGGCCGAAGGCCGGTTCTTCCAACATTACAGGCTCACTATCGATCGCCAGGGAAAAAAATCGACACCTAAATTTTTTTTTTTTTTTTTTTTTTTTAGCACGAAATAGCACGAAAGGTCTAAATATTGACGTATAAATGGGGCGAAAGGTCTTAAAGTCGACTAACTGATGGGGCAAACATCTTAAGCTTTAATTTCAATAATGATTGTATTTGCCTTAACATCTTAAAACTAATGGGGCTAAACATGAGGGAGAATGGGTGTCCAGCAAAAGCGAATATCTGCCCCTTAAACTGAATACAATGGTGTAATAGTAGGTTGAATTGGATTACATTTATATATAAATTAACTACAACCGTATTTTCGCTGCTAATTCTGCTAAATATTGATCGATGTCTACAACTCCAACTTCCTTATAGAACGAAACTCGCAAGTGGTCAATTGCTGGAGGTCTTTTTTAAGCCGAATACAATCGTGTAATTGTAACCATAGTTAAGCCGGTATCACACGAGAGCTTTTATAATCAACATACAATGATCAACATTTTTCTGGCAACATTTCTGGAATATTTTGCACTGGTATCAGAAACTAGACTGATAATAGATGAATGTAGGTGACCGAAATATTACATATATTGACCACACAAGCTGCCAGACCAGTTTTGAGGATAAATGTTGAGTGAAAAAAGCGCTCGTGTGATACCGGCTTTAGAAGGTCGGCACCGGTAGTGAAAGGGTTAAGATATTGAAGGGGCCCACCTCGTTTGATTTCTCTCTCTCTCTCACTCACTCACTCACTCACTCACTCACTCACTCACTCTCTCTCTCTCTCTCTGGGTTGTATCCATTCGGCCCCATTCAGCCTACTGTTTTAAGACGATTATCCCCATACAGGTGTCGATTTTTTCCTGGCGAGTGGTAGAGAACCAGCATATGTTTTAAACAATTGTTGACAGCAGGCTAAATTTGTACCGGTAAATTTTTCGTTAGAAAAATATCTCCGGTGAAGCCGGATTTCTCCATATAATGCTGGCTCGCTATCACTCGCCAGGAAGAAATCGCCACCTGGATGGGAATAAACATCTTAAAACAGTAGGCTGAATGGGGCCGAATGGATACAACTCAGAGAAAGAGAGAAGAGGAGAACAAAAAAACAGGTGACCCCCCTTAAAGCTAGGATCACCAGACACATCCTTCCTAATCCTTATCCTGATTCTGTACCCAACCCTTAACCCCTTCGGTACCGGCGACGTCCTTTTAACTTTATTCTGGCTACTATTAGACCATTTTCTTCAGTTTTCGCTGTAAGTAGGCGAGAAATCATGACCTATATCTTCTGTAACTCAAATAGGGCTAGAGCAAATTGGCTGTAATTTTCCACATCTATTCCTTGACTGACTCTTCCCAAATGGTAGACATATTAGCTGGATTACTCTAGTCGTTTTTGAGGTACCGTACCGTACTGAGGTTAGAGGTACCCGTAATGAATGAACTATACTGATTCCATAAGGTTGTGGTCTTAGGGGAGCGATAGACACATCGCAGATAATTAAAACACAAAGCTAGACCCCCTTCTCCCTCATGTTTAGCCCCAGATTTTAAGATATTCGCCCCATTACTTTGACGATTATAAGACCTTTCGCCCATTTTCTTCATCAATGTTAAGACCTTTCGTGCTATTTAGGTGTCGATTTATTCCTGGTGAGCGATTGCCAGCCTGCAATTTAGGGGGAATTGGCCTTCGGCCGGGAAATGTGTTTTACCGAAAAATGTAAAAAAATGATCTTGAAGGGGTCTGAGGGGTATTTTTTTTAAACTTCCCCTTAACCCTTTAAGTACGGTACCAGCGACGTATATTCTATTTTATTCTAGCTACATATAGACAATATTATGTAGCTTAGTAGGGATCTGTGGCAGTTACCTGATTACCTGAAATAGTCTCAAGCCTTAGTAATTGATAGAGCTCCTTCCTAAGCTGAATAAAGGCGTCTAATAGTTGCCAGAATATGATGAAAAGGACGCCACCGGTACTGAAGGGGTTAATTATTGTTAATGTTTCAGCTGTCGAGGACGCATTTTATTTAACTATACTCTGGTTAACATTTGACTATTTTATTCAGCTTTAGAAGGCCCTCGGGGAATCATGGGGTTAAAAATTTCCAATCTAACCCTCTAATTCCCATAATTCCTTCTTATTGTGAACCAAATGGTCAACCACCAGCCAGCATAAAAGGATGACAACCTTTTCTTGGTGTATCGTGAAAGGGGCTAGTGTTTATTACTTTATTATTTAGTTTCCTCGCTAGACCTCCCTCAAATTTAGAAATATACTCCCTAAACCCCCCTTAAGATAAATTTGTAAATTTTTCGCTAGAAAAATATGCCAGCCGAAGGCCGGTTCCTCTTATAAGTATAGGCTTGCTATCGCTCTCCAGGAAAAAAATCGACACCTAAATTGGCAAGATAGGTCTTAACATTGACAACAAAATGGATCTAAAGGTGTTAAAATCGCCAAACTAATGGGCCTAACGTCTTAAAATTTCAAAACTAATGGGGCTAAACAGGAGGGAGAAAGGTCTCCAGAAAAACGAGCCATAGCATTTTAGTTTATACTGTACCGGTATATAGAACAATCGTACCGGTAATTGATTAAAGTTAAATTAGAGATACTGCCTATCGAAATGGTTAACATAGCATAACAGCTGTACGGTACAGTTGCCCACATAAGTTCTGTTCCTCGTCGTGATCTGTACGAAAGTCAAAATTGCATGAATGAGTTGCGAGTGTGGTTTCCTTTAACCCCTTCAGAACCATGACGCCTTTGTACGGTCGCGCTATTAAGTCATGCCCCAGCTGGCATTACATTTGTCTCGCTCTGTGCTGTATTAATGTCTGTCAGATGTTGAATAGGGTGGGTAAGTGTAGTAACATGTTTGTATATTTCACTCGATATGAAAGAAATCAAGCTTAGATATTGCTGATACCAATAATTGATGAACACATAGCCTACTTGGTGCCGACACATCACTTATTAGCGCGACTGTACCTTTGCTTCTGGCTAAAATTAGAGGAGTTTGTGCATTTTAAGACGGACCTATGTACCAAGAGGGTTTATTGAGATCGTATTTACCTATTTGAGTCGCATAGTTAGATTACAAACTAAAGAAATTCGTCTAATGGTAACCTGAATATGATGCAAATTACGTAATGGTGGTAAAGGGGTTAATTATCAGTTGTCTCGTCAAATTAATTAACCATTTATTAAGAAAGGACACTCGTAAGTAATTCAATCATGCGCATTATAATTGCATGTATAAGATCACGGAGAGGAACACAACTTATGTGGCCATCTGTACCTCCTTTGGCTCTGACATTGTACATAAGTTAATAGCCTGGGTAATTGTAAATGTAAGAATATAATGGAGGGTACAAAAGGGGTATGGAAGGGGTATGTAAGATCTTTGGGCATACTGATAATGATTTACCTTTCTATCCTATATGATATATATACTGTATATGCCTTGTAATGGGTAGCTTGTTATGGACACTTTAATTGCCCTTTTCATATCTATAATTTTGCCGGTGTAGGTTGAAGGATCTGTTGAAGGTGAACTGTGAGTTTCAGTAAGGAATAGAAAGCTGAGGTAGTTTATTTGTTATAATATCAGAATATTTCCTACACTGTTAAGGGGGGATAGCTCACTTTTTGGTCGATTTGTTCATGTATTTATTATATTTCCAGTTTCCTCCCTAGACCTCCATCAAACTTAAACAAAACATCCATTAGATCGCCCTTGTAGATTTATTTGTACATTTTTCGGTAGTGTCACGGCCGAAGGCCGGTTCTTCCAAGACTACAGGCTCACTGTCGTTCGTCAGAAAAAAAAACGTCACCTAAATAGCACAAAACGTCTTAATATTGAAAAAAAAAAATGGGGCAAAAGGTCTTAAAATTGACAAACTAATGGGGCAAACACCTTCAAATCTGCAAAGTAATGGGGTTAAGCATGAGGGAGAAGGGGGTCTAGAAAAACCACCCACCTCCCCTTAAACTAATGGTCATAATAATGTACCCATTTTAATGTACATTGGTGGTAATATAGCATCCTAATACGAGGACAGAAATATACGGTACCAATATACCGCTACCAATATACCGCTACCAATATACCGCTACCAATATACCGCTACCAATATACCGCTACCAATATACCCAAAGTATATTAGATAGGCCTACCTTTATCATACCCTCTATTATTTGTACAAAATACTATTACCCAGGCTATCAACTTCTGCCCATCAATATACCCTTTTCAGTGTAAATATCTGTTTATTTCCTATTGCAGTTTATATAAATACAACTACTAGTACCGGTACTATGATAGCTTCTTCAGTGTTTGTGGACGTATTTCTTCCTTTTATTCTGGCTATCAGTAGATAATTTTCTTTAGGAAGGAATTTCGGAAGTCAGACGGTAATTAACCTTTTGTGGATCATGACGCGTTTTAGCAGTTTCTCCTGGCTATTAATAGACAATATTATTCAGATTAGGAAGGGTATATGGAAGTCAGAGGGTTATTTGAGATAGTCTTTACCCTTTGAATTCCCAGAGTTCCTTCTTAACCCGTACTGTACCGGCAACGTCTTTTTAATTTCACTCTAGCTAGATATAGAAGGTTTTGTGCAGTTTAACAAGGATCTGCGGTAGTAAAAAGTGTTAAGTGAGATAGTTCGAAGCCTCTTAATTGCTATAGGGCCGATTTAAACTGAATAAAATCGTCTAATAGTAGCTAGAATAACGTGAAAAAGGACGGCCCCGGTACTGAAGGGGTTAAGCTGTATAAATCGTCTAATGATGTAGGATTACCGGTAGTTGTTTACATCATGACGGCGGATCCTTTTTTTTTTTTTTTTTTCTATTAATTCAATTATTCCTTTATTTCTTAGTTTTCTTGCTAGACCTCCATCAACCTTAGAAAAATACCCCCTAGACCCCCCTTTAAGATAAACGTATACATTTTTCGGTAGAAAAATGTCTCGGCCGAAGGCCGTGTTCCTCTTTAAATTTCAGGCTCGCTTTCGCTCGCCAAGAAATAATCGACACCTAAATTGACAAGGAACAACAAAATGGGGCGAAAGGTGTTAAAATCGCCAAACTAATGGGCCAAACGTCTTATATTCTCAAAACAAAACACGAGGGTGAAAGGGGACCAGATAAACGACCCATCTCCCCTTAACCTCAACAGTCCATCAGCCTCACCTTAACTTCATTAAATGCTGAAATAGCCTCCCGAAATCTGCACCCAGGGCGGGAATCGAACCCGGGACTCTTGGGTTACAAGGCAGACACGTTACCACCAGACTAATAAAGGTACCTCACTTAGCCTGGTAGTTTAAGTGTATTTCCGCATCTTGTTCAGATTCGGCCAACTTATTTTCACTGACTTTACAGCCTGTATTCAGTTGAAAATGGCGTCCTAATACTGAAAGAGTGAACTCTCTCAGTAACATGGCGATCTTGTTATTATGTTCTTGCTAACACTAAGCAATGTTATACAACTGTCAATTAAACCTACGACTGCCATGTACAGTCGGCCAAATAAACGTCACCAAGTATATTTCCATCAATAATTGGTATCAGCACTATCTAAGCATTAATTCATCGTTTCGAGTGAGATATACAAACATGTTCCTATCTTTACTCACCCTATTCAACATCTGACAGACTTTAATACAGCATACAACGAGCAAAACGTAATGACTGCGGAGGCACGACTTATTTGGCCTCCCATACCTTTCCTTAGCTGAATAAAATCATCTAACCCTTTGAAGATTTACACGTATTTTAGCAGATAATTCTGGCAATGATTACACGATTTTATTAAGATTAAAAAAACCCGTGTGAGTAAAAAAACTTAAATACTGTCTCAATTAACTCTGATTTTATACATCCTTCCTAAACTGAGTAACATCGTCCAACCCATTGAAGATTCACACACATTATAGCAGTTTATTACTTTATTCTGGCTATGATTAAACGATTTTATTAAGATTAGAAGGAACCTGTGTGAGTTAACTAACCCTCTAGCTCCCACAAGTTCTGCCTTAGCTGAATAAAATCGTCTAAATAATAGCCACAATAAACTGTCAATACGGGTCATAATCCTCATAGGGTTAACCTTTTCAATATATGAGGACGCATTTATTTGCTGGCGATATTTATATATATTGCGTCTAAATCTTCAAATGTTTAGACAATATTTTTCTAATCTTCTAATCTTAATAAAATCGTTTAATCATAGCCAGAATAAACTGCTATTATGTGTGTGAATCTTCAATGGGTTAGACAATATTGTTCAGCTGATGAAGGATATATGAAAATCAGAGAGATAATTGAGACAGTATTTATGTTTTTAACCCTTAACCTTTCCAGGGTTAAGGGGAGGTATTTAGTTTGTTCCCTAGACCTCCATCAAGCTTAAAATTACACCCCCTTGAGTCCCTTTCAAGATAAATTTGTACATTTTTCGATAGAAAAATGTCCCGGCCGAGGGCCGGTTCTTCTTAAATTACAGGCTCGCTATCGCTCTCCAGGATAAAATCGACACCTGAATGGCACGAAAGGTCTTAATATGGGGTGAAAGTTCTTAAAGTCGCTAAACTAATGGGGCAAACGTTTTATAATATCAAAGGAATGGGGCTAAACATAAGGGAGAAAGGGGTCAAGAAAAAAATCCCTCAAGTGGAGATCTCCCCTTAAGAAAGTCCCTACACCTTTGATTCCTTAGAATACTAGAGATTCTTCCTAATTTGCATAACACGTTAACAAATTGCCAGAAAATAGGAGGGAAAAGTGTCCTCCGATACTGAAAGGGTTAATTTGTGTAAATTTAGTGTAAGTGTGTGCATATATGTATGTGAATTACGTACATGAAACTATATTGTAGGCAATTATTTTTATTATTAATGATTGGTCAATTAATAGTATAGTTGGTGTTAAAAACTAATTTTCTCTTTCAAACTAAACTATAGAAAACTTTATATTTTGGGTGACTAAAATATATTGTAAATTATTTATGTGTAGTATCAACCTTCATTTTATCTTTTCTTTATAGTATTAGACATGTTTTAGTTAAATAAATATAAAATATAATTATCAAAGCATTTTTTCATAAACAAATTAAGCATACAAAGAGTTAATTAGTTTTCATTGATAACTAGACAATATGCTACACATTCTTGTTAGATATCGTCATATTTGTTGTTGTTGTGATAGTGATCAGTCACGTTTAATAAGTGCGAGTTTTAAACATTCCTAAGCAGTGTTCATTGCGTTATAAAACATTATTACTCCTGATACATCTAAATAGAATGGACTTCCACCGAAAATCTAGTATTGTTTCCGATAACATAACCTTGTATCACGGTAAAACCGCGATTTCACTGACCGACAATAAAGAAGTGAGATCCAAAAGCCATATGGAGGCTGTACGGAAAGTCCTCGTCGCCTTGCTTGGCATTTTGGCTTTTGCATTGTGGGTAATAGATATTAGTAGCTGTGTCTACCTCCAGGTGACTTTTATCCATGAAGTTCCCGAGGACATCACCGGGGGCCTCACTATGATGGTCAAGAGTGGCGTTCCCGTTGACAAAATCCTGGGTGTTAACATAGACCCGGCCAAGTTTGAAACATTCATCGGTTCTGTCTTTACGATGATAAAACATTTATCTGGGAGTGATATGCCGAGCTTTGATAACATCTTGGCTAAGTATACTGGCATCGAGAGTCTCCCAGAATTGAAATATGCCATAAATACTGGGCTTATTCTCCTGTTCATGACGAAGGCTTTAGTTTTTGTTTCGGGCATTACTTTTTTTGCCTTTAAAACGCTTTGGTATCGTGTTCCAATGATGCTCCTCTGTTTAGCCTCTGGGTTGAGTGTCTTTAGCTGCCAGTGGGCTATGAGTCTAATGTTCTATGCGGAGGTAGTTTGTCCTCTGCAACACTTTGATATCATAGGCGCTAAACCTTTCTGGTACGCCATGAAGGATGCCAAAACCGCAGTTATCTGTACTTATCTTGCCAAACTTTGTATCTACATGTTGTCACTTCTTCTTACTCCTGCACTTCGTCGTAAACAACAGCCGAAGGATAGCTGCGATTCTATTGTTTAGCTCTTGCAATCTGAATATCTTTTCTGACCAACTATTTGATGTGATATTTTGTTTAACTCTTTCAATCGGATTTTATTTTTCTGGCATTTATTTGATGTGATTTTTTGTTTCACTCTTTCAATCGGATTTTATTCAGCAACTATTATATTGTTAAGACTGTTTTATTTCGTCTAGGAAGGATCTGTGGGAATTGGAGGGGTGATTGACTCAGATCACTTGTCTTATTCCAAGAGGTTCGTCCTAAGGTGAATAGAATCGTCTAATGTTACACTTCGAAACCATTAACGCCATCAGACAGTACACTAGGAACATACGGCTGGGAGTGTAGATAGCAGAGAAGGGGTGTTGTAGATAGAGGAAGCTGTTGGAATGGTTTTGGTATGTTTGTTATTAGTCTGTATTGTTAATCATATTTATGTGAAACGAGCAACAACAACTGTAGTAGCCTATACTGTATATATCTATCTACCTATTTATTGCCAGATGCCGTGATCCCTCAAGGGGTGACCATGAATGAATCTCCTCCATACCCCTTTGTAATACGTCGACTGATGCCCCTCCTTCCATCCAACACCACTTTCACTCATATACTTCTCAACTCCATACCCCTAATTCATTCTCGGTCTGCCTCTCCTTCTCTGCCGTCCACCTCACTCGCACACACTCCATTACCGTAGTCATTTAGTCATCAATGTACAAATTCAGCTTGAAAGGGTCTGGTGGGGCTTTTTATTTTAGTTTGAAGGGAGCCTAGTGGACGAGCTAGAATACATTGCCCAAACTAAAAAACAAAAACAAATAAAATCCTAAATAATATATAACCTCCACGTCTTTTTAATATTATTCTAGCTATATTTAGACGATGTTATGCAGTTTAAGAAGGATCTGTGGTAGCGAAAATGGT
The DNA here is from genome assembly GCA_032716605.1 of Paralithodes platypus. Taxonomy (NCBI): domain Eukaryota; kingdom Metazoa; phylum Arthropoda; class Malacostraca; order Decapoda; family Lithodidae; genus Paralithodes; species Paralithodes platypus. Next base: position 299,294 of record CM064573.1, read on the forward strand.
TAAGTGAGATAGTTCAAAGTCTGTTGATTGTTGGGGGGCCCTTTTTAAACTGAATGAAAGTCTAATAGCAGCCAGAATAAAGTTATAAGGATGGCACTGGTACTAAATGGGTTAAACAAAATATCATAATAGGCTAATTAAGAAGACGTCGGACCAGATAGTGTTAAGGGGGGATGATTCACTTTGTGGTAGATGTTTTAATTTATTTATTATTTTGTTTAGTTTCCTCCCTAGGCCTCCATCAAACTTTAAAAAACATCCATCAGATCCCCCTTCTAGATTAATGTGTACATTTTTCGGTAGAAAAATTTCCCGGCCGAAGGCCGGTTACTCTTAAGATTACAGGCTCGCTGTCGCTCGCCAGGAAAAAATAGACACCTAAATGGCACGAAAGGTCTTAAAATTGACAAGGAAATGAGGCAAAAGGTATTAAAATCGCCAAACTAATGGGGCAAACATCTTAGCATCTGAAAACTAATAGGACTAAACATGAGGGAGAAATTGGTCCAGAAAACCGGCCCATGTCCCCTTAACAAAAAAGACCAGGGTGTAAATAAGACCCAAAATATTAACCTCATAAACCGTTGGAATCGCAATGTCCTGACGAATCCAATGATATCCATCACATTTTGAAATTCCACAATGGCCCGAAAACTTGGATGTATATTTCGCCAACACTGTAATTGACCACTTACGAGTTTCAGGCTATAAGGAAGTTGGAACCGTAAACATCGATATTTAAATAGAAACCATAGTTATGTAGGTTTCTAATTGATAAAAAGTATGTTGAATTGGGTTTTATGTATTTATAAATGTACTACAACAGTATTATAACAGGTAATTCTGATAAATATCGATATCTACAACTCCAACTTCCTTATAGAACGAAACTCGCAAGTGGTCAATTCAGTTAAATAATCAGTTGTATTATGCCAAATTAGCAATGCAAGCAATTAAACCACTAATAGAATTGGAATCCATACACCATGGAGAGTTCATTGATATTAAGTTCAATGAATTTGGGCACATATCTGAGGTCACAGGAGCCGTCGACTTTGCCTAAAATGCATTTTCGAGCGGTTTTGTCGCATCTCCTTAACCCCTTCTGTACCGGCGACGTCTTTTGTATTTTATCATAGGTACATTTAGACGATTTTATGAAGCTTAGGAAGGATATATGGCTGCTAAGAGGATTAATTGAGATTGTCTGAAACCTTTGAATGAGTAGACGTCCTTCATATGCTGTACAAAATCGTCTAATAGTTGCCAGAATAGAATGAAAAGTACATCACCGGTACAGAAGGGGTTAAATATGATATCCCACAATAATGCCCCAATTTTAGTTCGGCTACTAGTAATGGATGCAGGGGTTGGATTGTAGCTTACATTCGGATGCCACAGTCTCTAACCCACTCATATGAATTCGTGGACCCGCTATGTTTTTCCTTATGCAGCTATAACTATCTACATGTATTTTTGGACTGGTGATGGGACATATAGTGGTGATGGACTGGTCTATCAGAGTGAGAACTGAGCGATCTCTGCCATACCCATAGCTTACTCTGACTGTTACTTTTACTTTTACTTTTATATTTTCTAGATCTCAAGTGACGGCGTCTCTTCCGTGGATTGACCTCCCAGTCTACCTAGATTGGAAGCCAAAGCGTCACATATTTTCCTTTGCCCCTCAACTTTCTCTTCATAATTGCTGAGGGGCACAGGGCCCTGGGTGGGGCTTTGGTTTCCCGGGCGTTTCCGCACCCTCCTCAGCTCCCCGCCATGGAGTGGCTTCGGTCACCCAGGCTTTATTGTGGTCGGCAGTGAGGGTTCTGTGGGGGCGCACGGTTATGGCCTTGGCCTTGCTCGGGGCCTTGGGGCTGTTCGGCCAGGCAGCTTGGGGAACAACAACAACAACAACAACAACAACATGTATTTTTGGACAGAACTTGCTATTCAATAACAAGTGGATATCGTTTTGTAGGTGATATACAGAAAGATATATTCCTAAATTCGTGTCCAGAGATATACTATCGTAATTATAAATTGGTGAGGTCCACGAAATACTCATGATAGGGCTTGAGACTTTGGCATCCGAGTGTAGTAGTATATACTCAGGCTATATACTATAGCTGGGGGTGGCCGACTCAAGACAGAGCACGAACAGAAACAACATTTTAAGTTCCTATTCTTAGGGTCCAGGACCACTTTCGCGTTCCCTCGCCCCGTTCTTATAATCACAAAACTACTGGGGCTAATCATTAGGGAGAAGGGGGTCCAGAAAAACGGTCTGCCTCCCCTTAAAGGTAAAGGAAGTTACTAGGGTATCTTCTTCTTTTATTTCCCGGGAGTAGGAGGTAAAGCACTGATGGGGGAATGGGTCTTGACAGGTGAGTTAAAGGTAAAGGAAGTAACTATGGTATCTTCTTCTTCCGTCTCCATCTCCTCCCTCTTGTCACTGGTCAGCTGGGAGGCCTCGCGATAAATTATCAGCGAGTTTTGTTTAGGACAGGCCGTCACTAAACTTTCCCCAGGGCGGGTTGCCGCTGAGTATGACATGATAAATTATCGGTGTGTAAAGTACAGGACATACAGGTTTGCCGCTGTACATGCCTCAGTACCAATGGTCGCTAAGAGTAACTCAAGACAAATTGCCATTGAGTGTGATTCAAGAGAAATTATCGTTGATTCGAGGTGGTGAGAATCCCGCCTATTCAAGTTAGGGCTTTGGTATGTTCTACTCGATGTTCTCTCTCTTGGGTAAGTCACTTTATTTTGTTCTGCCTCAGGTCAGGTGAAGTTATTGAGGGATAAGCCTTTACAACGGCGCCTCGTATCTACATTCTACTTTTTCCTATGTTTCTGAAGAGTGTAGAAAGGGGAGAAGGGGTGTTGGAGAGAGAGGAAGCTGTTGGAGTGGCTTTGTTATGTGTGTTATTAGTCTGTATACGTCGTCGAGGTGTCCCCCGACTCGCCGGTGGTGGAAGTGTGGGGAAAACTTTCTTCTTGTTTACGAAACGGAAAAGAGGTGTGGCCCTGGGCGGGGCTACTGGCACTTGTGGTGGTGCCAGGCATCATGAATGGCCCTCCTGGTGTTTGTAGGCACCGCGGCTCTGTCGGAAAAAATGGCCGCGCCGTCATAGAAAACGGACCCTCCTGTGGTTGTTCCTTGGGTGACTGATGTAGTTTTTCTCTGTTAACTAATATTGCTACTGAAGAAAGTCTGTTTTGCTGTGGAAGTGCGGGCATAACATTAGGGATTTTGCTTGCTTACCATTTCCGAGCAATGTATTTTAGTTTGTCCCCTAGGCTAACAAAAACGCCTTCCCAGACTTCAATCAGACTAAAAAGGTTTCACACAGGCTCCCTTCATGTTAAAGTTATACATTTTTTGATAACGAAGGCCAATTTCATATAAGTTACAGGCTCACTATCGCTTACCCAGAAAAAATAGACACTTGCATGGGGCGAATAATCTTAATTAATATCGCTAAACAAATTAATGAAATCTTCCTTTTAATCTCCAAACTAATGGAGCGAAACAGAGGAGGTCTAAAAAGACCCCCTCGGAACAAATAGAGTTAAAAGGGCCTAGTATTATGGCCACTTCACTTACTCTTTACATACCCCTAATGTACAACAGCGGTACAGTAGCCAACACATGAACCTGGTACAAGGGCTGGGTGTGACATGATATAACCCTATTTGGTCCGAGGGGAGGGATTTTGGAGCTTCCCTGCTTCGCTCCACTAGTTTAGAGAGTTTAAGACGTTTCGCCCCATTAGTTTGGCGATATTATTATGCTTCACCTCATTCAGGTGTTGATTTTTTTCTGGGCGAGCGATAGCGAGCCTGTAACTTTTAAGAAAGTTAGCCTTCGGCCGGGACAGTTTTCTAGCGAATCATGTAAATATTTAGTTTGAAGGGGTTCTGGGATATTTAGTTTGAAGGAAGTCTGGGAAAGCGTTTTTTTTATCCAAGGGGACAAATATTTTGCTAGAAAATGGCAAAAGCTAGGAAATACCTCTATAATAATTAAACAAAATATAGTAACCCACAACACATCGGACTATACAGTGTAAAAGGATCTAGATTGGTGTTTTATAGTGTACACTCCCAAGACAAAACTCGTTGTCCAATATGAACTGTATATCTATAAACCTTGGGCGCAACCCAGGCCTGTCCATTTTCTCCGAGTCCATTTCCGGTATCATCAGTATTGTTGGCCAAGGTGTACCTGGGTAATCAAGGTGGTCTTGGTCCAGGTCCTGCCTTGATCGACCCAAGATCTATAGATCTTGACTCGTGTGGCTGATTTCGCGAGCCATTGGCGTCATCCGGGACTGGGTGTACCTGGGTAAAGTCAGCCCTGGGGACCGAGCAGGGCCATGACCGGAGGTGGTATTGGCAGGGCCAAGGGCTGGGTTGGCCACAATCGGCCTGGGTGACCCAGGTCAGTTGTCTCGCTATAATGCGCTATTATATGGAAGTCAGTGGGTTAATTAACATAGTCTTTACCCTTATAATTTCCACAGATCCTTCCTAAGCTGTATACAATCGTCTAATGATAACCAGAATATACAGTCAACATGCGTCATAATCTTCAGAGGGTTAAATTACCAGAATAATTTGCTATAAACCCATTAACTGATCATATTAACCCTCTCAGTATCAGGACGCATTTCTTAGATATATTCTGGCTACTAGTAGACAATTGTATGCGATTTATAAAAGATGTACGGTATAGTATCAAAGTAAAACTGATCTCCATTAACCTTCTGACTCCCACAATATTTTCCTACACTGACCAAAATCGTCAAGTTCTAGCCAGAATAAAGCTGAATGCATGCGTTTTCAAATACTGAAGGAATTAACCCCTTCGGTACCGGTGACGTCTTTTGTATTGGATTTCAGCTACATTTAGACGATTGACGAAGCTTAGGAAGGACGTATGGTAGCCATAAGGATTAATTGAGATAATATGTAGCTTCTTAATGGGTAGACGTTCTTCCTAAGCTGCATAAAATCGTCTAATAGTAGCCAGAATACAAATATATGCATGCGTTCTCAAATACTGAAGGAATTAATTAAGTACTGCACAAGATAATACACTGCTAATTAAATCATACTAATTTTCCTTCCATTCATAAAATCACGAAGTGTGTACAAAATCCATGTGGGCAACTGTACATTAAATTATTAAATATTTGTTGACTCTCGCGGAAGTTTCTCGTCATCTGTTTTACGGAGGATTGATATCGATGCCCAGTGTTTCAGTTTAAAAAATAAATATCCCTGCATCACAAGTCCTATATGCAGCTATCAACAACTTCCAAATACCTAAGATAAAACAGACTATGTGCTGAGAACGTCCTAATCCTGAAAGTAATGCGGAAGTTGATTAATTAACTATAATAAAATTCGAACAGGACTCGTGGATTGTGGGGAAGGCAGGAATTGAATGTGACGTCATTATTCAGTGCCGACATTCGATTGGTGGCAGTAGGACGTATCGCCTTTGGCTCTTCGAATTTCACCGTATATAAGGTGTGTATGGGGATATTTCGTGCATATATGACATGTTTATTGATGTTCTAGTAATGTTCAGGTGGTCATACATGTAATTTATTAGATTAATATAGGGAAATTGTGGAACCAATGACTGATTGAGCCGGCCACTGCCTGCTGTCACGTCTGCATATATTCTAACTACTATTAAATACGGGAATATTATTGACTTCGACATTTAGGTGTATTAACAGGAAACTATTTGATGTGTGTACATTGTGTCCGTGAGGTGTGTGAATATAGAGGGGGTCATTAAATCAAAATATAAGGTACAAACTAGCGAACAAGGTGACTTCGCTGTTGGCCCCCCTCCCCCCTACTCTTGCCAATGCTCATCCCTTCTCACCCCCCCCCCCCTCAATCCTCTCCTTTCCTCCCCCTTCTCTCCTCTCCTCTTTCGTCTCCTTTCCTCCTCTTCTTTCTCTCCTCTCTTCTGACCCCCCCTCCCCTCTACTCTCCTACTGACACCGTACTCCCTTCCTCTCCTCCCTACCCCCACCCCCCACTAGTTTTCCTCGTCTCCCCACATCACTCGTTTTCAATGTAGGATTTTTGGTATATACCGTATATAAGTGAATTGTAAAACTAATCGTTGTTTTTATTAGCTTAGGCTTACGATGATTTGCATGCTGCCCCATCTTGGTGAACCCCCCTCCCCCACTATCTCACACACACACACACACACACACACACACACACTACTTATTTACGAGTCGACCACCAGTTTTGTTAAATATTTGAAAGCTATTATAAAATAAGGATATTGCAAAGATCATAATTATAAACATTTGCTATAATCATCGGAAATGCATTATATGAACACTATATAAAGCACTGTATAAAAACTAAAACTCTCCCTATTACATCTCCTTATCGACGGTGGTAAAACTCTTTTAATTAGGCCCCCTACTGGCAAAATATATGCTGATTTCAATGAGTCATGGGGGGGGGGGGTCCGTCCTGTGTTTCCAAGGCAAAAATCAGTTATTATTATTTGTTTTACTCTGAAAAGAAACAAAAAGTACATCCGAGTGTTTCAAGATCGTTGGATAATGGGGAAGACGTATTTTACGAGGATCGTAGGTAATTAAACCACTGTGTATTGATGAAAACTATCTGAAAAAAAAAAAAAAAATAGGCCATGACAAAATTCAGACAATATTATCATTGGGACCAAAATCAGGCACCTTGATCTTTGCGTGTTATAAAGGTGTATTATGCCCCATAGTTAGTTGTTAGATATATATCCCGACCAGCGGAAATATATATTTTTTGTGGACACTATAATAAGTACTGTTAATATATAATGATAATGTCGGACAGGTTGGGAGACAGGTGTCCTGGCCAGGATTCGAACCCACTCATTGCAGGTATATTTGGGAGAGTCAGGCACCGTAACCACTCGGGCATGAGCGGATTTTACTCTGGCCGAGTGGTTAAGGTGACCAACTCTCCCATATATACCTGGAGTGAGTGGGTTCGAATCCTGGTCAGGGTACCTCTCTCCCAAGCACTTTAAAACCTAAATTCACCCTGCAGACAACGGCGACGCCATTATTCTGCACTTATTTCATCAAAGTTGTGGGGCTAACCCCTAATTAGCGCCCCCCCCCTCCCTCCCCCCTTATTCAAGTTGTCGATAGCAAAATTCCTCCATGCGGACTATAATGAGAATAATATGGCTAGTCTATTGGTCCCTATTTTCCTTAATAAATTGTGTCTAATAGCGCTGATGTAGTGTCCTTGAATATTATCCAAATCGCGTCCTGTGCGTGAAAGGATTAACATGGTTGTATATTGGGTAAAGACTAATTTCCGATTGTTTCCACTATAAAACACCACTGTATATCAGAGGACAACAAAATAATGGTGAAATTGAGTTTTATTCCAAATGAACACATTAACCGATAATTCGTGGTAGTCTCGTAAATATCCTCTCGCTCTCTTTATCTCGCTCTCACTCTCTTTATCTCGCTCTCACTCTCTTTATCTCGCTCTCACTCTCTTTATCTCGCTCTCTCTCTCGCTCTCACACTCTCTCACTCACTCTCGCTCTCATCCTCTCACTCTCACTCACTCTCATCCTCTCACTCTCACTCTCTCGATCTCGCTCTCTCGCTCTCTCGATCTCTCGCTCTCTCGCTCTCTCTCACTCTTTTTCACTCTTTCACTCTCTTTCTCGCTCTCACTCTCTTTCTCGCTCTCACTCTCTCTTTCTCGCTCTCACTCTCTCTTTCTCGCTCTCACTCTCTTGCTCTCACTCCCTCTCGCTCTCACTCCCTCTCGCTCTCACTTTCCTCTTTCTCTTGCTCTCTTTCTCGCTCTCACTCTTTCTCTCGCTCTCTCACTCTCTTGCACTCGCTCTCACTCTCTCGCTCGCTCTCTCTCTCTCTCTCTCTCTCACTCTCTTGCACTCGCTCTCTCTCTCTCTCTCACTCTCTTGCACTCGCTCTCTCTCTCACTCTCTTGCACTCGCTCTCTCTCTCACTCTTGCACTCGCTCTCTCTCTCACTCTCTTGCACTCGCTCTCTCTCACTCTTGCACTCGCTCTCTCTCTCACTCTCTTGCACTCGCTCTCTCTCACTCTCTTGCACTCGCTCTCTCTCACTCTCTTGCACTCGCTCTCTCTCACTCTCACTCTCTTGCACTTGCTCTCTCTCTCTCTTGCACTCGCTCTCTTGCACTCGCTCTCTTGCACTCGCTCTCTCTCGCTCTCTTGCACTCGCTCTCTCTCGCTCTCTTGCACTCGCTCTCTCTCGCTCTCTTGCACTCGCTCTCTCTCGCTCTCTTGCACTCGCTCTCTCTCGCTCTCTTGCACTCGCTCTCTCTCGCTCTCTTGCACTCGCTCTCTCTCTTACTCTCTCATTCTCGCTTTTACTCTCTCTCTCGGTTTACTTATCCGGATGACCCCCACCCCCACCCCCTCGAAACCCAGAGAAAACTGAGTTTTAAGCATAGACTAAAGAAAATGGATACAGGATATGTTGAAGGGGGACTTTTCCACCCCCTTCCCCCCACCCCCTACCCCCCTAACGACGTATTGTAATCATCAGTATAATTATGGGGTCAGTCAGCCCCCCAAACTAGACCATATTATTAAGGAGGGGAGTGGAGGCCCATTTTAAAAATAACCTTGTCCGAAAATCACTTACCAGTCATTCGTGATCAGCATCTTCTATCTTCTAATCTGGTAAACTAAGCTTCATTAAGTATTGTATAGGTTCCTAATCTCGTAATTATCAGACAATCCAGTAAGGTTTTTAAAGGAGAAATACGGTAAAGAATTACATAATAGGTATTATGTTAGCAAAAGCAAACTCATACCAAGCTACCATTACCACTTACGGCCGGAACCTTTAAGCTGGTATCACACGAGAGCTTTTATAGTCAACATTCGATGATCAACATTGTTCTGGCAACATTGCTGGAGTATTTCGCCCTGGTATCGTAAACTAGACTGATGGTAGATGAATTTTGGTAACCGAACTATCTTAAAAGTTGACCTCATAAGCTGCCAGACCAGTGTTAAGGATAAATGTGGAGGGAAAAAGCGCTCGTGCGATACCAGCTTAAGGCAATATAAGAATAGAAGGGTATAATTATCACTATCAATAATATAGCGTACCCAATAACAGTGTATATACCTTTTTTTAGCTTTCAATTCACTCCGGACCCTAGTTTTACCGGCCCTATTCACTCCGGCCTCCCAATATAAGTATAGAAGGGTAAATCACTATCAATATATCCAATTACTGTATTGTATATAAATTAAGTAACACCCCGTTCTTAACATTAATCATCAACTACAAACCTCAATGCACTTGAATAAACTAATGAAAGCATATGGTCCTCCCGGGATTCCAACTCGGGACACCACACCCAGAACATAAGCACCTAAACCATTACACCACCAACACCTTTGTTAGATTACAATTCATTCCGGCCCCTAGTTTTACCGGCCCTAGTCACACCGGCCTCCCTGTATACAAACCACACGGATATAATATATGAAAGATATAGTCGATTATATTTAGTTTAGGAAGGAATTTGATTATTGTGGGAGTCAAGAGGGTTCAGTTGATTTTCTGAGGGCCTTATAAAATAGAATACAACAACAAAATTATCTCTCTCTCTCTCTCTCTCTCTCGGTAATTTTGTACTTATCCGGATGCTCCCTCTCGCCCAACCCCTCGAAACCCACAGAAAACTAATTTTTGTGTATAGACTAATGACATGGATGCAGGATCACTCCCCCCCCCCCCCCCCCCCCCCCCCCCACCCTCCACACACACACACACACACAGTAAAGTGAAAAGTTTCCCCGGATACTGAAAGGGTTTAACAGCTTATCCAAGACAAGTAGCCTTACAGACACGGTGGACACCCCTTGAAATCCTCACAATGCAAGAGGACAACACGGCATGGGGGGCATCTCGAACCAGAACAGTGACAACAACCAACTTAAGCTCCTCCCCACACCACACACAGCGCGCAAGTCTCCCACGCAGTCCTAGCAACCAACCCAGTATGTCCTTAGCAACGCACACAACATGTCCCTAGCAACCCAAATATATCCCTAGGAACGGCATGGAGGCATCTCGGACCAGAGCAGTGACAAGCAACTAACACCTCGACTCCTCCCCCACACCACACGCAGCCCTAGCAACCAACACATGCCCATAGCAACCCACACGTCCATAGCAACCCTCACATGACCCTAGCAACCTACACGTCCATAGCAACCCTCACATGACCCTAGCAACCCTCACATGACCCTAGCAACCGACTCCTCCCCACACCACACACCACACACACAAAGACAGCCATGATCAACATGCAATTACAGTATATATAGGGTATTACTCTTAAGTAACTTTGCTTCAAATCATTCGGTACTTCAAAACCAAGTATGTATATGTATGTATGTATTGTATATACTCAGGCACATACCCCATAGCTAGGGGTGGCCGACTCGAGGCAGAGCCCGAACAGGGAAAAAAATACACACACAAATTCACACACATCTAGGTCGCCCAAGAGAATATTCAGATAACAGTGATCACACTCCCCCGGCCCCCGACCTCCCGGAACCAAAAGTAGAAATAAAAATACATAGGTGTTGTTTCTTGTGACCAAATGAACTTGCCTATACCCTGTTCCAAATAAGTAGACCACAACTCTTTGAAACATTACCCTCTATAACCCACAAACGACTAGAGTAATTGATCTAATATATTCTACCATTTTGGAAGGGGTCAGCCAGGGAATAGGTTGTGGAAATTTAAAGCCCATCTGTCTTTAGAGCCCTTTTTGAGTTATAGAGGTTAATGTTGAGGATTTCTGGCCTACCTACTTGTAACAGGGTATAGGTTGTTGTTGTTTTGCTTTCCCTAGACTTGTCTGGCCGAACAGTACCGAGTCCGGTTGACCCGAAGTGCCGCTCCAGATGCTTCTGCGCCCCCTAAGGGCGAAGGGAACGGCAGGGTGACATGAGATCCTGTCTCTGAGATGACAGGCGGGGGAGGGAATCATTAGCCAACGGGCTTGCACCCCCGGGAAAATGCCCCCACCGTCTGCAGCCCCCCTTGGCAGTGCCACCTAATCGGGCAATCTCGCTAGCACCTAGAAGGAAAAATAGTACAGTACCAGAGACAGACAGCAACTGCTAAGGTTGGGTAGTAGAATACCAAACTTGACTCTGGAGAGGACCAAGGTCCTCACCCCGAACAGGGCATAGTTATTTTCACCCTTTTCCCTGTTTCCCTGCTTCCCAAACCCTCATCCTAAAAACAGCAGGGAAGGTCCCAAGAAAGTCCGCATCTTCTGATACGCTAGTCCATAGAATAGCAAGAGTTTTTTGGACCAAAGTAATTATATGGCCGGAGTTACTGGAACCGGAAGATATGTGGGGCCGGAGTGGACTTGTTTGCCCTTTGTGTATACCCTTTCAATACCAGTTTTATTAATGTTATTCTATCCACCCTCCCTGCCCTCCGGACTCCATTTATGGCTCACCCACCCTCCCTCCCTCTCGTCCCTACCCACTGCATTCATTCTCCTCCCCCTCCCCTCCCGGCCCCACTGCATTCATCCCCCTTCCCTCCCCACTGCTTTCCTTCCCCTTCCTCCCTTCCCTCCCCACTGCATCATCCCCGTTCCTCTCTCGACCCTCACTCCCTCGTCCCCCACTGCATGCACTCCCTCCCTACCCTCCCCTCATATCCCACTACATCCATCTCCCTACCTTCCCTCCCTTTGTCCCCACTACATCCATCTCCCACCCTCCCTCCCCACTGCATCCATCCATCCCTCCACCCTCCCTCAATACTTAAATGGGAGTATACCGGTATACAGTTTTTTTCTATGCGTTTGTATTATATTCCCACTAATTGTTTTAATATCAATTATTGTGGTGTAATAAGGTGCTAATACTTTTCATTGCTATCCTCAACTAATAACACACCATAGTTAACTCTGGCTAGGCATACGAGATATCTATAGTAAACCTACCCACCGATAGGGGTTGTGGTATGTGTAGGGTTCCGTAGACTTTATCTCTTTAATTGGCTATACCGGTACAACACTTAACTCCTTAGACGATACCCATGACGCATTTTTTCTGTTTTCGGGCTATTATTAGATTATTTTATTCAGATTGGGAAGGGCATATGGAAGCCAGGAGGGTTAGTTGGAGATAGTCTTTACCCCATATAATGCCCACATTATACTTCCTAAATTATATTATAGTCGTCTATCGATAAGCCAGAATAAACTGTTAAAATTCGTCCACAATATTCAAAGTTTTAAATAATCACGGATATGGCAGAGGTGTATATAATGTATGTATGTATGTATGTATGTATGTTAATGGGCTGAACGTCATGCAATCTTAATACTAATGATGGCTAAACATGAGGGAGAAGGGGACCAGAAAAACGACCCCATCTCCCCTCTAATGAAGTTTTTATTTAAACCGGTATTTAGAAATCTGGCTACTGTTACTAATGGTTATAATTCTTCCTTCCAGAATGTGTGGGTTTTGGTGCTTACGTATTAACTGCCAAACGCTACCAACCACCCACTACGACTACTTGCCAACACCGCTTACCACCACAACTACTACAACGGCTATCACAACTACTACCACCACGACTACTACTACTGGCGACTACTTTACTGGCCAACACCGGCCTACCACCTCAGCTACCACCAGAACGATCACTAGTTAACTGTCAACTGACTACCATCACGGACGACGACTGCCAACACCGCTACCACCACAACTACAACGACTACCACCACAGCTACCACAACTACTACCACCCACAGCTAACCACACTACTACCACAGCTACCATTACCAACCACTAACCACCAACACTAAGGTGCCGGCCGGCCGAGTGGAATGGGTGGAGAAGGGTGACAGCTGGAGTAATCTGCTATAGACAGGGTGTTCTTCTGCAAAAGTGAAAGCGGAACAGTATACAAGACTGGTAGTTGAGACCAGCTAGATTGTACGGTATGGAGACGGGGGCATGGCCAACAAAGAACGGGAGGTCAGAGATGGAGGGGTAGCAGAGTTGATAAGATGCTGCGATTTTTTCTTTGTGGAGTGACAAAGATGGACAGAAGTAGAAATGAGAAAAAATATATTAGAGGGACAAGCGCGCATGTACAACGGGACAAAGCGAGAGAGGCGAGATTGAGACCGGAAGGTGGTTTGGAACCATGTGCAGAGGAGGGATGTGGAGTATGTTGGGAGAAGGGATGCCTTGGGATGGAGCTACCAGGCAAAACTAAAAGAGGAAAGCCAAAGAGGAGGATTCATGGATGGCAGTTAGAGAGGACAATGTTTGGTGTGATAGCAGGGACAGAGTGGAGATGGAAGGCGAGTGATCTGCTGTGGCGACCCCTAAGAGAAACAGCCGATAAGAAGATCACCAACCACTACGACTACCACCACAGGTAACCACAACTCCCAGAAAACGACTACAACCACAGCTACCACGACTACACCACACTACCACGACT
>CM064573.1:312988-477314 GCA_032716605.1 Paralithodes platypus
AAAACACCTGTGATAATGGAATAATCAGTGCCTAATACAACAATAACCTCCCTCCACTTACTAATAAAATGTACGGTATCCGATTGAAAATGAGCAGTATCAGTGCCAGTGCCACTCTCTAAAGCATATTCATCAATGTGAAAGTGACAAAAGACCAATAAATTGATGGCCGAAAGTATAATAAACACCTGTGATAACGCATAATCATTGCCGGATACAACAATAGCCTACCTCAATTAATAATAAAATGTACAGTATCGAGTGAAAATGAAGCAATATCAGTGACAGTGATACCCTAATAAACATACTTTATATAATTGTCACTCAAAATAACTAAAAATATCAAATAAACATCACATTCTCAATATCAAACACTAAAATCGTCTAAGGGAGATAAACACTTTGGCGCGAACGAGCGGCTAGGTTTGCCGTAGCCGTGTCCGGGGGCGACGCATCCGAACGCGGGAAGAATTTTCCGCCGAAAAGCACTCGTCTTCCCGCGCTCACCATTAATGCCACCAGATGGGCTAGGGACCTCTACTCAACGCCCCATTCTACAAAGGAAGGTTTGTGGAAACATTTTTCTTTTTTTTATTCAGAACATTACAATGCCATCTTTCTGAATTACAGAGGAGTTAACATAGCCCCCAAGATCGTCAAAACACGCCGTTACCCCGCAGGCACAGTCGCGAGCTATAGTCGCCCGGAGGCTGGAGGGTTAAACTATATTTAGACATATTATAAAGCTTGGGAAGGATCTGAGGTAAAGATTGTAATTAAAATATGAAACTTTAAAACATGAAACTTTTAAAAACAAAACCTCAAAAGTTGACTGTTCAAAGTCAATAACTAAAGATAAAAAAAATATTTGAAAACTAAAACACCTCGAAACAAACTTTGGAAAAATGCATTTAAATTTACTCGGCAATTAAACTTTGAAAAACCATTTAGTCGGCTGGAATGAACTTTAGTATCAGTACGTTGGATACAAAACTTAACCCTAACTTACCCAGCTAGTATGGTATCCCATGTACCGGTACCCGTACATGGGAATACTAAACTAACTCTTGCCTTCTTAGCTGGTACGTTATACTTTAGCAATCCAGTACAATGTGTGAAAAGACTATAACCTGGGAGTAACATGTAGTATCGCTTACCGTGTAGTATCGCTTACCATGTATCTGGTAGTTTGTAGGATAAAACTCTAAACCTTAACCAACCTTTTTTTATGTATAATAATTTCTTATTACGCATCTGCCGATTAAAACTTAATGGAAGCTACAGGTGGTATACAATGCAACTAACATATTCTGGTTCGCTTAAAACCCCCCGGGACATAGAAGAGTATCGTATTATTTTTTACGTCTGCTTGAATAATATATGTGTCCTATTTACTACGACCCATTCCACATGTTTTTATATAATTTGTTTCATATATTTATTGAAAAGTGTATGTGTGGGGAACAGCTTAAGTGTGGCCCTTCTATCTATTGCCAGATTCCCTGAGGTGGTGGCCACGAACTGAATCTCCTCAATGTACCGATCCTGTCGAGTCGGGACTCTTCTCCGGTGGTGTGGTTGGCCGAGACTTGTGTTGATGGACTCTGCCTCTGATGTCTGAATCTGCCCTACATCTGACTCTGCCCTCAAGTGTGTGCACCGTCGAGTTGTAAGGTGTCAATTTGTAATTTTACCACATTCAGTTGAAAACAACATTATATTTTCTGTGTATATAAATGTTCTTTTTCTTTGCTAACTCTCCATTAAAGCTTTTAAAAATTCTCCAAAGACTTCTCTTAGAGGTGAACTTGGTGCAATTTTTATTAGAAAAAATGCCCCATATTAGGGCCTAGGTTCCTCACTAAATTGCAGTCGCTAATTGCACAAAAGGTCTCAAAGGAGATCGCCGTAGTTTTGGGGCAGATACTTTTAAAATCTAAACTAATGGGAGGCTAAATATTATAGTTTTCAAACATCTATGTTGATAAGTTTTTGTCATTTTTAAACTGAGTTTGTCATAAAGTTTTGGTTTCTTTATTTTGAAAGTTTTAAATTCTAATTGGGGATAAGAAGTCTAAGAAAGAAAAACCAAAAAGGTGGTGGATGCAGAGTTTTGGCCTGGTTGTGGATGCCGTGGTGTGGTGGACGCAGTTGTGGCCTGGTTTAGTTGGGTGGATGCAGTGTTGTGTGGTGGACGCAGTGTGGCCTGATGGTGGTGTGGTGGACGCCAGAGTTGTTGGCCTGAATGGTGGTGTGGTTGGACGCAGAGTTGTGGCCTGGTGTATTGTGGTGGACGATGCAGTGTTGTGTGGTGGACACAGTTGTGGCCTGATGGTGTGGGTGGACGCAGTTTTGTGGCCTGATGGTGTGGTGGATGCAGATTTAGGGCCTGGTGTAGTGTGGTGGACGATGCAGTGTTGTGTGGTGGACGCAGTTGTGGCCTGATGGTGTGGTGGATGGCAGAGTTTTTGCCCTGGTGGTGGATGCAGTGTTGCTGGTGTGGTGGACGCAGAGTTGTGGCACTGGTTGTTGTGTGGTGGGAAGACCCCTCCGGTGTTGTGGACGCAGTTGTTTGCTGTTCCCCCAGCTGCCCTGGCCGAACAGCCCCAAGGACCCCGAGGCAATTCCAAGGCCACAACCGAGTGCCCTCCCACAGAACCCTCCCCACCGACCACAAATAAAGGCCTGGGTGACCGAAGCCCACTCCATGGCGGGGAGCTGATGAGGGTGCGGAAATGCCCCCGGGAAACCAAAGCCCAACCCAGGGCCCGGTGCCCCTCAGCAATTATGAAGAGAAGTTGAGGGGCAAAGGGACGCATGTTGTGGCCTGATTGGTGTGGTGGACGCATAGTTTTGACCCTGATGGTGAATGACAGGGTGTTGTGTGGTGGACGTAGTTTTGTGTCCTGATGGTGTGGGTGGATGCATTGTGGTGTTTTTGGCCTGGTGGTGGATGCAGTGTGGTGGACGCAGTTCTGGATCCTGATGGAGCGTCTGTGATTGCGACTAACGTTTTCCGTTGAACCACTCTACAGGACTAATATTCGGTTAGTATGTTGAAGTTTGTTTTAAGTTTACCCAATTTTTGAGTTTTGGAAAGTTTGTGGTAAAGAAATGTGGCTCAAATTGCCTGAATAGGCAAATATACTACACAGTAACAAGC
The DNA here is from genome assembly GCA_032716605.1 of Paralithodes platypus. Lineage (NCBI taxonomy): Eukaryota > Metazoa > Arthropoda > Malacostraca > Decapoda > Lithodidae > Paralithodes > Paralithodes platypus. The sequence continues at coordinate 316,152 of CM064573.1, forward strand.
TTTGGCATACAAAATTCCATAATGTTGAGCAGTACAAGTACTTTTTTCTTAAATAGTAGACCAAATTGAGTAAAAAAACTTTAAGCGAATCTGCAAAACATGTGCACAAACAGTCTTATACCCCTCGTATTTATAAAATATTATTTTAAGGAAACCGATTAACCTTGCTCATTTAGTAATGTACACCCTATGTGGTGGCTTGTGTTCTTTTATTTAATAATTTTCATTTTAGTAGCGTTTGTTTCCACATAGCGATTTTGATAATTTAATTTGACTTTATATTGTCCTTGTCCCAATTTTGGTTTTTTTAGTTTTGCAAGTTTTACATTGTAATTTAAAGGGTTGTTTCCACAGTGATTGTGAGTAGTTGTTTTGTCTTTTTGTTGTGTTGGTATAAGTTTTTGATTTGTTTAGTTTTGAAAGTTTTTTAATTCTAAAATATAAATTCCAAAATGCCATAATCCTTGGAAGTAACTTCTCAATCTATCGTTGTGTTCCTCTTCTTGCAGAGTACGGTGACCTTGGGAATCTTATCTTAAATTGACAAGAGGCAGAGCGTTGTGGGCTTGACATGTTTTGTATGGATTGTCTGGAATGGTGGTGGAATTACGGAAGGAGCCCTCTTTGTTTTGGATACAGTGTAGGATGCAATGCCCATGGTATTCGGACTCTATGGTGGACCCCATGATGTACACGCTCTACAGGACAACTCTATGTGGACCCCCCTGATGTACCGCTCTAAAGACCAACTCTATGTGGACCCCCTGATGTACCGCTCTACAGGACAACCTATGTGGACCCCCCCCTGAGTACCGCCTCTACCAGGACAACATCTATGTGGACCCCCTGATGTACCGCCGATCTACAGAACTCAGGACAACTAATCGGTTAGTATATTTGAATGAGTTTGGTATTTTAACCCTTTCACGCAGAGTTATATGACTCAGAAGGTTGCCAGATTAGCAATAAGAAATATGTTTCTCTCACTTCTTATAATAAACTCTAAAATTAGTTTTTTCTGGCCACAGTTAACTCAAAGACAACTGCAGAGGTTGAAACTAAACTAAAGGTTTCTAAATACCCCTGATGGTAACAAAGGCTTTTAAAGTATCCCCAATAGGCTCAAAAGTGAGATCCTTCTGTCTGAGAGAGTTTTAACTTAGGTGATACTTGTACAGTTGGCCACATAAGTTTATGTTCCTGGTTATGAATCTTGTATAAGATTGTTAAATAAGTGCCTTGAGTAGTAATTTACACCCTACTTTGGGATAGACAAAAGCACTTCACTATATTGCAGATTTGAAAGACGCTTGCAAAAATTTATAAATAAACACACACATCCACCACGTAGTAAACAGTCGCGCTAGTAGGTGATGTCTCTGCACCAGGTATGTTTTGATCAACAAAGTGGTATCGGCAATATCTAAGCTTTCATTTTGTCCATGTAAGAGTGAAAATATACAAAATGTTCCTACACTTACCCACCCTATTTAACATCTGACCCATTTAAATACAGCACAGAGCAAGCTAAAGTTAATGACACTGTGGCAATGACTTATTAGCGGGGCGACAGTACATTACTACATGAGCAACCAATTGGAGTATAAAATCTTAGGCTAGGAAATGGCACTGAATCCATATAACTAATATATTTTTTCTACTTGTATTACAGCGCAAGAAGACCTAGGAGGATCGTTGAAGATGATATTCTATGGACTACCCGGTACTACTACTACTAGACAAGACTACTATTCTCTTCAATGGACTGGTACTACTACAAGACGGACTACTATTCTCTGCAGTAGACTACTATTAGCTTCAATGGAGTAAACTACCACTACTTCCCTACAATACTACTATACAACCGGTTAGTATTTTGTTTATTTTAAGTTTAGCAGTCTTTGTACAGTTGTCCATCAAAGTTATTCCTTGTGATTTTTTTTTAGTTTTGATGGTGTAATGGGTAGTGTTTAAAATCTGTGGTAACTACAGTAGGTTCGAATCCTGGTGGATCACTTGCTTGGTTTCATTAATTTCTTTGAGAGGTGTTTGGTGTTGGAGTGAATTATTAAACCGTTGAGCCCCGGCTAGTTATAATATTTGTTCACCCCAGTCCCAAGCCATTTTCACTTATTTTTTTTGTTTGCTAAAATGGAAGACAAGGATGAGAATGAAAAAAAAAAAAAAAAAAAATCACCTCTGACATATTTTTTTTTGGGGGGGGTCCCGGTGGGGGGGGGGGGGAGCCGCAAAAAAATTTGTTGAGCCAAAATGGAAGAGAATGGTGAGAAATGAAGACACAAATAAAAAAAAACTCATTTCGGTCATTTGGGGGGGGGGGGGTTCAATAGTTCGTCTCCCCCGCATGACCACCCGCCCGGGAGCACTAGGGTAAAAACTGAGTATGGCATTGTACGGCATACATCCTAAGGAGTATCTCACATAAATCTCAAGCCTCTAGCTCCCATACGACCGGAGTAATGAAGGTTCAAAGTGGCGGTGAACTAGGGGTGTAAACTATCCCCACTAAGCCCACCACCACCAGCCGCACGGCTCTCTCGGCCCGCTCACACCTACTGGCCCCGGCTCCCACACACACTACGGTACCTCCCCTCCTATTCTCCCGCCATTTCCTACCTTACGAGCCACGTAAGTGTTTTTTATATGTCGGACGCACGTGATGCGTCGCTGGGAGTTGGTGATCAAAGACTGCCGACGCAACACGTGCGACGCTGGGTCTCTGCGGGTTAAAGAAATTATCAGTTTACTATTCATCTTTATAGCATAAATACGCGGAATTTTGGTGAGGGTATCCTAGGTTCGAAATCCTTGGAGTGCCACAAGTTGGTTGGTGAAAAAATATGAATAAAGAGTTGAGTAATCTTCAGAGTTAAGTACTGTACAGTACTGCATAATAAATCTGAATGTGCACATAAAATTTCAATGTATAAGATCACATAGGACCAGAAGTTATTTGGGCAACTGTACAAACTGTATTGTAAATGGAGGTTGTTAGTTTAATGTAAAATAGAAAGTTTCAGTGAAAGTAAAAGTATTAAAGTTTGATTAATATTTGGTGTAATCGTAGTTTTAAATGTTGATTACCCCTTGAGACTCATGATGCAGAGGTTGCCAGATTAGCAATGAGAAATAGCTCTTATAATTACCTCTCTAAAATTAATTTTCTGCTCACAGCTAACTCAAAGACAACTGCAGAGGGTGAAGTAACTAAACTAAAGGTTTCTAAATACCCCTGATGGTAATAAAGGCTTTAAAGTATCCCTAATAGGCTCAAAATCGCGTCGAGGGTTAAGAAAATATATATATAGTTTGCTCCCTAGACCTTGAAACTTTAAAATACACCCTAAGACTAACTAAAAAAAAAAAAAAATAATAAAAAGGTTTTGTTTCTATGTACAGTACAGTCAGTTCCCCATATCCGCGCTCCATACATTCGCGATGCTGCTTATCCACGGACACTCCTAAATATCCCATTACTAGTCATCCGCGCAAAAAAACTGCAAAATACCAGCTATTCACAGATTTGAATTGGGCGGGTCGGTGTGCATCCCGATTCTTGCTTTGGTCGGCCATCTTGCATTCTTGCGTGAAGTCAACACAGCGTTCCAGCTGAGGCAGCAGTTTACAGACCAGTGTTGGAAAAGTTGAAAACTACTTGTTTACAAGCTTTTTTCTGCACGAACCTCTTATCTCTCGCATTTATTAGGGCCTTTAGAGCATTCAGTGATAGGGACAGTGGGCCTGATGGTAATCATGATGGAAATAAATGCCCGGGACCATAAAAACAGAGAGCAAGCGTACCGACGCTGTCGGACGAAAGCAGGCAAATTATGGCGATGCGTAAGGCTAGCCTAGGCCTAATGACTGATTTGAAATAAAGTTTGTGTGGCAAGTTATCTCTTCATAATATGTATTAATAAGTATTCTCTTCAAATAATATGTAGGTCAAAATAATGGTTTGAGGGTCCAAGATGGCCGGGTCAGGTACGAGCTAAGCCTATTTCCCATTGAAACCTATGTTAAATACACAACACGTATCCGCGTTTTCAAGTATCCGCGGACCGCAGTCGGTACCAGTAAGGCGCGGTACGGGGAACAGACTGTATATATGGCCGGTTCCCCCTAAAAGTCCCTATTGGCCGACAGGGAAGCTGGCTAAATGGCACAATGAGTCTTCATATTGACTATGGGGTAAAAGGTCTTAAAATTGCCTAAGTAATGGGGCTATTCATGAGAGAAAAGTCTAAATTCTAAAGTTGGGTTTTTTTTTTTTTTTTTTTTTACATAAGAGTTGAGTAGATAGTATTTAGTCTTTTATAATAATAGTAATGTATACCAGTACCCTGTTTATTATAGGTAGGATATAAATTGTTTTATCTATCTAGTTACTGTACCATTCCCCTTCTATCTATTCTATAATTATTTTAGTTTTATTGAGAGTTGTATTGTCTGTAATTCAAAAAGGGCTAGAGCAAAATAATGAGCTTTAAATTTGTACCCCTTCCCTGGCTGATGGTTTCCAAATAGTAGCCTATAATTATAGATGTTAATGTTCAAGATGTTCTGCATAGTTGTTTGGAATCCGGTATGTGTCTGTTAATTTCATTAATCGATTTTAGGAGTTGTTGTTCCCCAAGCTGCCTGGCCGAACGGCCCCGAGCAAGGCCAAGTCCATAACCGAGCGCCCCCACAGAACCTCCCTGCCGATCACAATAAAGCCTGGGTGACCGAAGCCACTCCATGGCTGGGAGCCGAGGAGGGTGCGGAAACGCCCAGGAAACCAAAGCCCCACCCAGGGCTCTGTGCCCCTCAGCAATTATGAAGAGAAAGTTGAGGGGCAAAGGAAAAATGTGACGCTTTGGCTTCCAATTTTGGTAGATTGGGATCCACGGAAGAGACGCAGTCACTTGAGATCTAGAAAATATATAAATAAAAGGAACAGTCAGAGTAAGCTATGGGTATGGCAGAGATCGCTCAGTTCTCACTCTGATAGAGCAGCCCATCACCGATTTTAGGAGTAGAGTTGGTTGGTGGAGAGAACATAATAATAGGTTATTATAGCTACCGGTATAATTTGACTTATTGTTTTGGAGCTATAGATGTTGATGGTAAAGAATTAAGTCACTTTTAATGAAAATCATTATTTTAGAGTACAGGTAAAAGCTTTGGGTAGGAATTTGTTTTCTTTAATTTGAACGGTAACTTTTGAGCTATCTGTTAATTTTAACTCTTTAAAATTAATAATTATCGAAATTCCCTAAACAAAATAAGTGAAAAACATGCATTTAAATTGATAGGAAATTATTATTTTAAAACAAAGTTGTGATCAGACTATACGTGCCGATCTCAAATCCAAAAAATTGAAAAGTGGAGCAGCCCTTAACAGGGTTGCCTGGAACGCCGCCATTAGGACAAGAGCCTGAAACTGCACGTATGTGTGGAGCATTCAGTCTTAAAATTGATGCATGTATATCCACATCTGTATAGCATGGAATCCACTAACCTTTGTCTACGCTTTACAGCACGAGGAGCGTACAGCCGACCAAGAGCTTCCCAACGTCTCAAGATTATTTCAAGCTTAACGTCTGAAGATTAACGTCGTTAGGATCTCCAATCGTCTATCTTCAATCCTCTACTTCAACTCTCCACACACATCGCTTGTGTTCAATAAGGTTCGTGAAGTTAGATAGGATATATTTATGTTATGTTGGATTTGTTGGTTGTAAATTAACGTCTTGTTGAAATTAGGCAGTTGGTTAAGAATGATCCGCTCCCCCCTCCCCTCCCCCTTAATAAACTAAGTAATAATACTGTATAGATAAATATATAGATAATTAATGTTAAAACTTTAAAAATAATCAAACTAAAACTGGAACAAATTGAAATTAAAGTTGTTGTTGTTGTTGTAAAATTATTAATAGAAATCGCTATAGAAATCACGCTAAATATAAAATGGAAAATTAAAACTATAAATTAATCTATGAAATTAAGAGTAAATGCTCACTAAAGTAATATTAAAATTGCTGGATAGTTTTGTATAGAATTGGACTAGTTTCTGGCAAAGTAAAAGTCGACAATATAATTAATCTCTATCTAAAGTGGGCAATCCAGCAAACTTTAAGTATGGATACTTTGTACAGCAATTAAAATCTATAGCCTAACTTTGAAAGTAAGTACTGTTCAAATTAATAAAAGTAACTTTAAAATCTAAAATTATCGAAGCGCACTAACAAAAAAAAATAAAAATTAATTTAAAATTATCAGAATTTAAGCTTTGAAAAGCATAAACTTCTAATGTGAAATAAAATGACTGGACTGAATTACAATGTTCCTTTTAAATCTTCGGTATTGCATTAGCAAGTAAATTGTATATATAACACTTTAGAAGTTACTGTTCAAATTAATATAACTTTAAAATTTAAAATAATAGAAACTCCACCTTCTATATGTGGAAAACTCATTAATATTTATCGGAATTAACTTTTAATACTACAAAGCTATAAAATAATTAAATTAAATGAGCGTGCACTGAATTAGAATATATTGCTTTTAAAATCGGTTACCTAAATGTTCGCTATTGCATTAGCAAATTAACGGTTTAAAGTAATATCTGGTCCCACAGTACTCCACCGTTTCACGCATTTATGACGCAGAGGTTGCCAGATTAGCAATAAGAAATAGTTCGGTTATAATTACCTCTCCAAAATTAGTTTTCTGGCCACAGCTAACTCAAAGACAACTGCAGAGGTTGAAGTAACTAAACTAAAGGTTTCTAAATACCCCTGATGGTAATAAAGGCTTTAAAGTATCCCCAATAGGCTCAAAATCGCGTCATATGTCTGAGAGGGTTAATATAAGTTTAAAATTTAAAATAATAGAAACTCTACCTTATATACCGGTACTGTATGTGGTAAAACTCATTAAAATTTATCGGAAATTAAACTTAAAACTACGAAGCTATAGAATAATTAAATAAAATGAGCGTGCACTGAATTAGAATACAGTATATTTCATTTACAATCGGTTCCCTAAAACTTGGCCATCGCATTAGCAAATTAACAGTTAAAAGTAATACCTGGTCCCACAGTACATTATCTTTATCTATATACTCGGTCACCTTCCCCATTGTATTTATTATTACCTGGTCCCACAGTACATTATCTTTATCTATATACTCGGTCACCTTCCCCATTGTATTTATTATTACCTGGTCCCACAGTACATTATCTTTATCTATATACTCGGTCACCTTCCCCATTGTATTTATTATTACCTGGTCCCACAGTACATTATCTTTATCTATACTCGGTCACCTTCCCCATTGTATTTATTATTACCTGGTCCCACAGTACATTATCTTTATCTATATACTCGGTCACCCTCCCCATTGTATTTATTATTACCTGGTCCCACAGTACTTTATCTTTATCTATATACTCGGTCACCTTCCCCATTGTATTTATTATTAATATCTATAGAACGGCTTATTTATTTGCTGATTAAAATTTAAAACTTGCAAACTAAACGAACCAAAACTCTGACAGTCAATATAAAGTCAAAATAACTTCAAAATCGCTGTGGAGAAAACGCTTGCTAAAATGAATTAAGTTTGTTTAACCAGACCACCGAGTCTAGAAAAAGACTCCCAGGGCTTAAAATAAAATCTAAGAAATATTATCTATAGAGCGGCGTATTTAATTGCTTATTTATTTTGTATTGCTTTGTTTGCTCTAGACCTCAATCAAGCTTAAAATAAAGCACTCTTTGTGCATTTTTAGATAGAAAAATTTCTTGGTTTGCTCTGCAGACTTTCAATCCAACCTTACAAAAAAAAAAATGTTTTGATAGAAAAAATTTGATTTGCTCTAGACTTCAATCAAGCTTAAAAAGTACCCTTCATACATATTTTGATAGAAAATTGTCCATACTATAATATTTTAGTATATGCTCTGCCTACAAAGACTCTGTACATGTTCGAGAAAGTATCCGCCGTTAGTACCTTGAAGGGACCGCGGCGAATATTAGTATTGATGTTGAAAGTGACGGTCTGTCCTGTAGCGCCCTGAATCCCCCCTCCCCCTCCCCCATTTCTATTACAACCTCTAAATCCAGCCTAATGTGATATATCCTCTATAAACATGAATGTAGCCAAATGATATGCTTACAGGGTAAACTTTAAAATGATATCCCGGTGGAACAAGTAGGATACTTTATTAACGATGTATGATAGTGATGGAAGAATAGGTACGGTTACGAAGGATTGTAATATTTTGGCATGATTTGATAGCGTAATACTTAAACTAGGACCTTTCATGTTAATTGTCTTGATAGCATAAATGTCCGGAATATTGGTGTGAGTATCCTAGGTTAGAGTCCTTGGAGAGTCTCTTGTATTTGTCGATTTGAGTTTAGAAGTAAAGTTTTGGTGAAAAAATATAAATTAATAAAAAATTCCTGTTGACCTCAAAGGTTTAAATACATACTAAAGACACTCAAAATAAATTGGTGCCTTTTTCGGTAGAAAAATGGCTCGGGCCAAAGGCCGATTTCTTCTAAATTACATAAAAAGTTATAAAAATGCCACACAAATGGGGCAAATTAAGAAAGTTGAAGTATCATTAACTTTAATTATAATGTAAAAGTTGCAAAATAAACCAACAACTTAAAGGAACGCAGTAAAAAGACAAGACCACTAATCCAAATGGCTAAGTATTATATTTGATGCAGTTTTGACCACCATGTACTCCCTGCTGACGTATAGCTGGGTTAGGGTGGGTGCCCTAATGATCGGGGACTTCAGTGAATGGTTATCACAAATGTATAGAAAAGTGTTCACTAAATGTAAATCCAGACTGTAATTCCTGCTTTATTATAGTTTTCATTAAATTTTATTCAGTTTATCTATGGCATCAAAGCGTATTTGATTCGTACTGCTGTTTCCTAAGCTTAATAAAACTGTAAGGGTAGCTGTGATGAAAGTCAAATTAAAGTTATTTTAGATGATATCCGAATCTTGCCAAAAATTGAACCCTGTAACCAACTATCTACTAATCCAGAATGTGAATGGAGGAGTGCTTGAAGGTGCTTGAAGGCCCCTTGTACAGTACTGCTACCCTGAAATGGGGATTGAATGCAGTAAGTTCGTTCACATATTGAATATTGGAACCGCGGAGCATATCTCTCGGGCGGGGGAGAATAGTTTTGGGTGGGTGGACTAACTTCAAAATTAAAGTATAATTTTGGTGTGACTATCCTAGGTTCGAGTCCTTGGAGTGCCACATGTATTTGTTGATTTCATTGAGTTTAGAAGTAAAGTTGTTGGTGTAATGGCTTAAGGTGCTTATGTTCTGGGTGTGGTGTCCCGGGTTCGAATCCCGGGAGGATCATATTTCTTACAGTTTCTTACAGTAGATCCTCTGGAAAAAGGCAAACTATGCCTGTGTATCCAGCTCAGTACCAGTACTTGCACTGCTGCGGTCGTTCACGGTGTTGGCGGCGGCGGTAGCAGACGCAACATTTTTACTATTCTGTATCTTTGCTTTATAATCAAACTTCAAATCTTGTCTTCCCCATGCTTTATCAAGATTACTTTCAAACTCCCTTATTGATTCGGAATCGACTACATACTGGGGCAGTGCATTCCACTCATTTACCACTCTATCACAAAATGAGTTCTTTGCCTTCTCAAGCCTATTCTTTCTTTGTAAATTTTCTTAGATTGTCCCTCTCGTTCTTGTTCCCTCCCGCATCAAGAAGATACCTTCACACACATCCTCATCGTACTTTCCTGACACTATCTTAAAAGTCTCTATCATATCCCCTCTCTTTCTCCTATATGCCAGTGTCGGAAGCCCCAGTGTCCTCAACCTCTGCTCATAGCCGCATTCTTCAACGTTGGTACCAGCTTGCTAGCTCTCCTCTGCACTTTCTCCACTGCTTCTATATCCTTTACCATATATGGAGCCCACACCTGGTTTGCATATTCCAGGTGCGGCCTAACCAGCGCTGTATATAGATTCCTGAAGATTTCTTCGTCAAGTGACACAAATGTCCTCCTTATCAGCCCTACAATTCTATTGGCTTTGTTTATCTTTTCCGCTAAATGTTCTGAGAAATTTAACTTATTGTCTATCACTACTCCTATATCCTTTTCTGCACTCACTTCCTCCATCGCTTCATACATACTGTATCCTACCTTGTCTATCTTGCTGGTCCCAATCCGCATGTACTTGCATTTTTTTGGATGAAAAGGCATTAACCAATGCTCAGACCATCCCTTCATGCCCTCCACATCTCCTTGAAGCAAAACCCATATCTTCCTTACTCCTCACTCTTCTATACAGTTTAGTGTCATCCGCATACAGGTATACCTCACTTCCATTAGTTATAACTTCAGGCAAGTCGTTGATAAATATAACGAACAGCAGTGGTCCCAACACAGATCCCTGAGGTACCCCACTTGTAAGTTCCCTCCACCCCGAGCCTATTCCATTCACCAGTACCCTCTGTCTCCGATCTTTCATCATATGATGCCATTAGTTTATTAAATTCTGGTTGTGGTGTCCCGGGTTGGAATCCCGGGAGGACCATATGCTTTCATCATTTATTAAAGTAAATTTGAGTTCTTGATAAGAATGGGGTGTTACTTATTAGATTTATAAGTTGTATTTAAATGGGGTGGTACTTATTATTAGATTATTACTTTTATTTTTATTGTTTTTGTTAGTATATTCTGGGAGATAGGGGGTGGGATTATGCTAGGAAGGGTAACTTTAAATTTGTTTTTAGCTGTAGAACTTTTATTTTATTTGTTTTTTTAGTATATTCCGGGCCCACGACTGCAGCCTGAAAACTAGTACAGTCATTCATAACAGTCTCCTGCTAGTACGCAACAAGGTTGTCAATAAGTAGTGATTCCGAACGTCAGGTCCTGCCCCCGAGGTGCCCGGGATATAGGGATGAACGGAAAGAGCGAGAGTTTGTTTATGTAGGCTTAGCTTCGGGGTATTAATTGTTCCACTGGTATCATTTATATTCCTTCGGAAGCAATGTTTGGAGAGTCTTGGCTCCCTCGGTATTAAGATGCGCATAAAGTTCATTCGATCTTTATATAATTTCTGTTTTAGGAAGGTCTTTGGCAACTCAAATCTACCAATATATCTTAGTCTTGTGCATAATTCTTTAACGGTCTTTATAGCGTAATGCATAAATGTGCAGAGTTTTGTGTCTCCTAGGTTCGAGTCCTTGGAGTGCCACATGTATTTTTCATTGAGTTAGAAGTAAAGTTGGTTGGTGAAAAAATATGAATCCATAGATCCTTCCTAAGGTGAATAAAAGCATCTAATGATCGAATAAACTGAACGCTTCCTAATCCTGAAGGTGTTTATTAACTTAAAAGCATTTCCATCCTGGTGTTTTGGAAATATTTTAAGTTTGTAAGGGTTCTGTAAACATTGTTAACGGAGTAAATTTATACAAACCGAACTTGGCAAGGTAAAAGTGAATGGGAGAGCTTTGGTTACTGATTAGAGTTGCTTTCGTTAACTCCTAAGTTAAGGAAAGCAATTAATGTGCAGTATCCAAGCTTTAACCTAATTTATTTTACCGACGCTGATTTTAATGCACTATTGTAAGTTTTTTACTTTGCTCCATTGGTAAATAAAGAAAAATATGAGATGTGAATTGTATCTATACCATATAAGCCCATTATACATTTTGATATGCTGTTGTTCAATGGATAGGGTTAGGCTGAAAATAGAAATACACTTACCTAGTTGTAGTAGTGACTAGTTATAAATAGTAAAATATGCTAGGAATAAGTTTGGTAAAAGATCTGATAATGATTGGTTCTATATACTATAGTCTTTAATGTTTCTTTGAATTAGTCTGGCAGCTTAGTATTAGAAATTTGAAAGTAAAACTTGCAAAAGAAACCAAAACACAAATTACTATATATGAAGACTAAGTACTTGTCAAAATAGCAATTAGCAATAAAGTTTGAAATAGTATAAAGCAAGAGCAATTTTGGCGTAAGTGAAACTCAATTCTAGTTTGTGAGACTAATGGCAAATAACTGAAATAAGTTTGCAGTCAATTATTGTATTTGATATGGTACTCTCTTGAAGAATATACAGTACTATATATTATATAGTTGCAAATGCAGATCCCTAAGTGAAATGTTGGTATAAAACTTTTAAATTATAAATTAAATGTATAAGTAAAAGATTTACCTAGTGGTGTAATGAGTAAATTACCTGAAATAATTAAAAAATATTACGGGAATGGAAGCAAACTTTATTGTCTATTTATAACTTTAGATCCTTCCTAAGCTGAGTAAAGTGGATTAATGGTCTATAAATGTTGAAAAGTAGTTTAATAGGCTGGAAGGCTAAGAATTCAATAACAAATGTTAGCCTGAAGAAAGTAACTGTTGGTAATTTATATAAAGTTCAGTGAAGTCTAAGAATAGTGTAATCTATATAATTGGGGATGAAAATGTTGCTTTGATGCTCTGAGGAATTTGCCTATAAAATAAGATACCCTGGCTGACTTCCCAAATGCTAGAAATATTAGCTTTATTACTCTAGTACAGTACCAGTTATCTGAAAGTAATAATTTTGGCAGATTATTGTAGATTTCCGAAACTCTAATTGGTCATTGGGAATATATATGAGACCTATAGCTGTATTTAGGAGTGAGGATTGAAAAATAGTTATAAATTTTACGGTATATATCGTTAAAATACTTTGAATCGGAAGGTTACATTTGTGTTATTTTTGCTTATGGCTCAAACTTAGTTATAGCTTATGAGAAGAGTAGTTTTTAACCCTTTACGAGCGGCCTATGCGGTTTATTTATATGTACCGCCCAGCGGGGTGTTTTTAGCCAAAATAGGGCTGTTTATGTGATCATTTTCATGCCTAAATAAGACCCAGAACGTAAAACAAGTATCTATCCCTGAAAGGGCATAAACAGAGCTTTCGAATGACACCATAACGATCCTTTTATGATGGCTAGTTTTCTTGCAATAACCGTGCAACGCGAGTGCAAAAAGCATGTAATTAGCCACTTTCCCGATACAATTCCGTATATAGCGAGTGAGAGAGGTAGGAGGGAGGTGAGATTCGTGTCAGTAGGTTCGCCGCGGTGGTCTGGAGCAGTCATACACTCGCTAGTCTCCTGCCACCACTTGTCTCTCTCTCTCAGCAACATTACGTGCTGAAATTGCCACTCGAGTTATGTCGAGCGCTGCCACATAGTCCAGCTTTATTTAACTCGACTTAAGTTGCGCGCCGACTTTTAGGGGTTAATACAGTACTGTACTATATGGTACTATAAGGATTATCTTTTATGGTACTAGGGAAGACTGATGGAGATAGTGATGCCTTGGTCTATAGTACAGTATGAAAGTTAGATTTTAGTTATAGGTATAATCAATAGGGTTTTAGTTCATAGTTTTATAGAATTACTACATTAGGTATAATTAATAGGCTTTTAGTTAGTTCATAGTTTTATTGAATGATTAGTAGGATTGGTATAAGTTTAGTTCATACATAGTTTTATACAAGGATTATTAAAGGGCTTATTTGTTATATTTATGATTTATGTATTTTTTTGTCTGTTTAACATGGAGCTAAAAATGTCCCTAACCCATAGTGTATTAATCCTTTTGGAATGCAATATAGTTTTCCATATTCTGGCTTTTTGACAAATTTGAGCAGTTTAAGAGGGACGTTTGAGAGTGTAAAGGGCAATGACTAGATCAACCTTCTGACTCTCACAGGCCCTACCTAAGCTGAATAAATAATCCATTAGCCAGAATAAAGGAAGTAATTGTATACTGAAAGTTTAAGGTGCAAGTTCTGTTTGTATAGATGATTAAAGTTTACTTTTTGAGATGCAGTTGTAGATGATTCATAATTATTCTGATTGAGTTTTAATATTGACGACTTGAGACTTCAATAGAAAGAAATTCATAACAAAATATTGCTTGCAAAATAGACTTTGAAATTAAAGTAATTAAATGTATACACCCCATAGTTTGGGTTTGCCGACTTGAGACTGAGCCCGCACAGGGAGTTTAACATTCAAATAAATATAATTTGTGGAATATTTGAGCATTTGTCCAAAGACTGGAAATGTAAAGTAATGAAATTGGGTATTTATGTATATACTCCGGCACATACCCCATAGCTGGGGTTGGCAGACTTGAGACAGAGCCCAAATGGAAATTAAAATTTAATTAAATCTTAGTGTTTGTCAAAATACTTTGCAATTAAAGTAATTAATTTGGGAATTTGTATATACTCAGGCACATATCCCATAGGTGGGGTTTGGCCAACTTGAGACAGCAGGAAAAATTCTATCTATATACTCAGGCCCAATTGCAATTTTCCAAAAAAAAAAAAAAAAAAAAAAAAAAAAATAGAATTACTAGAAATTTTGCAATATTTAGGTTTTCATTTTTCTATTGTCGACTCAAAGTTGTCTTTTAATACTGGATATAGAAGTTATGCATATTTTTCTACAACTGCATAATACAGTAATGAAATCTTTAATGGAATGATGTTTTAGAATGTGCAATTTTTGTATATGTTTAAGCCTAATTAAGTATTGATTTATGAAGTCAATGTAATTCCCTCTGAAAATACAAGTCATGGTATATTTAAGAGGAAAATTATATATGCTTTCAAAATTATTCGGTTTTAACACCATACACTCTTTGCTCAAGAGCTGGGGTAGGGTGGGTGTCCTGATTATCGGGGCCTTAATCAAATCGATACTTAAAATAATCTTTTATATATACAAAAATGAAAATATATGAAGTAGAAATTATTTTACTTCATGTACTTTAGTAGATTTTGTCAAGGACTGTCTACTGGACATCACTAAGTTTGCACATTCTAAAATTTATTCCGTTGAGATACTCTTTAGCCATAAATAAGTACATGCTATGGAATCTATTGAACCCTATTGGAGAAAAAGTAATTTAGGGTAGGTACAGCATAAGATTTATATGCAGTGTTGTAATGAGTTATATTAATAGAAAATGCCCACTGAAATCTAACCGATTAAATATTTATGGAAATGTACTTGTGCATTTTGATATATTAATGTCCCTTGATTTTTGTGATGGTATTTATATTGATATTGCTAAGAAAATAAGACTGCTTACAAATCTGGTTCTGTATTTTAATATATGATCGGCCAACCTTGAAACTCTAAAAGGCTATAAGAAATGGGCTGAAACTTTCCTATCTTATTCCCTGGGTGACTCTTCCCAAATTATGAAAATCCCATGCTTGATTACCATTTATTGATGTTAATGGTAAAGAATATTGGTAATTATGAAAGACTGTTTGATTATAATTAAGCCAGATATCTTTGCCACTAAGATTAATAATTAGTAATCACTTTATGTGAGTTCTATGACTTTGGAAGAGTTGACCAGGATATAGGTGTGGTAATGCAGTTTATTTACTTTAGCCTTTTTAGTTAACCCATATATGAATCACTAAGTTAATTTTGGTTACCTGACTATTATATGCAGCTTAGGAAGACTGTTGAGCAATGAGAGGGGTAATAGTAATATATTAACCCTTGATTGATCTGGTACTTCCTAAGGTGAATATAATTTAATGCTAGCCAATATTCCCAAAGTGCATCATATTTGAATTGGTTTAGAATTTTGGCCTTTATATATTTACTGCTATAATTACTGAAAGTGATTATCAGCCCCTTGATAAATATGAGTAAGTTAATTCTGGATATTTGATTATTTTATGTTGCTTTGGAATTATTTTGGCATTTATGCTCTTAATTATTCCTTAAGTGCATAGAATTTGTCTTAGCCAGCATGACTTGTTAATTCTGGCTATTGGATGATTTTATTAAGCTTTGGAAGGATCTGGGTCTAATGGAGTTTTATACTTTATTATTCCTAGAAGTTTTCCTGAAGTGCATAAAATTTCTCCTTAGCCAGCATGACTTATTCTTTTATGAGAGGGTTAAAGGTTCAGGATTCCATTGGTGTACTTAATTTTGCTGAAGAGTGTACTGTATCATGTAAGCAATGGTTGGCTGCATTTATGTAGGTTTAAAACTTTATATCTTGGGTTTGCATATTTAAATGTTGGTTTGTCTATCACGGACTGAAAAAATCTGCCAAAATACCTTAAAGATTTAAATAGCTGGTTGATGTAAAGTATTTAAATTGGTAAAAATATATTATTTTATGATGCATATGCCATTTATGAAAATACATACTTAACATGCAAAGAAAGTAATATTATTTTCATAAATAACCTGCATAATAAAAGTAATAAATTTGTGACCATTTACTAAGATTTGCTTATGGACTTTTTATAAATCATTAAAAGTTTCTTTGGCTGTTCTGTGATAGTTGACCATATTTATATACTGCACACTCATGATATAAAGTTTAGCAACCTAGAATGAACAGTTTGACAACCAAAAGGATCATTATGAACTCTGGATATGTTCAACCATGATTACTGAAAGTGCTAAACCAAAGTTCTTTTAAGTAATGTGGTTGAATGTTTTAGAAGCATAATGATAAAGTTCAGAGCCCTCTTTATTTGTCCGGTCTTAAAGTCTTAAGTTGGCAAGTAATGTTTCTGACAGTCTTTGGTTGTGTACTGTTTGTTCTGGGTGTTCTTAGTGCATTTCAAACTGAACCTCCATAGCCCATGCTTGTCATTGGCTCAATTAACCCCTTTTGGTACTGTCACTATCTGGCTAGCATCAGATGATTTTAATCAGCTTAGAAAGGACTTCTTTCCTAAGCTGACTTACATCTTTTGAGGTTAGCCAGAAAGGGTTACTTGAGCCAATGAGAAGACTGGCTATGTGAGGTTTGGTTTGAAATGCACAGAGTTGCTGGGCCAATCCTGGTTAGGTAGAACCTAGCTCCACAAATTGCCAGTAAGAATCTTGAGATAGAAAAGTTTTCAAGGTGTGAAATGTTTGGGTTTCACCCCATAGACTTTTGACTGATTTCCCCAGAATTTTGCTAAGTCCAGCCTCTGAGGCTGGACTTAGCAAATTTCTGGGGGGGTGACTGAAATTTTTCAAAGTCCATTGGAACTTAGCAAACTTTCAGTGGTGTAAACTTTTGAACATTTCACAAGTCTAGTTCTGATCTGGACTTGTGAAATTTTCCAAAGTTTACACCACTGAAATTGTTTTAAGTTCCACTTTGAAAAATTTGCTGAACATATCTGAACTGAATTTTCCAAAGTCCAAACTAGTGAAATTCTTTCCTGAGTCTAGTCTATGACTGGAAAAAGTCTTTGAAAAAATTTGGACTTTGGAAAATTTTGCATGTCCACAGTTCTGATATGTTCGGAGCTCTGACTGGCAAAATTTTGCAAAGTGACAGCTAACTGAATTCTAAATTCCATTCATTATTTTGACATTTTTTTTTTATTTTTTTTTTTACTTTAACCCTTATTTAGCGGCGAGCAACATAAGTCGAGTTAAAAAAAGCTGGACTATGTGGCGGCGCTCGACATAACTCGAGTGGCAATTTCAGCACGTAATGTGGCTGAGAGAGAGAGACAAGTGGTGGCAGGAGACTAGCGGGCGTATGACTGCTCCAGACCACCGCGACGAACCTACTGACACAAATCTCAGCTCCCTCCTCCCTCTCTCACTCGCTACATACTCAATTATGTACTGAAAGTACCGAATTACCTGCTTTTTGCACTCGCGTTGCACGGTTATTGCAAGAAAACTATCCATCATACAAGGATCGTTATGGTGTCATTCGAAAGCTCTGTTTATGCCCTTTCAGGGATAGGTACTTGTTTTACGTTCTGGGTCTTATTTAGGCATGAAAATGATCACGTAAACAGCCCTATTTTGGCTAAAAACACCCCGCTGTGCGGTACACATAAATAAACCGCATAGGCCGCTGTAAGGTTGGTAACAAAATACTCTTACATTACTGAATGGGATTTAAATATTCATAGTCCAGCCTTTGGTATGAACCTAAGGTGAACTGTATCCTATTACATGTATTATAATAAAACAAGATATGGTATTCAAAACTTTTACTGCATTTCCAATTATTACATAACAGCTGGCTATTTGTGATAGAATTACTTAAGTCTTCAAGCACCTTTCAATGGACTTTACTTATATTTCATTTACAAACACTAGGCTTTGGGATTATCAAACTATAGTCTGCCGTTTTAAATAGATAACATATGATCACTTTCAATACTTTAGTAAGATTACTACAATTATAGATTTTCAAAGCATTGGTGACAATGATGTTTATAAAGCAGCATTGACTAAAGTAATAGGACATGACAAATTAACATTTAAAACTCCCAAAGACGATAAGTGCAAAATAACTTTGGAAACTGAAGTTACTAAAAGGTTTTACTGTAATTTTTCCCTTGCCCCTCAACTTTCTCTTCATAATTGCTGAGGGACACAGGGCCCTGGGTGGGGCTATGGTTTCCCGGGCATTTCCGCACCCTCCTCAGCTCCCCGCCATGGAGTGGCTTCGGTCACCCAGGCTTTATTGTGGTCGGCGGGGAGGGTTCTGTGGGGCGCTCGGTTATGGCCATGGCCTTGCTCGGGGCCTTGGGACTGTTCGGCCAGGCAGCTTGGGGAACAACAACAACAACAACTGTAATTTCTTTTCTTTGGGTATTGTATATTTTTTACCTGACTGTTTTATGAATGATTATTATAATTAACAAAAACCTTTAACTTATTGTTATTTCTGTCTAATAAAATTGACCTGGTATACTTGTTTCTCAATAAACCTTGTAACATTTGGCTTTGACAAATTACAATGTAAAACTTTAAAAATAAACTAACTAAAACTTTGACTACACAAGATAGAAAGGAACTAATCAAAATTGCTATAACTTAATAAACTTGATGGATACAATGGACAACTGGTTGATTCATATAAATAATAAACTTGATGGATACAATGGACAACTGGTTGATTCATATAAATAATAAACTTGATGGATACAATGGACAACTGGTTGATTCATATAAATAATCATGGACTTAACAAGAAGATAAATTTCTGAGTGGCTTAGAGACTGGCATCAGTGCCAGAGTGTACATGTACCAATAATATGGAGTCTCTCTTATTAAACTGAGTAAAGATTAACGCCTTACGAGCGGCCTATGCGGTTTATTTATGTGTACCGCACAGCGGGGTGTTTTTAGCCAAAATAGGGCTGTTTACGTGATCATTTTCATGCCTAAATAAGACCTAGAACGTAAAACAAGTACCTATCCCTGAAAGGGCATAAACAGAGCTTTCGAATGACACCATAACGATCCTTGTATGATGGATAGTTTTCTTGCAATAACCGTGCAACGCGAGTGCAAAAAGCAGGTAATTCGGTACTTTCAGTACATAATTGAGTATGTAGCGAGTGAGAGAGGGAGGAGGGAGCTGAGATTTGTGTCAGTAGGTTCGCCGCGGTGGTCTGGAGCAGTCATACGCTCGCTAGTCTCCTGCCACCACTTGTCTCTCTCTCTCAGCCACATTACGTGCTGAAATTGCCACTCGACCTATGTCGAGCGCCGCCACATAGTCCAGCTTTATTTAACTCGACTTATGTTGCTCGCCGCTAATTAAGGGTTAATAAAAGAATGTGCCTGGTATATAATTATACAAGTAAAAGAAGTCTTCAATTATTGATACTGAGAAATACAACATAGGAAGGACCTAAGCCATACCTATATTGCTATGCAATGTTATATCAATAAATTAAAATTTCAAACTAAAACTGGGACAGTCAAAATTGCTCTGGAAACAAATAAATTATATAGCCTATCATTCATCAGACAAATATTACCATAATGAAAACCAAAAGAATTTATCAACATTGTGGAAGCTATGCTTGAGCAACAAAATGTAAAGTGAAATAAAGCATCAACAGGTATCTAATGACTGGATGCACAAACAATAATGACCAACCTAATTTATTTTTTTAATGAGAAAGGAAGTAAAGCGAATATTCAAACCAATAAACCTAAACTCTCAAAATAAACAAACAGACGAGACAATATAAAGACAAAAGATCAAATCTAAATCATAGTGCATAACAGATAAGCAACTCACATTCAAATAGCAACATCAACTCATTCAATACCAGAGAGGTCCTTTTTATAATCTTCTGACAGCAAGACTATTTTATTCAGCTTAGGAAGGACCTCTAGCCAAAAATAAGGCTTCAATATATCTCTACCACTTTATTCAGCTTAGGAAGGACCTATACCCAAAAATAAGGCTTCAATATCTCGACCAACCCTTTTAACCACCAATCTTCAAAATATAGCCACAATACAAATCTAGCACACATCGCTGGTACTCAGAGGGTTAACGGACAAAAACAATGCAAAATGATAGCCAACTTACTTCTGGTACTCAAAGGGTTAACGGACAAAAACAATGTACAATGATAACCAAGTTACTGTACTGTCAATTGTACAATTGATAAAACAAACTGACAAGCAAAGAAAGGGAGCAACAACAGGAGGCATTTCAAAAGTAGAGAAAATATCAAAGTAAACTATTCAAGAGCTTATCAAATATATACCCATAATACACAAGCAAGACCTATTTTTTTTTTTCTATATGAGTGAGGGAGACAAAAAGCAAAACTGCCTGTAGCGAGTGTCTTCCCCCAGAGTTGAAAGTGACGTCCAAAATCAAGAACGTTCGAACCAAAATGCCAGCACACACGGAGCAATTCAAGTCATAAGAACAGGGAAATACTGATTCTGGGAGAGAGTTCCAATGACAAAGCAAACTACTCAAATCAAGCCATACTGAAGACCATAAGTGTCTAACCAATATATAAAGTACCCAAGCAAAGAACAATACAATCAAAATATTCACAAGTAAACACCAACTATAGAAATGCATAATAGTACACGACAAAGTACAGTGGTGCTAATAAGTCAGGTCTCAGCACCAAGTATATTTTGATCAATAATTCGTATCATCCAAGCTTCATTTCTTCATATCGAGTGATATATACAAACATGTTCCTACACTTACCCACCCTATTCAACATCTGACAGACATTAATACAGCACAGAGCGAGCCAAACGTAATGACAGCTGGGATATGACTTATTAGCGCCACCGTACACGACAAAGTATAACAAAGCCAACAACTGTAGATAATAATAATAGGCTGGTACTGTATTGTACGAGCGCCAATTCTCAAAGATGATTCACGAGCGCTCGCATTAACTTCAATTTTTCAAACACAAAATATATGTTTATAGTCATCAGTACAGTAACTCTATGATCCGCAGTATCATAAGCCTTCAGAAATAGGTGCGACTTCACTGGTTTATTAAAAGCATCAACTGCTTAAGTAACTGGAAGTTGATTGAATAGATGCAACTGATGGAACATACATTATGATAAACTAAGCAACCAAAAACAAAACGATTATGAATATACAGTACTGTACAGTACTTACATTTCTTAAAGCAGTAGAGGCCGGGACCAGGCAGCCATACCACCACGGCAACAGCCAACAGATTCTGCTACATCATAGGAACACTTGACCTGAAAAGAAAACAAAATATATGTAACAACTTGCATTTTATTCCTAAAGTTAGTCAGTAGCCAATTTTAATATTATCCAAAACTGGGACGACACAATATAAAGACAAAAAACAACTAATCAAAGTCAATACAGTACAGCTACAGGTATGTGGAACAAAACAAAATATGAAACATAATACACAAAACAGAAACTCCTCACTTAACCCCTTCACCGCCATTATTATTTTCATCGTATTCTGGATTTATGTATGTACACTCGGTCAAAAAAGTATCTGCACCCCTACGCTGATCATCAGGTGTGTACAACTCGATAGGGTTGCTACCTCTGCCTGCAACTATATCCATGTGTCAGAGACGATCGGATATAGTTGCAGGCAGAGGTACCAACCCTATCGAGCTGTACACACCTGATGATCAGCGTAGGGGTGCAGATACTTTTTGTACCGAGTGTACATACATAAATCCAGAATACGATGAAAATAACAATGGCGGTGAAGGGGTCAAGCGAGGAATTTTGAAGCAGAGAGAATTTTGTTCACTAATTTATGAAGTGTAATCATTAAAAACATTGAACCATGATAATAAATACTGGAAATGCTATAGTGTATTCGTTAAAACTACGCCAAACCTCTTGAAAACTAACCTCTAGACCTGATCACGTTCTAAGGAAAGAAAATTTGAGCTATGTAGCGTTGGGAACTTCTCACCGAGGCACTATGCACTCCATGTCATAGCGCCTCGGTGAGAAGTTTCCAACGCTGCATAGGTCAATTTTTCTTGGGAGATCTCCTTAGAACGTGATCAGGTCTAAGAGGTTAGTACTCAAGAGCTTTGGCCGACTTTTAATAAATAGACTATAGCATTGTAAGTACCAGTGTCATGCCTTAAACTTTTACTGTGGCTTCTAATAGACTATTTTAATAAGTTGAAAAAGGGCCTCCAGCAATTAACAAGCTTCAAACTATTGAAATATTTTTAGTATCACAGATCCTTCTTAAACTTAAAAAAATTGTCAAAATATAGATAGAATATCATTATAGACCTACAGATTACAGAAGGGGTTAAGATGTCATAAAGGCCAAAGGTCCGACTATCATAGAAGCACTACAAATACCATACGATGCAGGGTACGCTGTGAGGATCACAACAGGGAACAATGTACTGTAGTAAAAAAACACAAAATGAGAGAAGAAACCTCCAAGAAATGTGGCAACTGCAAAGAAGGCTACTGGGCATGCTACCAAAATGTGCGGAAAAAATCTAAGTCATATTAAAAACCCCGAGAACCAGCAAATAATGTTACAGGAACATTATTTGCCGTTTCTCTTGGTTTTTAATACGATAAGAGTTTTTCCGTACATTTTGGTAGCATGCCCAGTAGCCTTCTTTGCAGTTGTCACATTTCTCGGAGGCGTCCTATACAGCTAAACCCATACGGTACCGGCAACATATTTTTCATTTGATTTCAGCTTAGACAATTTTGTGAAGCTTAGGAAAGATAAATATGGTAGCTTAAAGGATTAATTGAGACCATTTAAATCAAGTCATGCCATACATACATACATACATAAAATTTTAAGACTGAGTGATCCACACATAAGTGCAGTTTCAGTCTCTTGTCCTAATGGCGGCGTTGCCAGGCAACCCTGTTAAGGGCTGCTTCACTTGTCAAGTTCTTGGATTATTATGTTCTCTCCACCAACCCAACTTTACTCCTAAACTCGATTAATGAAATTAACAAACACATGTGGCAGTCCAGGGATTCGAACCTAGGATGCTCACATCGTAAATCAACACACTTATGCATTGCACCACGAAGACAGCGGCACGCATAGCCAATTGAGAAAAAACTTGTACAATCCACCCGGGATTCGAACCCTGGATCTTGCGATTAATTGAGTGTCTGTAGCATTTTAATGGGTAGACATCCTTCCCAAGCTCAACAAAATCGTCCAATACATTATATTCTGCCAAAATCGTCTAATACCTTCCAGAATATCAAGAAAAGTACATCACCGGGTACACAGAGGGTTAAATGGAAGTGGTCCCTGTCAGCTATCTAATACCTCGCAGTGGCAAGGGTGCACCAGTCGGGGTCGTATCCAATCTCACCGCTCTAGCCGTATCTCAAGGACCCTCGGAGGTTTCCAGGAGCCATCGTTGACATGGTCATCTGCCACGATTTCCCTTTCAACCAGTGCGAAGAGAAGAAGAATAAGACACAGGGAGAGAGAAAGGGGTGGTGTAAAAAAGGCTTATCTCGTCGGAATAAATAGGTCTTCCGCAACCTGATAAGTCAAGCCTCTACCCGCACAGGTCGTAGGGAAGGCCCAAATATCCCAGCCAGTCACCACTCGGTTAGTAACACATTATAAAAATACCCGAAGGCAGGTTAGTCAATATATATAAAGTCAATCAAACCATTTCATTTAAATCATTTCTAATAATAATATAATTTAAAATGTAAAACTTGCAAACTAAACAAACCAAAACTTGGACAAAGAAAATATAAAGGCAAGCGAACTTATAAAAATCGCAATGTGGAAACAACGTTTAAGCAAAATAACATTTAGAAATAAAAGAACACAATCCACCACATAGGGTGTACATTACTACATGAGCAAGTTATTCTAGTAAATTGTCACTTGCAAAATAAACAAACCAAAACTGGGACTAAGACAATACACATACATACATAACATTTTAAGACTGAGTGTTCCACACATAAGTGCAGTTTCAGTCTCTTGTCCTAATGGCGGCATTCCAGGCAACCCTGTTAAGGGCTGCTTCACTTGTCAAGTTCTTGGATTTGAGATCGGCGCGTATAGTCCGATCCCAGGTCTTCCTCGGTCCACCCCTTGGTGCAGCTCCCTCCACAATCACAGACCTGCATTTTTTCACCCAATTTTGTTCATCCATTCTCTCCACATGTCCATACCATCCCAGTCTACTTGTACGCATCACCTCGCTAATACTCTTTATACCTAAAGGCAAAAGAACTAATCAAAATTGACCAGCCCCACCACCGGCAGAGATGGTATCTCCTAGGTAACAAAACTTGTTCACCAGCTCCAAAGACTCATTTCCAAAATTCACAGCCACAGGATCATCACTTAACACAAGCTCGCCTTTGCACACTACGCACTCAAATTTCTCTATTTCTGACTTATCCTTCGGCAGGGGCCCCTTTATTCTACTACAGCGCTTACTCCCATGGTGTACCCAACATCAACAGATGCTACATTGAATTGAGTTAACGCCCACTCCCTTTCCACACACTGCACATGGGTATGCACCGCTCTTTTCCACATTGCCTCGTCTCAAACTACAATGCATAACCTTGGTTTTGTTAATATTAACTCTTAAACCCTTGCTCGCCATGCCCTCTCTCCACTCTCTGAATTTGGCCTCAGCATCCTGCATACTGTCGGCTATTAGGACTAAATCGTCTGCATAAAACAGTTCGAACGGGAGTCCGCCTCTAAAAACTCTAGACAACGCCTCCAAGACCATAATAAAGAGGAGGGGGCTTAACACTGAACCCTGATGGACTCCAACACGGACTGCGTACTCATCACTCAGTACACCCTTCACCCTCACCGAACTTCGCGAATCCTCATACATCTTCATTATCACACGCACCAGCCACTCTTCCACACCAAGTTTCCTCATAGCCCACTGTACAACATCTCTAGGTACCCTATCAAAGGCCTTCTCCAGGTCCACAAACACAAAGTAAAGATCCCTGCCTTTTAGTAAGTATCTTTCCTGTATCTGCCTGACTATGAAGATAGAATCGGTAGTACCACGTCCTGGCATAAAACCAAACTGCATATCATCAATAGAGATGCTTTGCCTGATCAAAACCTCAAGGACTCTCTCACAGACCTTCATGATTTGGTCAAGCATTTTCAGGCCCCTATAATTTCCTCTATCTAGCGCATCCCCTTTTCCTTTGTATATATTTACTATTACACTTTTGAGCCAATCCTCTGGGATTTTCTCATCTTTAATAATGGTGTTTATCAACTCAGTGACTAAGTTTACACCAATCTCCCCTGAGAGGCTTTTATCATCTCAGCGACAATGTCGAAGCAACCTGGAGCTTTACCGTCCTTCATTTTATTGATTGCGTCGCTCACTATAGCTGATGCTATCAAAGGAGGGGGCCCAGATATTGGTTTTTCGATACTAAGCAGTTCCTTATCCCATTCAAACTCTACATTTAGCAATCGTTCATAGTGTACCTTCCATGCTTCTCTGATTTCATTTTCTGCATACACAATCTTCCCATTATCATCTCTAACACACTGTTCACCTATAATATCCCTTCTGTCATTTTTAACTCGCCTAGCTAGGTTGAAGATCCCATTGGGATTGTCAGTGTTACACACTTGTTCGAGGACCAGGTCCTTAATGCGATTTTTAGCATTGTAAATAACTCTTTTGGCAGTTCGTTTAGCTGCCTGGTATTCCTCCCTGCTGCCTCCCTTCTTCCATGCTTTGAAGCATCTCCTTTTCTCTTTCACAGCATGTTCTACCTCATCGTTCCACCACCAAGAGGTCTTATTCCTGGGGTGACCCTTTGTTTTCCCACAGACTTTGTCAGTGGCAGCGATAAGGCTATGCTTAAGAAAGTTCCATTGGCTATTTACATCGTTAGGCCTAGCTTCCTTATTTCTATTCATTTCCTCCAGTTCATTATGAAACCTATCCCTAACTTCCTTGTCCTTCAGCAGCCACACTTTCCTTTTGGGTATGTAAACCTTCTTGCGCTTAGGATCTCTGTATAAGCTCATGTCGCACACAAGTAGCTTATGCTGGGGGATACATTCTTCGCTCGGGATGACCTTTACATCTCGAACTAGTTTCCAGTCTTTCCTGTTAACCAAGAAGTAATCTATCTGGCTACTGGAGACCCCAGAGTTATATGTGATCAGGTGGCTCTGTCTTTTCTTGAACTTTGTGTTACATACAACCATGTTGAGTGCAACGCAGGACTCCAATATATTATTTTAATTAAAATGTAAAACTTGCAAACTAAACAAACCAAAATTGGGACAAGGACAATATAAAGTCAAATTAAATTATCAAAATCGCTATGTGGAAACAACGTTTACTAAAATGAAAATTATTAAATAAAAGAACACAATCCACCTTCGCCACAATTCCACAATTCGCCTTCTAGATTTCTCCTTCCGTAACCAATTCCTCCATGTACCCCCTCGTATCCATCTGCAGATGCTCCCACGTGACCATTGAGGTCCCCCCCCACGATAGTTATTTCGTTCTCCGAGAGGCCTGAAATGACACTGACGGTGTCATTCCAGAAGTCCTCTTTTATCTCTTTCTCTAAACTAGCCTGTGGGGCATATGCAGATATCACATTCAGAATTCTTTCACCAACTTTCAACTTCAAAACAATCAGCCTTTCACTAACTCTCGTAATCTGAAGCACACTTTCCGCCAACTCTTCAGCCACCAGAACACCCACTCCTCCTTTCGCTTTATCAGTCTCCACACCCATCCAGTATATCCTATATCTATTCCTCCTTCCGACAATCCACTGTACCCCATGCCTCTTCCAGAGTGTTTCCTGGGTACAGCAGACGTCCACTCGCCTCCTCTCACACATCTCAGCCACTTCATTCGCACGCAGATTCAAACTACCAACATTCACACTAGCAAGTCTGAGTTTGTGGGGGGCATTTGTCACTGTCCTGTGCGGTTTTGTTTCATCGGACTTACGTTTATTTTCTTTGATTTTAGTCATAGTTAGGTAGGTTTGGCTGGCAGATGGGCATTCCCCCCCCCTCCCCCAGAACTCCGGCTCCAGTCTACCCCGGGACCATTCCCAGCACCATCCCCCAAGTGATTACAAGGGGGTAGGATCCAGTGGCCTCGGTACGCCCCACCAGAACCAGCCGCAGGGACGCACCCCGTGTGCGTACACGGCACTACGACTGGCCTGATATTTTTCGCCAAATGACAGGGCAGCCTCCTGGAGCGCTACCACCAGGTTCGGGCCCCTATACTATTGGGCGGAAAGTGCCAGTCCGGGGAAACACTACGTACTGTACCCTCTGGATCCATTTCGTCCAGGTTGGGCCCAGGGCGCCAGGGCCGGGTCCAGAGGGAGCGACACCCACTGCCAGTGTGCCGCCATTAGGCAACTTGGAGCAAGTACAATGAAGCCCTGTCACAGCACTATCATATAGAGACAATGCCAGCACCAATAACAAGGCTTCATTGTATAGTTTTTTTTTTTTTTTTTTTTTTTTTTTTTCTATATTCCAACTTACTTCCTCTCGGGCATAGGCTGAGAGCCTTAACATTCACCGCTTTACAATGAACAGTGAAGCCCGTGAGGTCTTGTTCCAGTCTAGGGAGTGAGACATGTGAAGCACGTAGAGTACAACGAGCACCTGCCTTCACATGCCTTCACATGAGGCACGGTGCTCACTCATGGCCCGAAACGACCCCATCTCTGAAGCCATCTCGTTCCCGTGCTTCACTGTCTCACCCCCTACACTCGGACTCTCACACTTACACACACACAACGCCACCTGTTGAGCAGATAACTCACCAGGCATTGCACCCCTATAGCATATTTTGAATATGGGAATATTCATACAGTGCTATTTAATCAGGGAACAATGAGGGTATTTTATTGACGTTTCGGTGGGCTTGTGGTAATGCACTGATACTAGGTACAGCACAAATTCCATCCCAATAATATCTTCCCATTGATACATCGGGATTTGAACCCGGGACCTTTGGATTACCAGGCCAGTGGCAAGACCACTCCACCACACCTCAAGTGATGGCTACTTGGTCCGCAAGTCTATCCCCATCCCCCCTATTAGTCGCCTTGTACGACATGCAGTAGGATGCGTGAGGCATATTCTTTTTTTCCTCCACCATTAGATGAAGGCCCCCTTACCACCTGGGGGGGTAAGAACTAATTATAATAGCTATGTGGAAACAACGCTTTAGCAAAATAAAATATTTAAATAAACTGTTTTGTATAGTTTTGTACTTGATGTATAGAAAATTATATTCGGAAATTTTGTTTCCACAGATGTACTTATAAAATTAGAAATGGGTAAACTCCATGAACTCCAACTCCCGCCCAGGGTATATTTTGTTTCCACAGATACAGTATAAAATTAGAAATAGGTCAACTCCATGAACTCCAACTCCCGCCCAGGGTATATTTTCGGGAGGCTATTTACGCATCAAACAAAGTTTATGGGTGTGTTGGTAAAATTGTCTAGATGGTTGAAAGTAAGATCGGAGCTCCGTAACTCCTCTTTCGGGTATGGTGTAAATCCTATTCCTAAAAACATACCTTATGGGAAAAATAGCTTATGGTAGACACCTCGAAAAAAAAAAAATTGCCTAATTTTGATATTTTTTGCCCTAAATACCAACCAAAAGTGGATAAAATTAAGAACAATAACACAGACAAAAATTAATATTTTCTCACCAACAAACTTTACTTCTAAACTCAATTAATTAATCAACAAATACATGTGGCACTCAAAGGGTTCAAAGCTAGGATACTCACACCGAAATTCCGTGCATTTATGCATTACGCTATCCAGACAGAAAATACACCGAAAACGAGAGCAAAAATAATTGAAGACTCAAAACATCAAACTAGAAAACATAAACAAACAAGTGAATGAATTTTGAATGTGATATGGACCATCAGGGTGTACTGTATGCCCTATACTGTATACATCTTTTGGTGTATGGAATAACAAATCTATCTATCTATTGACTCAGGCCCAATCCCCACTTTTCCTATTTTTTTTTTGGGGGGGGGGGGGGAATCATGACAGAGCAAGAACAGGGACAACACAAAACAATGAACACACAAAACACAAATTCACACACATCTAGGTCATCCAGGAGAAGACCCACAAAAAAAATACAAAAACATATTAATAATAATAATATAAACTGACATTGTTGTCAAGGTGTTTCTTGCTTGGAGGCCAAATCTGAGTGACTCAGGTGAATCCCAAATCCCAGCGTCACTTGCGCAAGTTACGGCCGCCAACTTTAACCCTCGGAATCCGGGAGGCCTCATATGAGGCAAACTATGAGGCAAACAAAAATATTGGCAGGAATCCGGGAGGCCTCATATGAGGCAAAATGCGCGGCTACAAATCGCCGCTAAAATCATCATAACTCGGCAACCATGCGTCGTAGCGATGTCATCTCAACAGCAATCTACAGATAACAAAACGTTCTACAATTTACAAAAATATTGACTGCTCTAGGTGCTCTCAATCAGTAGCTCCTGAATTATGAAACTTGACTGTACGAAAATGGCCCCGGACACAGCGATCGGGATCATATGAGGCCCCCCGGATCCGATGGGTTAATTTCGTCAACACTAGCCAAGATGCTCTCAAGTCCACCCGCCTTATACTTGCTTATTTGTGCCTGAACCTTGTATATCTCATGTATATTATGGCCTTTAGTGCATTCAGTGATAGGGGCGGTGGGCCTGGTGGTAATGATGAAGCTGAATTGAATGCCCGGGACTATCAAAACAGAGTCAAGTCAAGTGCCGCGTCTGACGAAGCCACGGAAAAATTACGATGAGTTTCTACCTACTGTATTTACCTAATTGTATTTACCTAATTGTAGTTTACAGGAGTTGAGCTAAGCTCGTGTTGTCCCGTCTCTCAGTCTACTTTTTATCCAATTTTTTCTTGAAAATATGGATGTTCCTTGCCCCTACCACCTCCTCCTCCAGCCCATTCCATTTGTCAATACATCTATAGGGGAAGCTAAACTTCCTGATATCGTTCTTGCAGGTAGGTCTTTTTACTTTGTAGCTGTGGCCTCTAGTTATTCCTGTATCCATAATTAATATATCCTCCCTATCCAGCCTCTCCAGCCCCCGGGTACATTTGTACATCATTATCATGTCTCCCCTCTCTCTCCTCTCTTTTAGACTCGGTAGATTTAATTTGTCTAGCCTCCCTTCATATGGCAGTTCTCTGAGACTTGGAACCAATCTAGTGACTGCTCTCTGAATTCTTTCTAACTTGTGAATATGCTTCTTTAGATGCGGGGACCACACCACTGCTGCATACTCCAATCTTGGTCAAATCATACTCTTCATAATTTTCGCTACCATGGTCTCATCCAAGTAGTTCAGAGCAACTTTCATATTCCCGGCCATTGAATACATTCCGCTAAAGAGCTTGTTAATATGTTTCTCTGGCGACAAATTATCTTGTATAATCAACCCTAAATCTTTTTCTTTTTCGGCCTTGCTAATTATATTATCTCCCATCCTGTACTCCCAATTTGGTCTATTCACACTTCTTCCCATATTTAACACATGGCATTTACTTATATTAAATTTCATTTTCCACTTGGTGCTCCATTCGTATATTTTATCTAAATCCCCTTGCAGCTCCTCACAACTACTTTTATTTGTTATTTGTCTCATAATTTTTACGTCATCTGCAAACATTGACATGTAAGAGTTTATGCCTATCGGCAGGTCATTCACGTACATAAGGAACATGAGAGGTGCCAACACAGATCCCTGCGGCACACCACTCTCAACTTTCCGCCACGATGAGTAAGTTCCTCTAATGTTGATCCTCATTTCCCTATCTGTTAAATAGCTCTCCATCCATTTCAGCAAACTCCCCCTGACACATCCTAGCGTCTCAAGCTTAGATAACAATCTCTTATGTGGTACCTTATCGAATGCTTTGGAAAGGTCTAAGTAGACGCAGTCCACCCATCCGCCTCTTTCTTGGAGTACATCTATCACCCTACTGTAATAACATAGCAAACTGGTAACACAAGATGTCCCTTCTCTGAATCCAAATTGCTTTGGGGTTATTATCTTCTTTCTCTCCAACATTTTCATCCATCTCTTCCTAATTAGCTTTTCACAAATCTTGCATACAATACTAGTAAGTGAAACTGGTCTATAGTTTAGAGGGTCCTCAGGGTTTCCATTCTTGTATATCGGAATGATATTAGCTCTTTTCCATTCAACAGGAACCTGTCCTTTATCTAAGGAAGCTTGAATTATGTCCCTCACTGGCTCCACTAATTGCTCTGCACACTCCTTTAAAACCCAGGCAGACACTTCATCCGGTCCCATAGCTTTCCTTACTTCAAGTCCTCTCATCGCAGATAACAGCTCATCTCTAGTTATTTCAATCTTACTAAGACCACTCTCCAGTACTCCCGCCTGTGGTTCGTCAAAACCTTCCTCTCTAGTAAAAACTGACCCCAATTTGTTATTCATTACCTCACACATGTCCGATACATTTTCATACGTTCTAGCATCAACTCTTAATTTAGTAATTTGTTTCTTTACCTTCAACTTACTGTTTATATATTTATAAAATAATCTAGGGTCACTTTCACATTTATTTACTATGTTCTTCTCATAGTTCATTTTAACTTGCCTAATTATGTTAACATATCTATTCCTCTCCTGTTTATATTTATTCCGATTACTCTCAGTGTTCCTTCTTCTTAATCTAGCCCAAGCTGCATCACGCCTACCCAAAGCTCTTTTGCATTTCAAATTAAACCAATCTTTCTGCTTAGTAAAATTTCCAGTTTTATATCTTGGGACAAACATATTGGTTCCTACTCTATAAATTTCGAGGAATCTACTATATTTACCTTGTACGTCCCGTTCCTTCAAAATAAGATCCCAATCTACTCCCTCTAAATATCTTTTCAAGGATACATAATCAGCTTTACTATAATTTAATCTGTCATTTATGTAGCTATTGTCTAATCTATTGGCATTACTCGAGGTCAACTTCCATTTTAGTAATAGGTGATCACTTTTACCTACAGGACATAGATAGTTTATATCACTAATTTCGTGAGGATCTTTTGTAAAAATCAGATCGAGTTTAGAAGGTTCGTTATTACCCCTCATTCTTGTATTTTCCTTCACATGTTGTGCAAGTACATTTTCCGTAACCAACTCCACTAGCCGACTTCCCCAAGATCTCTGATTTGGCCCTGCATCTCCCGATTCCCAATCAACCTCACTACAGTTGAAATCTCCTACCAAGATCAATCGATTCTTCCTTAAAAGCAATCTTCTCAACGACTGAATCATATCCTCTACCATCTCCTCATACTCCAACTCCCTCCATGCTCTGGTCTTTGGTGGCATGTAAGCTACTGCTATGTCTAGCTTTTTTCCTTCTATATCATTGAGTTCAACTGCCATTATTTCTGCCCTGTCATTATTTAACTCCACGTGCTTTGCTGTCATAGGGTTCTTAACTAATACTGCCACTCCACCTCCCCTTTTACCCTTTCTATCATTT
Organism: Paralithodes platypus; assembly: GCA_032716605.1. Classification (NCBI taxonomy): domain Eukaryota; kingdom Metazoa; phylum Arthropoda; class Malacostraca; order Decapoda; family Lithodidae; genus Paralithodes; species Paralithodes platypus. The sequence goes on from CM064573.1 coordinate 349,109, forward strand.
CTCCATATATTATATCCTTCACTAAACACTATGTTGCTGTCAAAGTCCTGGTTCAGCTTTGTCTCTGTCAAACAGACTATCTGTGGTTGATCTTTTTTTAATATATCATCTAACTCTACCTTTTTACTGTTTATTCCATCTATATTAGTGTAGTAGCACAGTATATTTGAATCCACCTCCTTGTTTCTCTTCCCTCTCTGCCTCCTACCAGGTTCACCTCCTCCTCCATCCCTTCCCTGACCCAGTTCCACCTCCCCCACTAATTCTATTCTCCTCCCCCCTCTCTCTCCCTCTGTTCCACCCTCTCCACCACATCCTGGCTCTCTCTCCCCTGCTCCCTGCATTATCTCTCGCTCCGTCTCCTTGCTTTGACTTCGTACTTGTCTCTCTGTCTCTTTCCCTATCACTCCTCTTACTTTCGGTTCTTGGTGTCTCCTGATGTACCACTTCCTTACTTGCCCTTCCCTTATTCTCCAAAAAAATTTCTTCTTTTGCTCTTCAGACAACTTTCCATTCTCTTCATCAGCCTTAGCTTGGAGTTCCCTCAACCCGGTGAGACCCAGCGTCGCACGTGTTGCGTCGGCAGTCTTTGATCACCAACTCCCAGCGACGCATCACGTGCGTCCGACATATAAAAAACACTTACGTGGCTCGTAAGGTAGGAAATGGCGGGAGAATAGGAGGGGGAGGTACCGTAGTGTGTGGGAGCCGGGCCAGTAGGTGTGAGCGGGCCGAGACAGCCGCGCGGCTGGTGGTGGTGGGCTTAGTGGGGATAGTTTACACCCCTAGTTCACCGCCACTTTGAACCTTCATTACTCCGGTCGTATGGGAGCTAGAGGCTTGAGATTTATGTGAGATACTCCTTAGGATGTATGCCGTACAATGCCATACTCAGTTTTTACCCTAGTGCTCCCGGGCGGGTGGTCATGCGGGGGAGACGAACTATTGAAACCCCCCCCCCCAAATGTCCGAAATGATTTTTTTTTTATTTTTGTCTTCATTTCTCACCATTCTCTTCCATTTTGGCTCAACAAATTTTTTTGAGGCTCCCCCCCCCCCCCAAAAAAAAATGTCAGAGGTGATTTTTTTTTTGTTTTTTTTTCATTTCTCATCCTTGTCTTCCATTTTAGCAAAAAAAAAAAAAATAAGTTAAAATGGCTTGGGACTGGGGTGAACAAAATATTATAAGTAGCCGGGGCTCAACGGGTTAACTGTTCTCGTTCTTCTACACTTAGGTCCTTTTTTACCCTTATATGATTCAGCTCTGTCGAATTTAATTTCCAGCTCACATTGGTTACTGCTTCTGCTGTTGATCTAAACTTTAGTTCCACTCTTAGTGGTCTCATCTCGCCCTTCTTATATATTCCTAACCTTCTCACCTCCTCCAGTTCTTTTACCCATCCATAACCCTCGTCTAAGTAATCCAGTATCCCCTTGACTTTCACAACATCCCTTTCCTTTCTTACCTTCATATCTGCCAGGTGCTCTTCCACATCTCCAAAGATTACTACACACTTACCTCTATCTATTGTCTCTCTCACTACCTTCTCTTTCTTCTTTAAAACTTGCACTACATTTTTTTCAAACTCTTTCTTTTCCTTTTCTCTCTCTTCCTTCTGCTCCTTCACAATTTCTTCAAGGGCTACCATCGTGGCACTCTCTACCCTTTTCCACTCATTTTTTACCTCACTAATTCCATTTACTTCCTCACTCAGGTGGCCCTCATATTCCTTAAGCTGAGCCTTGAGTGCCACATTTTCCGCCGCTAACTCGTCTACTCTGGCCATCACTGCCTCTAGGCTGTCACTTACTGGCCTAGGCCTATCCACCCCGCTAGTAACGCCACACATATCGGACAAAACTTCTACTTTGCCCCTAACTCCTTCCTCCAATTTTCCATCACTCCCCTCCATCTCACAAGACCCATTAATTGTTTTTTCATACTTGCCAACTGATCATCCTTGTCCTCGGTGATAAAGCCTTCAAATTCATATTCCTCCTCATCCCCAGCTAGGCTTTCACGCCTTCCCGCCATCGCGAGGTCGTCTGCCAGCCTAAAAACAACAATCGCCCCACTATCCCATCTCACTCCAGGAACTGTTTTACTTAATCCATATTTTCAATTACTTGGAATATCCAATTACATCTGACTTGCTCATAAAACACCTAATTACTTATTGAAATGCACATATAAATTTCCGGGACAACACTTAAACACTCCTATCAACTTCACACAAGGTAACTCATTATCGGAGAGCAGCTGCTAGGTGTTGACAGCTCGGAGGTGGAACTGGATGTCAATATATTTATATCAATGTATTTATATCTATCTATTTGCTCAGACTCATTCCAAATATTTTATATTTTATATTTTTAATATATATACAGTATTCTATATTTTGATAGAACTAAACTTAAAGATGCCCTTAAATTCCTCCTTTTCAATACTTATGTTAGATTCGGGCCGTACATTTTCAAACAAATATTAGGAATTCCTATGGGTGGAAATGCTAGCCCTTTAATTGCAGACTTATTCTTGCTTGCTTTAGAATTTAAATATATAAAAGACTTAGTTGACAGTAGCAAGAAAAATAAAATTCCAGAAAAATTAGCACTTGCTAAACTGTTAAGTAATAATAGTAGATATATTGATGATATTCTTGTTTGCAATTTGTTAAATTTTAATCAAGTTGCTAAATTTATTTACCCTAATTCTATTCCCCTCACACAATGTAACGTAAATTATAAAGTTGAAAATTTTCTTGATATAAATATAGAGATTGTTAATGAACAGTGCATACTTAAAGTATATCACAAAGTTGATGATTTTAATTTTAACGTAATAAGCTTTCCTTTCCCTAGTAGTAATATCGATAGTAAAATAACTTATAATTGTTTTTATTCCCAATTAATAAGATTTTGTAAAATCTGCAATAAAGTAGATGACTTTTGGGCTAGAGCTAGGTTACTATACAGACTCTTAGTGGACAGAGGTTTTGAGGCAAGTAAATTGTTCCATAAATTTAATCTTTTTAGGGTCAATTATTGTGACTGTATTCTAAAATTTGACATCAATAATTTTAATCAAGCATTTTTAACTTGAAGTTTCTTGTATAACCTCTGCTTACTTTTTGTCTGTATTTATTGTTTATCTTTTTCTTTTTCTTTTTCTATTATTAATATAATAATATTGATGATTTTTTAAATTTATTGTTCTTGTTAAAAGAGTACTCTTTGTTTAAATCTGTTTTTACTTCATATTTTGCAATTATTTGTCTTTATATTATATGTATTCATTGTCGATAGTATCAATTGCTTACTTTTGCGATTTCCTTAGTTTATTTGTGCTATAAATGTAGGTTATTTGTAGGGTAGTTATTGATAGGGGTCACTTGAGGCATGCTATGCTTACAGGTACCTACCCGATAGCACTATCGTTAGTGAGTGCTGTACTGTATTTTATATATTATTTTGTAATAGTATAGATATCTTATCAATATTTGTATTTTGTACTATTGTTAATGTCTTGTCATGTTGCAAATTTGATTTTAAATAATATTTTGACATTTAACATGTAGTTTCTTTATTCATGCAGAGTTTAGTAAAATTTGCCAGAACGTCCCGGACTTCCCAAACTTGACTACTTCCTTTAACTTGACGATAGTGCGTTGTTATATGTGCGATTAGTTTGCTTGGGACACAGATTAACTTGCTCATGTAGTAATGTACACCCTATGTGGTGGATTGTGTTCTTTTATTTAATAATTTTCATTTTAGTAAGCGTTGTTTCCACATAGCGATTTTGATAATTTAATTTGACTTTATATTGTCCTTGTCCCAATTTTGGTTTGTTTAGTTTGCAAGTTTTACATTTTAATTGTATTACTGGGGGTATGCTAAATATGACTATAGTTTCAAATAAAGTCTATGTGGTAAGTAATATCAACATAATTATGATATCTGGTGCCACGCGAAATGATGGGTGTCCACGTGTACTGTATTAGGTAAAAAGGGCGGATATGACCACTTTTGGGCTCCCAAAACGCTTATTAGGAACTGTAGACACTTATTGACAATTTTGTGTTTTTTCCGACCCCCCACCCGCGTATTAGGGTTTTCGCATACAGTTGACCCCGACTTAAGAACGTCCATTCAGCGAAATTTTGGTTGTACGAAGATCACAAATTACTACCATTTACAGCATGTATGCATGTACAGTATGTATGTATAGATTTTGATATAAGTTCTTTTGTCTATTGTGTCGTTCCTGTTTTGGTTTGTTTGTTTTGCAAGTTTTACAATATCATTTCATTGGTTTCATTATTACACTGTTCAATAATTGGGGAAAACTATGGTACTTAGTATCTATTTTTCATTAACAAATTGACAATTAAAATTGCATAATAGGAAGACATTTTACAGACAAACATAATAAAGGTTGATCCACTGACAGTACTTTTGTTTTTCAGGAAGAAAACAAATTAAAGTGAGGAAACGTATGTATGTATTATAATGTAAAACTTGCAAAATAAACAGACCAAAACATATACGAACACAGTAAAAAGACAAAATAACTAATACAAATCGCTGTGTGGAAACAACGCTTAAGTAAAATAATAATTTAGAAATAAAAGAACACAATCCACCACATATGTATATACTCTGGCACTTGCCCCAGTTTTCCCACCTTTTTTTTATGGGTGTGGCCGACTCGAGACATAGCCCGAACAGGGACATCACAACATATCAGAAAACCAACACAAAACAAAAGACAAAATCACACACATCTAGGTTGCCCACGAGAAAACCCAAAGACCCAGGCCCATTTGGGATCCCCAGCAAAAGATACTGTAACAATTTTCTAGTTAATGTACCTGTGTGAAGTTAGGTGGCCCAGCAGAACTTGTGACTGGGGCTCGTGCCCCTGTGGTGGTGGTGGTGGTGGCTGTAGTGGTGGTGGGTGGCATCAGGGCATCAGGGTGGGTCAGCTCTGTACTGGACACCTTTGGAGGGGGGCTGTCATCATGCTCCAGTAGTCGTCATCTGAAATTACAAACACTTTAAAAACACTTCATAACAAAGTCCAAGGAAAAACTACAATTAATTCTAGTTAATCGTCTGACATGCTGTCTTGAGAGCGTAATGGTACTGTAATTAAGCATTGAGAGTACTAGTGAGGATATGTGTAAAAATAGGCTTAGATGGTATGGACATGTGAAAAGTAATTGGGTTAAGAAAAAGTCTATGAATGTGGAGGGAGTTGCAAGGAGAAGTTGTCCAAGAAAGGTGTGGGATCAGGTACTGTACACGTCTCTCTCACTCACTATCCGATGCCCCAATTTACGATATTATTATAGGTTTTTGAGATGTTTGGGTTTGGGTTTTGGCTTGTCCGAGAACGCATCCCCATTTACCCAATTTATTTTAGGGTTTGCTATACAAATTTTTCTATTCAAGATTGGGTTTTCAGGAACATAACCCAATCGTAAATCGAGGTAGATCTGTATACAGTACCGGTACTTGTTGTTGTTGTTGTTCCCCAAGCTGCCTGGCCGAACAGCCCCAAGGCCCCGAGCAATTCCAAGGCCATAACCGAGCGCCCCCACAGAACCCTCCCCGCCGACCACAATAAAGCCTGGGTGACCGAAGCCACTCCATGGCGGGGGTCTGAGGAGGGTGCGGAAACGCCCGGGAAACCAAAGCCCCACCCAGGGCCCTGTGCCCCTCAGCAATTATGAAGAGAAAGTTGAGGGGCAAGGGAAAAAAAATGTGACGCTTTGGCTTCCAATCTTGGTAGATTGGGAGGTCAATCCACGGAAGAGACGCCGTCACTTGAGATCTAGAAAATATATAAGTTAAAGGAAAAGTCAGAGTAAGCTATGGGTATGGCAGAGATTACTCAGCTCTCACTCTGATAGACCAGCCCATCACCACATGACTAGAACCCAATCCTCTCAGCATCAGCTAGGAAAGGCCCTAGAAAGCCGCCTTTGGCGGGGGGATAGCTCCCCTATTTCAACCTCTTTCGGGGTTGGGCACCCGCCCTTATTCATTAGTTTCATATATTTCATTTTTATTTATTTTATTTACACACATACATACATAAAATTTTAAGACTGAGTGTTCCACACATAAGTGCAGTTTCAGTCTCTTGTCCTAATGGCGGCGTTCCAGGCAACCCTGTTAAGGGCTGCTTCACTTGTCAAGTTCTTGGATTTGAGATCGGCGCGTATAGGGTAGAGGCACCAAAGGAGACTCAAAAAGTGTGAAAGTTTTCAAGAAAAAAATCAGTGTCAAGCTCATTCATTCTTTTAACTTGAAACTCACTTGATACCAAATGGTTATTCCTTTAATGGATGTGTCAATGTTTGATATATTTCAAGTATTTTCCGAGATAAGAGGTCCAATATCAAGTGCGTCTCCTTATGACCACCAAACCCTAAGTAGACGCACCCCTGTCCAGTGCAGACGAACGTCTGTTTTTTTGTATTAATATGTGAGTAATTTGATTATTTAGTAGATAATATTTATACCACTTATACTTCTAGCTTAAACTAAAGTAGTTGCATGCTGATAGTGGGCCTACATTGTACATCTATAGAGAAAATAAATTGTGAAACTTTGCCCGAATCCTAAGCCATTTTTGGCAACATTTCCAAATAGCTACGAAAACTACATCAACGTGTAGTGAATACCAACCAACATCCGACTCTATATATATTTTCTTTAAAATATCGCGCCGCAGTGAAGTTACAATGGTCGAGAATTGCACATTTGTTGGTAAAAAGCAACCCCGCCACCCTTCCCCTGCCTAGCTAGTTTGCGAGGGAGGGGGGAGGAAAGGAGGGGGAAAATACGTAATAGCGCTTATATCTCTCATATACATCAATATTATATCACCACAAAGCACATGAATGCATATAAGATGCATAGTAACAAATAAATATGCGAAATAACCCACAAATTACCAATTCGCGAAGTGGGGGAGTAGAGAGAAATAAAGGAGTGTCGATTTCCCTCTCTCCTTCGCCCCCCACTGGCACAACCCTCTACTAAAGGGTTGTGCCACTGGCCCCACCGCACGGCAGCACGAGTCACTCCAGTGAGGGAGTCAGAGGGACGTCCAAACAAGTAGACCTATGTCTCGTTGATGTTCAGTCACGGTCAATGAAAAAGTGCAATTTGGCCACATTTAGACCCCTGAGTGTGTGAGTGTGTGTGTGTGTGTGTTGTGAAGCTGGGTATCGAAAGCTCACACTTAGACCTACGTGACAAAAACAAATTGTACGATTATTTCTGTCATTATTTAGTCTTTATTCGATAGTTCATACACTATTTATTTCTATTTTCCATTTCTGTTAGTTTGTAGTTGTAGTTCATGCACTATTAATTCAATATTCTTGCAACTGAAATAAGATATAATATTATAAATAGGGCAGATAACTTTGATAAATAACACTAAACCAATGGAGACGCACACCACCACCCCATCCAGACGCGTCTCTATATGGCCCACACGTGTGCGTCTCCATTGGGCCTCGAAGTCAAATGAAGATAGCTCCACCACCATCAAAGGAAACTCAACCATGAATACAGGAGGAGGTGGGGCGAGATTGGGGTTTACCATGCATGCGGTTTATGCCCTTCTAAACCCAGTTTGAAAAAAAGCGTCTCCATTGGTTTTGGACCATATCATGAACCAATGGGGACGCACCCACTTTCACGAGCACTCGTTCATGCAAGAGTCATGAAACCATGCAGGAGTATAGTTCAAGACATGCTCTTTCCATTTGAAACAAAAGAAAAACGGTCCGAGTTAGAGAAGTAGGAAAAAAATGAGCTGTGAAAAAATCGCTTTCTTAGGTTTCGGCTAAGAGATACCCCGAAAATCTCATTTTTATTTTTGTTTATTTTTTCTCAAGATAAATGTGTGTCCTATTAGGCTGGTAGTCTTTGAGAACATCACTAATAGCATAAAGTATTTTTTGATGTATTTGTTTTCTTTTCAGGTACTTTAGTTTTTTGCATGGCAGTTTTTTTGCATGAAGTGCGTCTCTACTGGACAATTCGTCTCCTTTGGTATCTCTACCCTACTTCAGTCCGATCTAAAAACTAAAAAAAAAATTGAAAACAAATGCAGCCCTGCCGCCATTTAGGATGCGAGATTAACATTCTCTGTGGACAAAACGGTCTTTAAACTTGTATGTATGGTCAAAAACAGACCTAAAGTTAATATTTTCCACCCGACGGCCCTATAACTGTACAGTATATGAGCAGAAAATTACCATTTTAAATTATATATATACAGTACAGTATATTCCAAAATTGCTGTTAGAAAATATTTTTATGAACCTTCGAAAACTAAAACAAATAAGTGTGTTTTCGTATTACAAACGTATATAGTAGCTATATAGTTATTTTGTGAGGTTCCAAAATATATCGTGTTTGAGTGCGGAAAATCACTATGTGATGCATACGGTAGTAAAGTACGGTTAAGGCGATTATTGTGGGTGAAATACAAGCGATAGTACAAAAATTTGCTGGCACAACTTGTGAATCGGCTAGGATAGACAATTTTATTAACCCGGCCAGTACCGGTGACGTCTTTTAAACTTTATTCTGGAATTTGGGTGCCAGTATCCTACGTTCAAATCGTTAGAGTACAGTACCACATACATGTATTTACTTCTTTCATTGATTTCATTCATTAGGTTTATTTGCAAGTTAATTGGTGGGTTGGTGATAATATGATATTATATATTCTGTTTACTAATTACAGTACTGTAAAAGAGTTTGAGGGACGTTTATCATTTACACTGACTATCATTGGTGGGTTGGTGATAATATGATATTATATATTCTGTTTACTAATTACAGTACTGTAAAAGAGTTTGAGGGACGTTTATCATTTACACTGACTATCATTGGTGGGTTGGTGATAATATGATATTATATATTCTGTTTACTAATTACAGTACTGTAAAAGAGTTTGAGGGACGTTTATCATTTACACTGACTATCATTGGTGGGTTGGTGATAATATGATATTATATATTCTGTTTACTAATTACAGTACTGTAAAAGAGTTTGAGGGACATTTATCATTTAGACTGACTATCATTTTTCTAGGCCCAAGACTTTATTCAGTTTAGTAAAGACCTTGCAGTTACAGGCCTACAGGCCTACCCTATTTAATGTCTCAATTTTCCCTTTTAACATATCAGTGATGATATGCTGCATAGAAAAGTTCAATCTTAAAGCCGAAAGAAATAAGATTACTTCCCGGGAAGAAAATATGCCTATAGAAATAAGATGGAGTTCCAGTTAGAACTTACAAATATGTGTTCACATAAAACGAATTCACATAAAACGCCCTCGTTTATCGACCATAAACTCGTTTTATGTGAGACCCTACTGTATATTCCAAGCTCTCAACAGCAATGAAAATTACATCAACAAAGTAAACGAAAACCTAACATTAACAATTACACAAACAGCAGAAAAGATAGGGAACACAAACACCAGTAAAGAAAGCAAGTACTCACAGACTCGTGTAAATCTAATAAAATGAAGAAAAGCAATGGAAATCAAAACAAAGAGATGAAATAGAGAGAGCAGAACTAAACGAGCTAATCAACAAACGACGACGGGAAGAAGAAAGAAAAGAAGCATGGACTTAGTTGAAGACACTATTAGGAAAGGAAAAAGCCTCAAACTAACACAACATAAACTAGCCTTAGGTAAGCAACAAATTAATCCTTTGAGAGACAGCAATGGTGAAATAATAAACTGTACAGAACAAGTCAAAAAGTTCTAAGAAAACAGTTCCATCAAAAGATTCAACAACAGACACAGGCAAGGTCCCACATATATCTGTAGATGAGGTAAGGTCTGCCTTAAACAAAATGAAAAGTGGAACATCTCCAGGAGATGATGGAGTAACAAGAGATCTTCTGAAGGATGCAGGAGAAGAGGTCTAATGTAGCTCAGCTGTTCACCCAATGTTTGTGTGAGTGGGATGTTCCAGAAACTTGGTGCAATGCAATAGTGATTCTACTTCACAAAAAAGGCGATAAGAAAGATCTCGGCAACTACCGCCCCATTAGTTTATCAGTTATTTACAAGGTGTTCTTAAAAATCCTCACAAATAGGTTAGGCAAAATTATAGATGAAAATCAATCTCGGGAACAGGCAGGATTTACAACTGGATATTCAACCATGGATCAGTTGCATACAATGAACCAGCTAATAGAGAAAACCTCGGAGTATAATAAACCTCTTTGTTTAGCTTTTGTAGACTACGGAAAGGCATTCGATTCAGTAGAGATAACAGCTATAGCAAACTTGCTACATGAACAACAAATTAATGAAACATATATAAAACTGAGAACATCACTAATAGCATAAAGTATTTTTTGATGTATTTGTTTTCTTTTCAGGTACTTTAGTTTTTTGCATGGCAGTTTTTATGCATGAAGTGCGTCTCTACTGGAAAATGTACAGTATACACAAAAGGCACTGCTGTGGTCCGATTACACAGACACAAAGAAGATAAAGATTGGGAGAGGAGTGAGGCAGGGAGACACAATCTCACCCAAGCTTGTCTTGAAGGGGTTTTCAGAACATTTTCATGGGAATCAAACGGAATTAATGTAGACGGGGAATACCTTAACCATCTCCAATTTGTAGATGACTTTGTATTAATTTCAGATAATGCAGAAAAACTCCAAGATATGCTCAATAATCTCAATAAAGAAACTCAAAATAAGTCTAAAAATGAACAGGAGTAAAACCAGTTATGTACAATGATAAGGCTCAATGCAGAATAACTAGGATTGATAACAATATTCTAGAGGAAGTAGAAGAATACAATTATCTTGCCCAAGTAATGAAAAAAAAAAAAAAACAATGAACATGAAATAGTAAGGCGAATCACTCTAGGATGGAAAGCATTCGGCAAACAGAACATCATGAAAAGTACACTACCAATATGCCTTAAACGTAAAGTATATAACCAGTGTGTGCTACCAACCATGATCTATGGATCTGAAACTTGGAAACTAACAAAACCAATGGAGAATAAGCTTAGAAGTGGGCAAAGACCAATGGAAAGATCAATGCTAGGAATAACACTTAGAGATAGGAAGAGAGCATCGTGAGTATGAGAGCAAACCAAAGTCAAGGATATTCTTAAAACTATTAACCCATAACTGTCGGGGCGCAACATAAGTCGAGTATAATAAATCTGGACTATCTGGCGGCGCTCGACATAGGTCGTGTGGCAATTTCAGCACGTAATGTTGCTGAGAGAGAGAGACAAGTGGTGGCAGGAGAGTAGCGAGCGTATGACTGCTCCAGACCACCGCGGCGAACCTACTGACACGAATCCCACCTCCTCCCTCCCTCTCTCACTCGCTATATACGGAATTGTATGGGGAAAGTGCCGAATTACATGCTTTTTGCACTCGCGTTGCGCGGTTGTTGCAAGAAAACTAGCCATCATAAAAGGATCGTTATGGTGTCATTGGAAAGCTCTGTTTATGCCCTTTCAGGGATAGATACTTGTTTTACGCTCTGGGTCTTATTTAGGCATGAAAATGATCACGTAAACAGCCCTATTTTGGCTAAAAACACCCCGCTGGTGGCTACATATTATATACTGCCTAGGCCGCTCGTAAGGTGTTAAAGAGCAGAAATGGAGATGGGCAGGACATGTAGCAAGAAGAGAGGACAATAGGTGGAGTAAAACACCAACTCACTGGACCCCTAGAGAGGGAAAGGACGATAGGAGAAGACCGGACAGGAGGTGAAGAGACAGAGAGAAAAGACTGCAGGGGTAACATGGCAACAGATGGCAAAGTCTCGGGAGTCATGGAAAAGGTTAAGGGAGGCCTTTGTCCAGCAAGTGGACTCCTAATGGCTAATGATAATGATTTTGTAGGTTTCTAACTAGGCATACCTGGCTGTAAACAATTTTCTCAACTTATATAGGAACTTCTGGAGTTTATAGCTAAATAATATACCAATAATACCGTCATACTAAAAATTACAAAGCTTCGTTCGTGGATTATGGCTTATTTCTAGCTAGGCTAAACCGTATTATTATTTTTTTTAAATCAAAGATTGAGGGAGCACAATAGCAAATAAAGTAGAATATTTGCAAGATGTTCACTTTTCAAACTATTTTTTTTATGAGGTAGGCAAAAGGCAAAACTGTCTGTAACGAGTGCCTCCCTCGAAGTTGAAAAAGTGACAGGGCCAAAATCAAGTAATGTTCGAGCTTAAATGTCTGGACAAACGGAGTTTGAAGCAATTTAACACTAGATTAGCGGGCTAGCGGTTTATTTATATGTACCGCCCAGCGGGGTGTTTTTAGCCAAAATAGGGCTGTTTACGTGATCATTTTCATGCCTAAATAAGACCCAGAGCGTAAAACAAGTATCTATCCCTGAAAGGGCATAAACAGAGCTTTCCAATAACACCATAACGATCCTTTTATGACGGCTAGTTTTCTTGCAACAACCGCGCAACGCGAGTGCAAAAAGCATGTAATTCGGTACTTTCCCCATTAAATTCAGTATGTAGCGAGTGAGAGAGGGAGGGAGGAGGTGGGATTCGTGTCAGTAGGTTCACCGCGGTGGTCTGGAGCAGTCATACGCTCGCTACTCTCCTGCCACCACTTGTCTCTCTCTCTCAGCAACATTACGTGCTGAAATTGCCACACGACCTATGTCGCGCGCCGCCAGATAGTCCAGATTTATTTAACTCCACTTAGTGAGTGCACACATACAAGAAACAAAGTCCGAAACAGAAGGATTGAAGTGAAAATAAGAGAAAAAAAAACAGTGACTAAGAACATGATGCCAACAATGGACGGGGATCAAAACAAATCCGACCCAGAGTGCCCCGACTGCGGAATCAAGTTCGCAGGTGAAAAAAATGCAATCCAATGCGACTACTGCCGGGATTGGCTGCACTATTTCTGCACAGAACTCCCTGCCTATCAAATTCTCAACTATGCAAAAACGCCAAGGAAATTCATGTGCAAAACATGCTGCCTAACAAAGTTTGACACAAAAGGTGAGTGGGTGGCCGAGGCAGAAACAGCCGTTCTCCAACACAAGGAACGAATAACCAATTCTGGAGCGATAAGTAAGGTAAGAAAAATCCATGTTCAGCTCCAGAGCAACAAAGCTGTCACCAACACGCCAGCTGACAATACACAAACAACCAAGGAATTAACTAGGGACACTGACCTAGGCCAAGGCCTACCCAAAAGCCCAGAAGTAGCCGTAGACAAGAGTGACGGTGACAACCCCCATACCAGTACCACAACAAACGTGGCTATAGGCCTAGATCTAGGTATGGGGAACACACCAGGAAATATTAGCATCACAATGCCAGATGCCCATAGCCTCCCCCCCCGCAACACTAGCAGACACGGCAGAGCCTCCTCAAAATGCAGCAAGACAGGTGAGGTCGGGGACCCCAACGAGCACACACCCCACATGCAACGGATGCAGCCATAATGCTCCTACATACAGAAGAACAGGTGAGGTTAGTGCTGTAAATACAAACTCATGGAGACCTAGGCCCAGAGCTGAAAACAGGGGCACCGATATTAGGAGGAAAAGCATGGAAGTATGCAATTTCTACCTAAGAAATGAATGCCGATATGGAGTAGTGGGCATGGGATGCAAACAAGACCACCCAAAAATATGTGCAAAATTCATGAAGCACGGGCGGGATGAAAGAATCGGTTGCAAACGTGGATGGAAGTGTATCGACTACCACCCATATGTATGCAGAATCTCACTTAACAAAAGGGCATGTACTATGAGAGACTGCAATCTTCCACACATCAAGGGAACCAAAATACTGACGCCCAGAAACAACGTCAACAAACCAAGGGAACACGCTACAGGACACTTTCAAAGGGAATTTGCCTACACACCAACTCATGAGGACAAATTAGAAAGCCAACGCAATGCCCTCAGAAGCTGGCCAACCATCCAGCAAACTCACAAGGTCAGACCAGCAGCGGTACACACGGCTATGCCCGACCAAGGTGCTTTTTTAGAGGTAGTAATGGGACGTCTTCTGGAAGTGGAAAAACGGTCTCAAGTGATAATGGAGAGATTCCTAGCCCAAACCGAGGGGCCAGACATGAACCACAGAGGAAGGTGCAACTACCACTAACTAGTTTTTTTGTGGGCAACATCAGAGGAACATCAGGGTGGAATGGTGAGGAGGGTGGAGAGGTTGCAGGAGGAGGAAGTCAGGGAGGAGTACAGGAGAGCAGTGGGAAGACGACTAGGTGGGTTCGACCTGGAAGTTATGGAGGAAGTGGAGGAGATGAGCAAGGTGTTTAAGGATGAGATCTGTGCAGCATGTGAGGAGGTGTGTGGAGTGAGGAGAAGAGGGAGGGGAGTGAAAGGTACAGCATGGTGGACAGAAGAGGTAAGAATAGCTGTGGAAGAAAAGAAGAAAGCATATAGAGTGTGGTTGGGTAGTAGAGGGAATGAAGATTCCGAGAGACAGAAACGAGCGAGGTACGTGGAGAGTAAGAGGGTGGTGAAGAGAGTAGTGAAGGAAAGTAAGAGAAGAGTAGATGAGGAATTTGGAAGGAATCTGAGTGTAAAATGGAGGGAGAGTAAGAAACTGTTCTGGAAAGAAGTCAAGAAAGTTAGGGAAGGTAGCAAGGGAAACAGTAAGGGTGTGAAAGATAAGAATGGGAGAATGCTAGCCGAGAAGCAAGAGAGAGTCGAAAGATGGAGGGAGTACTTCAGTGAGTTGCTAAATGAAAGGAATGAAGAGCCAGCAAACATAGCTGGATATGGTATGGGAGGGAGAAGAAGAGAAGTAGTGGAGGAGGAGGTGGGGATCAGGTCAGAAGTGTGGGAAGCCATGAAAAGAGTGAAGTTGGGGAAAGCACCAGGAACAGATGGAGTGTGTGGGGAAATGTTGAGGTATGGTGGTGAGATAGTGATAGAATGGGTATGGAAAATGTGCAAACTAGCATGGGAGAAGGGGAGTGCACCCGATGACTGGAAGACTGGCATAATAGTCCCCCTATATAAGGGCAAAGGGGAAAGGGGAAAGAGGAGTGTGTGGTAACCACCGAGGAATATGTCTTCTAAGCGTAGTAGGGAAGGTATACAGTAGGGTAGTGATTGAGAGAGTGAGAGTGAGAACGGAGAAATGGATAGGCGACGAGCAGGGAGGTTTTAGGAAGGGAAGAGGATGTGTAGATCAGATTTTTACCCTGAATTGTGTTGTGGAGAAGTATCTGGAGAAGAAACAAAAGGTGTATGTTGCCTTTATGGACTTGGAGAAGGCCTATGACAGAGTGGATAGAGAAGGTTTGTGGAAAGTACTTAGAATATACGGAGTAGAGGGCAAGTTGCTGAAAGCAGTGAAGAGCATGTATGAGGGTGCAAAGGCGGCAGTACGTGTGGAGAGTGAGCAGAGCGAGTTCTTTGACCTGAATGTTGGTTTGAAACAGGGGTGTGTGATGTCCCCGTGGTTGTTTACTGTATATATGGATGGAGTCATGAAAGAAATACTATCAAGAGCAGTGGATGTTGGTGTATCGCTGAAAAGGGAGGGAATTGAGTGGAAGCTACCTATACTGCTGTTTGTGGATGATACAGTTCTGATGAGTGATAATGAATGGGAATTGCAGGGTCTGGTAAATGAGTTTGGAACAGTGTGCGAAAAACGGAATTTGAAGGTAAATACGGGGAAGAGCAAGGTTATGGTCTTCGAAAGGGGTGAAGTCACAGAGTGTGAGGTGAAGCTGAACGGTCAGGCTATGGAGATCGTCAACTCTTTTAAGTATCTGGGCAGTGTGTTGAGTAAAGATGGGACTATGGATGAAGAGGTGCGGGAGAGGGTACAACAGGGGAAGAGGGTTGTAGGAATGCTAAAAGCAGTAACAAGAAATAGGGTGGTCAGTATGGAAGTGAAGTCCTTGCATGACAGTGTGGTAATCCCGACACTGACTTACGGAAGCGAAGCATGGACGTTGGTTGAGAGACTCAGACCAAGAGTGAGAGCAGTGGAAATGAATTACTTAAGGAGTGCGTGCGGAGTTACATGGAGGGATAGACAGACTAATGAGGAAGTAAGAAGGAGGTGTGGTGTGGAGGTAGATGTGCTGGAAAGTGTGAAAAGGAACAACTTGAGATGGTTCGGCCATTTGGAACGTATGGAAAGCGAGAGAATGACTAAGAGGGTGTACGAGAGCGAGGTGGAGGGACAGAGGGGGAGAGGTAGACCGAATATGAGGTGGAAGGATGGAGTGAGGAACTACATGAACGAAGGCGGTGCTGGTTGGGGGGAGGGGCGTCGACTGACTGGGGACAGAGGTGCATGGGGGCGGTTCGTTCGTGGCCACCCCTTCGGGGATCACGGCGTCAGGCAATAGATAGATAGATCAGAGGACTTTACCCACGAAACAATCAATGTAAAGTCCCTATGTTGGAAGAAATTGCAGAGGAAGACGACTCAATTTTTCTAGCCCTCACAGAAACACACCTGAACGAAAACATTTTGGATGCAGAGATCAATATCCATAATTTCACTATATTCAGAGCCGACAGAGAGGACAGAAGCCACGGAGGAGTAGCACTCTACCTAAGGGAGGATATGGCTGCAAATACCGAAACTTTAGTTGCATTCTCAAACGGCACAACAGAGCTACTAGCAGTACACATGACAAACCGACATGCTCATCATCATTTTGTACCGACCTCCAAACACCACAGGGGAAATTTTCAAGGAGGTCACAGAGAAGATACAATCACTCCTACAAAATCTTCCAACTCCCGCTACAGATGTCATCATCACAGGAGATTTCAACCTGCCCATCATCAATTGGGCAACCATGAAAATAGATGGAGGAACCAGGGATGAAAAACAGCAAGCCAAGGAGCTAATGACTATCACGGACACTGCATACATGAAGCAATACATCGAGGAACCTACAAGAGGCAACAACACACTGGACTTACTATTTGGCAACAACTTCGACTTGGTACACTCGTACGAAACTGTAAAAACTATAATGTCCGACCACAGCCTCATCAAAGTTAGAACCCCCACACCAGCCGCCACACCACCAAGAAGATGTCAACAGGAATCAAGCCAAATACCCTGCACCTCTCTGAAAGATCTCAACTTCTACAGCAAAGATATAGACTGGGACAGACTGAGAGCAGAACTGGCAGGAACTGATTGGAGGGCACTATTCGAAGATAAAAACGTCGACGAAACTCTCAGTATCCTCCAGAAACAATGCCTGGAGACCTGTAAAAACATCATACCACCCAAATCAAGCAGGAAGCAGATCAAGCGGATTCCCAGAGATAGAAAAATACTAATGAAGAAAAGGACGTACTTGAGAGCCAAGCAAAGGAAGACCAGCTATGCGCATAATATCACCAAACTACAAGAAGAGCTCGATGAAGTTGAACGTAAACTCATCCAGTCACACCAAGAGCAAAGAACACGCGAAGAACTCCAAGCAGTTGCAAACATACGAGTAAATAGCAAATTCTTCTATGCATACGCAAAAAGGAGACTCAGGAACACCTCAACAATAGGACCACTTGCAAAACCTACGGGCGAACTTGAGAGTGACCCAACCGAAATGGCCAAGATACTCAAACAGCAGTACGAAAGTGTCTTCAGCCCGCCAAATGAAGACAAGAAAATCGAGAATGCAACGACTTTCTTTGGCAACGCTCCAGGGACACCACATCAACTCTCCTCGGTAACAGTATCAACAGAGGACATAATAGCAGCCATCGACAAGATTGGACCAAACTCTGCGGCAGGACCAGACGGCTTTCATGCCCAACTGCTAAAAAACTGCAAACATCAGCTAGCCTTGCCTCTAAAACTGCTGTGGAGCAAGTCCCTCCAAACTGGATATGTACCACAATCCCTAAAAGAAGGTAATGTCACACCAATACACAAAGGGGGTAGTAAAGACATAGCCAAAAATTACAGACCAGTGGTGCTGACATCACATCTTATTAAAATCATAGAAAGAACAATACGAGCTAAGATGGTCAGCTTCCTGGAAGATAACGAGGCGTTCAATGAGGGGCAACATGGCTTTAGACAAGGCCGCTCCTGCCTCTCACAACTACTATCACACTACGACAAAATCCTACAGGATATTCAAGACGGAGAAAATGTAGACGTCATATATCTAGATTTCGCCAAAGCTTTTGACAAGGTGGACCATGGGATCCTTCTACATAAACTCAAATCACTGGGAATAGGGGGAGACCTTGGAAGATGGCTCCACAGCTTAATCACCAACAGAAAACAAAGAGTCACGGTTCAAGGAAGCCTATCAGAAGCAGATGGGGTCATCAGCGGAGTACCACAAGGATCAGTACTGGGATCTCTCCTATTCCTCATCATGATAGGAGACATCGACAGGGACCTGGAACACTCAACAGCCACATCGTTTGCAGATGACACCAGACTCATGAAGAAAATCACCTCACAACATGATGCTCAGCTACTACAACAAGACTTGGACAAAATCCTGAAGTGGGCAGAAGAAAACAACATGGCCCTAAACGGAGACAAGTTCGAGCTTCTAAGGTACGGGAACAAGAGAGCACTACAAAACGACACCAACTACAAAAGTGGACAGCAAGAAATTACCGCCAAGGACACAGTGAAGGACTTGGGAGTAAATATGAGCAGTGACGCTACTTTTTCCCAGCATATTACCAAAGCCACAACAACAGCAAAACAAATAGCAGGCTGGATCCTGAGAACCTTCCACACAAGAAATGAGAGGTGTATGCTAACACTGTGGAAGTCACTGGTCCTACCACGACTGGAGTACTGCTCTCAGCTCTGCTCTCCCCAAAAAGTAGGAGAAATAACAGAAATTGAAGCCACCCAGAGGACATTCACCAGTAAAATCCATGGGTTTCAACACTTTAACTACTGGGAGAGACTTAAGGAGCTGCAGCTGTACTCACTTCAAAGACGTAGGGAGAGATACATCATCATCTACGTCTGGAAGATTTTGGAAAAAAAGGTACCAAATCCAAACATCCAAGAGACTCAGCACCAAAGGCGAGGGAGGCTGTGCTATGTGAGGACTACGCCGGGATCAACACAAAAAATCAAATCCCTGATCCATCACAGCTTTACATACAATGGAACCAGACTGTTCAACTGTATACCAGCCCCTCTCAGGAACATGACCGGGGTGTCTCCAGACACCTTCAAGAAACACTTGGACATGTGGCTGGCCAAAATACCGGACCGGCCACCAACACCAGGATACCCCAGCACCAACTCCAACCGACTTCTGGAATGGAGAGTGGAAGAAAGGGAGCTGCCTGGTCGCAGTGGAGCCCCAGCTCAACTGTGTCACTAACGGACGGAATACAACTAAGTGTAACTAAGTGTAAGTATATGTTGCGCACCGATAGTTAGGGGTTAAGTCATAGTGAAAAGATTGATAGCCCATTAAAACAAAACAAAGCCCTACACCAGAGTTATCACTTTAACAGAATGCAAACAACACAATTATGCGGCAAGTACTATTGTAATTGTCGATCTATCTATTGCCGGATGTCTTATTCCTCTTTATGAGGGTGGCTATACATAAAACGTCTCCAAGTGGACTTGTCCCCAGTGAATAGGACAATCCGTGGCAGTGTAACTGTAATTATATATTTTCATAGTACAGTACAGTAGGGTCTCGTAAGATGCCAGATCAGAAGATGCGATTCGCATAAGATGCGAGGGCCCCCAAATAATAAATTAATTATTTTAAGATGCGAGACTGACCATAATTTGCGAATCGGAGGCTCAAAGTGGGCTAAATCCGAGGAGAAACCTTAAGATGCGAAATTTTTTTTAAAATGCGAGCCTTAGGCGGGACGTTTTTCCGTGTATCTTAAGATGCGAAATCGTAAGATGCGGTCGCATCCATCGACCATAAACTCGCATCTTACGAGACCCTACTGTATATAATAGATATCTAAAATTTTCTTGCTGCTATGACTTGATATACTAGTGGACCAGCCTCACGTATAATACTAAAGATCTTCGATAGAACTAAAAACTTGACTCGATGGTACAAAAACACTAAAATTGTCCGAATTTGCCCCAGTTCACGGTACCCCTTTCAGTACCGGTGAAGTCTTTTTAAAAATGGACACCTAAATGACACGAAAGGTCTTAAAAATTTCAAATAAGTTTTTGTTTTGTCGTTGAACACCTACCTCCAGTACGAACGGTCCGCCAAGCAGTAAAACACCTACCTCCAGTACGAACGGTCCATCAAGCAGTAAAACACCTACCTCCAGTACGAACGGTCCGCCAAGCAGTAAAACACCTACCTCCAGTACGAACGGTCCGCCAAGCAGTAAAACACCTACCTCCAGTACGAACGGTCCGCCAAGCAGTAAAACACCTACCTCCAGTACGAACGGTCCGCCAAGCAGTAAAACACCTACCTCCAGTACGAACGGTCTGCCAAGCAGTAAAACACCTACCTCCAGTACGAACGGTCTGCCAAGCAGTAAAAACTCTTGTAAATGGTTCATCTGCCGCAGGTCCGCCACTGCTTTCCATCTGCAATTTACAAGAGCTATGAGGATGTGTGTGAATTTATGTTTTGTTTTTGTGTGTTCATTGTTTTTTGATGTGGTGTTGTCCCTATTCGGGCTCTGTCTTGAGTTGTAGCACCTAGTTTTTTGCTGAATAAATTTCTTTTCATGCAGATACTTGATTGATCATTCAGGAGGGCCTGAATATGCCCAAAATAGCCCAAAATCCCCCGCTAGACGAGGGTTAAGAGAGCTCTACTCAACGCCAGTCTACAGATTGGAAACCGCACTACGTTTATAGATGCGTGGGAAATTTCTAGCAGTTAAAATTAAAAAAAATACGGTAGCCTAGGCCTAGACGTTTTTCGGCCAGATCGCCCGGATACGACCTCCGTCCTTAGGAGGACCTGCCCGGGCCACGAGGGTTAAAGGTTAAGTACATGACTACGATTGATAGCGCCTAGTTTTTTGCTGAATACATTTCTTTTCATGCAGATACTTGATTGATCATTCAGGAGGGCCTGAATATTCCCAAAATAGCCCAAAACCCCCCGCTAGACGAGGGTTAAGAGATTTTTCCTTTGCCCCTCAACTTTCTCTTCATAATTGCTGAGAGGCACAGGGCCCTGGGTGGGGCTTTGGTTTCCCGGGCGTTTCCGCACCCTCCTCAGCTCCCCGCCATGGAGTGGCTTCGGTCACCCAGGCTTTATTGTGGTAGGCAGGGAGGGTTCTGTGGGGGCGGTCGGTTATGGCCTTGGTTTTGCTTGGGGCCTTGGGGCTGTTCGGCCAGGCAGCCTGGGGAACAGCAACAACAACAACAACCAAAATACTGTACTGTACTGTGCAGGAGAATAAAAAAAACACATCCAAAATTGCACATGATAAGAAAATGGATCAACTGAAAACGGTGGTGCAATGGTCAACTCCTCTGCGATAAGTGTCCATGTAAGGCTTTAAAATATTGCTTGAAAATAGTAAATATTGTAAAACAACTACTAAAACTTTGAAATGCACCCACAAATAAACCATACTTTTAGGCTACTGGTATTCTTTTGGCATTAGGTCCAGGTCTGAATCTGTGAATGTTATCGTCCATAATGAAGTGTTGGTATCGTACAGTATACTACTGGCCAATACTGTATGTGTTATTCCTGCAGGAAATGTGTAATAAAAAAATATATAAAAATAAGGTAGGACGCAAAATTTGGCCAGACCCTACTCTACAGATGGCCCCATGCGACGGCCTAGTACAGTCAGACCCCCCAAAACGCGTCTATATGGACGGAAAAGCGTGGTGCATATATTGGGGATTCGCATATAGTAATAGGAATAACATAACTTATGGAGAAAAATACATATGGCCGGCAGCCCGCCCCACAGCCCAGACACATACATTTTCGATCTAAATCAAAAATCAATAGTTAAGAAAGGCTATAATAAGCCTACAATAATAGAAACATAAACAAAGACCATTGCTTACCTTAAAATTGAATGCTTAGCAAGTGTGCATGATACGCAATTAATATAGCGTATCCTGGACACTTGGGCTAAGCATTTAATTTTAAGGTAAGCAATGGTCTTTGTTTATGTTTCTATTATTGTAGGCTTATTATAGCCTTCTTAATAAGCTATGTATATATTTGCCGCAAGTTTCACATAGTTAAACACACTAAGAAAATATTAAACAAAAAATAGTAAAATTTACCAACAAAATTGAACCCAGACCTAAAAATCTACCACTATTTCTGTATTATGTAAGCAATTTATTTTTAGTAGAAGTGGAGTGATACTGCTACTATTACCACTCCCATTTAGCCCTGTTATATATACTACAACCATCCTACCGGTATATAGATTTTTATCTGGTATTTCTTTTGACTTGGGCCATCCGTTGAATGTGAACGCAGCGCTGCCTAGAGGGGATACTCGTGGACGTAAACAAACCCTCACCCGCCTCCTCCAACGATATCATTAACCTAACCTGGGAGTGGGGGCTGCCTGGCTGCTCCCCCCATCTCCCGCTGCTCATAAAAATTATATAGAAGCCATTACTGTAAGAAACTGTAAGAAATTAAATTACCATAAAGTACTGCGGGAGAATGAAAAGCACCTTCGAGATTGCGCGTCATAACAAGAGTAAACAGGGGTTGCGAGGGTAAACTCGTCCGAAATTATCATAAATCATCTAAATATTCTTAATCTAACCTAGGGCCAGGTTAGCATAAACTGAACAACAAGATGTGGAAATATAGTCGAGCCAACCAGGCCAAGTGGTACAGTATATCTCTATTGGTCTAAAACTGGTAAGATGTCTGCCTCGTAACCCAAGGGTCTCAGGTTCGATTCCCATTCTAGGTATACTTTCGGGAGGCTATTTTCGCAACAAACGAAGTTTAGGCGTTGGTAAAATTGTCAAGATGCCATTCCGAGAAGTGCGGGTTTCCGAGTAAAAAGTCCGAAATATCGGGGTTTACTGTATTACCTAATTGTATTTACCTAATTGTAGTTTACAGGAGTTGAGCTAAGCTCGTGTTGTCCCGTCTCTCAGTCTACTTTCATCCAATTTTTTCTTGAAAATATGGATGTTCCTTGCCCCTACCACCTCCTCCTCCAGCCTATTCCATTTGTCAATACATCTATAGGGGAAGCTAAACTTCCTGATATCGTTCTTGCAGGTAGGTCTTTTTACTTTGTAGCTGTGGCCTGTTACATGATTTGAATAAACCGCGCTTGGCGCCACCTAACTCATTACCCACAATGCAAGGGGGTCTGCCCGCTACTAACGGCTAGAGAATAAACACAGCTGTCTCACTCCACCTGTCTCTTCTTCATTACCTGCATTGACTTCTATACCTGAACTCACCATGCCCATTACTACTACAACTAAGAACACGAAACATGGTGGCAGCCTGGTGAAGATGGAGATGAGAGGATAATCCCGAGTATGCTGTGTATTGGAAGAAATGCTGTTGTGTTGTGTTGCTGCCCTTGCCGAAACATTCAAATCTGCGAATGTCGGACCAATATGAACCTGCTGATTTCTCCTGCCTGTGAGTCAAGTTCATCTTTGTGGGTGCTTTAACTGTCCTACCCGACTTAGTAACATAGTCACCTACTACAGGAGATCTGATACAGTCCTCACAACTCACAGTCTCAGGTGCCAAGGACGCATCACATACGGGTGTTATGTTTTCATTATTACAAGTCTTTCTAGGTGTCCTGGCCGGTGTTGAAGATCGTAGTTGTAGACGGTTTCTCCTGTACGTACCTCCGTCATTCGTTGTTACCTCATAACTTCGGGTATTCAGTCGTTTGTCCACAGTTGCCTCCTTCCATTCCTTCTTTGGATAATTTATTGGTTGTACTCGCACGGTATCCCCGATAGACAGAGGTTTGAGGCTTCTTTTATTCATGTAGCATTCCGCAGTTGTGGCTTTTTTATTTTCCATGCGTTCTCGTTCCCCAGCATGAGTACTTGGATGCAGGCGGACACTGGTAGTGGGGATTAGAGTTTTGGTGCGACGTCCCATAAGACGTTGAGCTGAACTAGTTGTCATACCTTCTTGAGGGGTATTACGCATGTTCAGTAATCCAAGATAGGGATCTTCTTTGGCTCGATGGCACTTCTTCATCATTATTTTAACAGATTTCACTGCGGCTTCAGCTGCACCGTTGGATTTAGGGTTTCCAGGACTTGAGGTTTCGTGGCAGAACTTCCACGTCTTTGCAAATGACTGAAACTGATGAGATGAGAACTGTGGACCGTATCACTTATAACAGTGTCAGGTATGCCATGTCGGGCAAAGTGGTGCTTAAGTTTTGTAATGACGGCCTCCGAGGTTGTTTCTGAAAGATAGTCCACCTCAATAAATTGACTAAAGTAGTCCACAGTCACAAGATAGTCTCGGTTTTGGATGGTGAATAGGTCAGTTGCCACTCTCCCAGGGACGTTCTGGAACTTCATGTTGATAAAGAGGCTCAGGGGATTGCTTAAATGAATAGGATGCGCAGACATCGCAGGACTCGACAAACATCCGAATTTCAGAAGACATCCTAGGCCAGTAAATCAGCTCCCTCGCTCGACGTAGGCAGGAATTCACACCAGAATGGCCAGCATGCACCTTCTCCATCATCTCATACCGCATAGAGCTCGGGATTACAACTCTCTCACCTCTAAGGATGACACCATCTTCAACAGACATCTCATCTCTATAGCTAAAATATGGAGCCAAGCAATCTGGAAGGCGAGTCTTCTCATTAGGCCACCCTTGAACAATAACTACCTTGAGTCGCTTTAGAGTTGAATCCTCTTCTGTGGCACGGCGTATCTCCTGGAGGCAAGAATCACAGAATTGGGAGTAGGCTAGACTGTTCACAGAAAAGGAATCGTCTCCTGTGTCAGGTAGGGGAGCACGCGAAAGAGCATCAGCAATAGGGATCTCTTTACCGGGGCGGTACATCAGCAGGTACTGGTAGTCTTGAGTGCGGAGGAGCATTGATTGGAGTCGTCGCGGGGCACGAGATAGTGGCTTGTTCACTATGGACACAAGTGGTTTGTGATCTGTGAGGACCCTAACTGATCTCCCATACGTATAGTGATGAAATTTCTCCAATCCATACACTATGGCTAACATTTCTTTTTCAATCTGCGCATAGTTTCTTTCAGATTTAGACAAGGATCGACTGGCAAAAGCTACAGGCTTCCCATTTTGCATTAGCGCAGAGCCCAGACCATACTCGCTAGCATCATTTTCCAGGGTAAGCTCATCACAGGGGTTGTAAAATGCAAGTACTGGGCTACATGTAATCATATTCTTAATTTGATCAAAAGCTTCTTGTTGACTGGCAGACCACACCCAAGAAACATCTTTCTTTACAAGATTATGTAAGGGATATAAGACAGATGATGAATTGGGAAGAAACCTTGCAAGATAGTTAACAATGCCTAAGAAGCGTCTCAGTTCCACTACATTTGTAGGAGCCGAGTACTCACATATAGCTCTAATTTTGTCAGGATCAGTTACCAGGCCATCTTTTGTTATACAGTGTCCCATGAATTTGACATTATCAGTTCTTAGAGTGAGCTTGTCCTTATTTAGCTTTATATTCATTGCCTGACACCTCTTAAAGAATTGCTCCAAGTTGGTGTCCTGCTCTTCCAGAGATTTCCCATGAATGATCACATCATCAGCTATGCACACTACACCAGATAGACCTTGTAACGCCTTAAGCAGTCTTTTTTGAAAGATTTCTGACGATACTGACAAACCAAAAGGAAGCCGGACCCAGCGGTATCTCCCACAACATGTTTGAAAAGTGGTTAGGAAACTAGATTTTTCATCAAGTTTGATGTGCCAGTACCCAGAGGCAAGATCAGCTTTAGAGAAAACTTTTGACGGGCCCAACTCGTGTAGTGTGTCCTCAAGTACAGGCAGAGTATAACGCTCTCGGAGCAAAGCTTTGTTGAGTTCTCTATATACAAATTCTAATGTCACCATTCTTCTTAGGTGTAACAACAATCTGACTAACCCACTCAGTTGGTTCACTAACAGGTACAATAACACCTAAAGTTTCTAGTCGATCAAGTTCAGACTTCAGCTTAGTCTTAAGTGCAATAGGAACTCTCCTATCAGGCATAATGGTTGGCTGCACCTGAGGATCTAATGAAAGTGTCTGTACACCTGGCAGGGTACCTAGACTGCCACTCAAAATCTCAGCTTTACAGTCAGCCTCAGTCACTTTCAGAGCATCCACACATTCAAATGCATTTTCATTAACCGTGATTAGACCCATTTGTCTGCTAGCCCGAAGTCCCAAAAGAGGGGCTAAATTTCCTTCAAACACGACAAACTCTACAGAATACTTCTTACCATTCCTTGGATTCTTAAGGCTTCTCCTACACACACCCAAGGGAGTTTGAATGGAGTTGTTCCAGGTGGTAAGAATTCTATTAGTCTTCTGTACATTCCTTGCATACTGTACTGGTAGAGCATTGACTGATGAGCCAGTGTCAATCTGGAAAGTTACCTCTTTATCATCCACCAACATGCAACATTTAACATCCTCACTAGCAGGCTTTACAGAGTTCACAGACATGCAATCTAGAGAATTTACCCATTCTTCATCAGAATTAGAACTCTGGGAGTCATGTTCACACTCAGCAACCTGGCATACAGCTTTCTTTCTGGACCTAGAGGATTTATCAGCAACATTGGCACTACACATGCTTGCAAAATGATCTTTTTCACCACACTTTCGACATTCCAAGTAGTTCAGAGCAACTTTCATATTCCCGGCCATTGCATACATTCCGCTAAAGAGCTTGTTAATATCTTTCTTTGGCGACAAGTTATCTTGTATAATCAACCCTAAATCCTTTTTTTTTTCGGCCTTGCTAATTATATTATCTCCCATCCTGTACTCCCAATTTGGTCTATTCACACTTCTTCCCATATTTAACACATGGCATTTACTTATATTAAATTTCATTTTCCACTTGGTGCTCCATTCGTATATTTTATCTAAATCCCCTTGCAGCTCCTCACAACATAATGTATCATAATTTCAGCATTTACTTTCTCAATTTCACTCTTTTATGGATTCCTACAGTCATATCTCTTAATCTGGGACAGCTTTTGAAGGCGTAGAGCGGAAGCCAAACTAATAACGAATTACGATCGATTTATCAATTTTAGCTTTAGCCTAGGCCTAGCCTTTTTTATTCTTAATTCCCTAGATCTCCTTCGTATTTACTCGTTTTTTATAGGCTAGCCTAATAAGAATTGGTGCAATTTAACTTTTTATTTATATCAGCTTAATCTGCAGTAACCAAATACAATAACATAGGCCTAGGCCTAAACCGAAAAATACTGTATTACCGAAACTAGGCCTAGCCTACCAACATTTTTCCTGTGGTTATTCTTTTTGGTTTTAGGCCTACAGTAGCCTACTGTAACCTAGTTTAAATTAGTTTCAATCCCCGATTTTTTGTTTTCCCCATTAGGCTATCCAACGATATTAAAACGTCATTTTCAGAGTAAAACGTAATTTAATAAAAAAATTTGCCTTGGGATACAGGATGGGATGAAAGGGGTCTTGCCCACCACCCTCACTTATTGAATTAAAATGTAAAACTTGCAAACTAAACAAACCAAAATTGGGACAAGGACAATATAAAGTCAAATTAAATTATCAAAATCGCTATGTGGAAACAACGTTTACTAAAATGAAAATTATTAAATAAAAGAACACAATCCACCACATAGGGTGTACATTACTACATGTGCAAGTTAATCTGTTTCCCAAGCAAACTAATCGCACATATAACAACGCACTATAGTCACGTTAAAGGAAGTAGTCAAGTTTGGGAAGTCCGGGACGTTCTGGCAAATTTTACTAAACTCTGCATGAATAAAGAAACTATATGTTAAATGTCAAAATATTATTTAAAATCAAATTTGCAACATGACAAGACATTAAAATAGTACAAAATACAAATATTGATAAGATATCTATACTATTACAAAATAATATATAAAATACAGTACAGCACTCACTAACGATAGTGCTATCGGGTAGGTACCTGTAAGCATAGCATGCCTCAAGTGACCCCTATCAATAACTACCCTACAAATAACCTACATTTATAGCACAAATAAACTAAGGAAATCGCAAAAGTAAGCAATTGATACTATCGACAATGAATACATAATATAAAGACAAATAATTACAAAATATGAAGTAACAACAGATTTAAACAAAGAGTACTCTTTTAACAAGAACAATAAATTTAAAAAATCATCAATATTAATATTAATAATAATAATAATAGAAAAGAAAAAGAAAAAGATAAACAATAAATACAGACAAAAAGTAAGCAGAGGTTATACAAGAAACTTCAAGTTAAAAATGCTTGATTAAAATTATTGATGTCAAATTTTAGAATACAGTCACAATAATTGACCCTAAAAAGATTAAATTTATGGAACAATTTACTTGCCTCAAAACCTCTGTCCACTAAGAGTCTGTATAGTAACCTAGCTCTAGCCCAAAAGTCATCTACTTTAGTGCAGATTTTACAAAATCTTATTAATTGGGAATAAAAACAGTTATAAGTTATTTTACTATCGATATTACTACTAGGGAAAGGAAAGTTTATTACGTTAAAATTAAAATCATCAACTTTGTGATATACTTTAAGTATGCACTGTTCATTAACAATCTCTATATTTATATCAAGAAAATTTTCAACTTTATAATTTACGTTACATTGTGTGAGGGGAATAGAATTAGGGTAAATAAGTTTAGCAACTTGATTAAAATTTAACAAATTGCAAACAAGAATATCATCAATATATCTACTATTATTACTTAACAGTTTAGCAAGTGCTAATTTTTCTGGAATTTTATTTTTCTTGCTACTGTCAACTAAGTCTTTTATATATTTAAATTCTAAAGCAAGCAAGAATAAGTCTGCAATTAAAGGGCTAGCATTTCCACCCATAGGAATTCCTAATATTTGTTTGAAAATGTACGGCCCGAATCTAACATAAGTATTGAAAAGGAGGAATTTAAGGGCATCTTTAAGTTTAGTTCTATCAAAATATACAGAACTAGTGGGAGTAGAGCTAAGTGATGCATTATTAAAATATGTATAAACATTTATGAAATAATTACCATTCCTAACGAACCTGTCAAAGTGCAAATCTATAATAAAGCAAAGCTCTGAATATACTAAATCTAAAGGCAAATTGGTATACAAAGTTGAAAAGTCGAAGCTATGTACCGAGGTAACTTTCGGCATGGTATTTATTTTATCAATAACTTCTAACGAATTGTCAACACTCAGTATCTAGGGAAATCAGTATCTAGGCTATTTTGCCAGTAAGGGGCTAAAAACGAGTTTTACCACCATCAATAGGGAGAATTAGGGGTAAAAATTGAAGACAACCCGGACAGCTGGGATCTCTTTTCTAATGGTAGTTTTGGGTTCCTATCATGTTATGCTTCATTGCTATAGGCTAGGCCTAGCCTACTTTTTATCCACCGGAAAAGAAAACAAAAATTCTTGGCTTCATTTTATTTTTTTAGCATTAGGCTAACCTAACCAAAAAAACGGTAGGTCAATATTTACGAGTCACACCACAGCTGGAATCTCATTTCTAAGGGTAGTTTTGGGTTCCTATCATTCTATGCTTCATTGCTATATACTTTTTATCCACCGGAAAATATATTTTTTTTTTTTTTTTTTTTTTTAGCATTAGGCCTAACCTAACCTAAAAACCTAACCTAACCTAACCTAAATGTATTTGGGGGCTATTAGATTAGATTAGATTAGGTTAGGTTAGGTTTTTTGGTTAGGTTAATGCTAAAAAAAAAAAAAAACCCCAAGATTTTTTTTTTTTTCCGGTGGATAAAAAGTATATAGCAATGAAGCATAGAATGATAGGAACCCAAAACTACCCTTAGAAATGAGATTCCAGCTGTGGTGTGACTCGTAAATATTGACCAAACGGTATATATTAAGCAAACCACCCACCAATTTTCATGACAATTTTGAAATGCATGTTGGAATCCCTATAAACTGTACTTCATTTTTATGTAAGTTTGATAATTTGGAAAAATCGATTAAGGGAGAAAATTAACATTGAAAATTATGTGTAAAAAGTCTCCCATAAACGGCGGCCCGCTATGTTATTGTAGTTTGCGGCCTAATTTCGTCTGTTAATTCACTTTCTCCTTAATTGGACCCCCTATGAAGTACAACAGATTATGATGACATAATTGGTAGGAAACAGAGAGTCAGCATAAATGGTAGCAAGTCAGAGTGGGGAGCAGTCAAAAGTGGTGTCCCCAGGGATCGGTATTAGGTCCCCTGTTGTTTCTTATACATAAATGACCTAGATTTAGGTATAACTAGTAGGATAAGTAAATTCGCAGACGATACTAAAATGGGGAGATCAATTGATTCAGATAGCGATATAGAGTGCCTCCAAAGGGATCTAGATACCTTACATGAATGGTCAGTAAATTGGCAGATGAAGTTTAACATTGACAAATGCAAGGTATTAAAGATAGGGAAGATGCAAACAAATGTTAATATAAACTAGCTAATTTAGAATTAGAAAATTCAGACTGCGAGAAAGATCTAGGTGTGTTTGTTAGCAATGATTTGAAGCCTAGAAAACAGTGTATAGGCGTTCGTAATAAGGCAAACAGGATTCTCGGGTTCATCTCTAGGAGTGTGAGTAACAGAACTGCTGATGTTATCTTAAAACTTTACTTGTCATTAGTGAGACCCCATATGGATTATGCTGTCCAATTTTGGTGTCCTTATTACAGAATGGACATAGATTCATTGGAGAGAGTACAGCGTAGAATGACAAAAATGATCCATAATATTAGAAATCTTTCGTATGAAGAAAGGTTGAAGAAATTAGGTTTACATTCGTTAGAGAGACGCAGAGTTAGAGGGGATATGATAGAGGTGTTCAAGTGGGTTAGTGGGATTAACAAAGGGACATGACAAATGTACTAAAGCTCAGTGATGGTGAAAGAACTCGTACCAATGGTTTCAAATTAGATAAATTTCGTTTCAGAAAAGATATAGGCAAATATTGGTTTGGTAACAGAGTTGTAGATGGGTGGAATGGACTACCAAGTGCTATAGTGGGATCTAAAACTGTAGGGAGCTTTAAGATAAAATTGGATAAGCATATGGACGAGAAGGGTTGGGTGTGAAAGGGGATCAGCCGGGTTGGGCCAATCAGCGCTCTGCAGACCCCCATAATCCTGCGTTAATCTCTAACCGTTTTGGTAAGATGATCCTCAGGGTATTAGAGTGTTGAGCCTATAATTGATTTGGGGTTGTGTGGGACAGGGATCTGCCTTGCTTAGACCAATCGGCTTTCTGCAGACTCCCATTTTCTTATGTTCTTATGTTAAGTGACGGGTGTTTAGAGGGGGAAGAACTCCCCCCTTCAACATATTACGTGTCTCGCAGTAACTTCTATTATATAAACAACCCAAGAATTTTCACAGATATTTTAAATTTCATTTAGGATGTAATATAACCTATACTCCATGTCAAAATAAGTGTCAACCCTCGAAAAATTCTATTAAGGGAGATACAGAACCTAGAACCTATAACGATATTTGTCCAGGGTTACCCTCCCCATAGACGGCACACAACATGACTCGGCGGACCTCTTTCTCCCTGCCTTTCAGTCTAATTAACACTAGGAATTTACCTAATTTTCTATCCAATGTACCGGTACTATCCAACCAGCGGGGGTGTGGGGGCGGCAGCCCCCACCATAATACTAGGTTAGGTTAGGTAAGGTTGGTAGGTTAGGCTAAAATCTTTAATGTTGCTTAATTGTTGGATAATGGATAATGAGCTTACTGGGTAAGTTCATTTTCTATCCCATGTATCATCCAACAACTTTTGCCAAAACTTGACTTTTGTTTTTTTTCATTTTGGGAGTTTCTTAAGTTGAAAAACAAGAAAACCTGAGCCAACTTTTTTTTGCCACTTTCTGACTTTTATGAAGCTGAAAAATCTTAAAATCCCAGCCAACTTTTGCCAAAACTTGGCTCGATTTTTTTTTCATTTTGGGGTTTTCTTAAGTTGAAAAACAAGAAAACCCGAGCCAACTTCTTTTTTGCACTTGCTGTCTTTTATGCAGCTGAAAAATCTTAAAATCCGAGCGAACTTTTGCCAAAACTTGGTTCGGGTTTTCTCAAGTTGAAAAACAACAAAACCCGAGCCAACTTTCATCATAAAAGCCATTATATCGCCTTTTTATGTCTTTAACCCCACATTTTCCCAGATCTTCATAGCCCTCCCCACTATCGGGCGCCGTGTCTTAAGATCGTTGGATAAAGGGGAAAAAAACATTTGCGGAGGTTGAAACTAATGTCAATCACTATATAGGCCTATTGATGCAAATAAACTAAAACTAAAAAAAAAATAATGAAAATAATTGGTGGGTGGTTTCCTTAATATTTTCCAAAAAAACCTAACCTAACCTAAATGTATTTGGGGGTTATTAGCTTAGGTTAGGTTAGGTTTTTTGGTTAGGTTAATGCTATAAAAAAAAAAAATAGGCCTAGGCTAAAGCCAAGAAAAAAAAAAAATTTCCGGTGGATAAAAAGTAGGCCTATATAGCAATGAAGCATAACATGATAGGAACCCAAAACTACCATTAGAAATGAGATCCCACCTGTGCGTGTTGTCTTAAATTTTTACCGAATTAGGCCTAGGCTAGGTAGCCTATGGGTAAATACTTACTTATAGGCCTACTTGGTCATAGGCCTACTTGGTAGAATTCCGTCCTCTGTGGACGCAGCTAAAGTGGACTTCCGCTGCAGCCAGGCAGCTCCGCAACTCCCTCGTTCCGTCTATTTACTAACGAGTTGGATGCGGTGCTGGGATATCCTGGTGTTGGGGGCTCGTCTGGTACTGTAGCCAGCCATCGGTCCAGCTGACGCTTGAAGGAGTCTGTCGTGACTCCCGACACGGTCAGTTCCCGGACGGCCTTTGGTACAGTATTGAAGAGGCGAGCCCCATTTTTGCTGAAGTTGTTGTGGGCGACTGTTGCTATTTTCTGAGAGGTAGCCTCAGTCCTCTTGATGTAGCACAGTCGCCCTTTTCTAACGTGATTGTTGATGACTAGTCCCACGTCAGGTACCAGCCCTTCTAGGGTCTTCCACACATAAATCACTAGGTAACGTTCTCGTCGTCTCTGAAGGGAGTAGAGCCGCAACTCCTTCAGGCGTTCCCAGTAGTTCATGTGTTGGAGACCCCAGATCCTGCTGGTGAAGGTCCTCCAGTTTGCCGATGTCACCTATCTTGTGGGGAGTCCATAGCTGGCAGCAGTATTCCACCTTTGGGAGGACCAGTTATACTACCCCTCCCCCACTACCCCCCACCACCTCCTCCCTTCAAAACACGCCTTTTAGCATGTTTTTGGATGGTTCAGCAGACGCGGAAACTGAAAAAAACGTATTTTGATAAAAAAAATTAGGTTTAATTCTAGTTTCGCTTTCACATCATACTCATAAATTTCTATGGCTACTTTAGAGTTGTCATATACCATACTTAA
Organism: Paralithodes platypus; assembly: GCA_032716605.1. NCBI lineage: Eukaryota > Metazoa > Arthropoda > Malacostraca > Decapoda > Lithodidae > Paralithodes > Paralithodes platypus. Next base: position 382,812 of record CM064573.1, read on the forward strand.
TTCCTATATATGTCCAAAGCGGCGGAAATGCATTATAAGGAATTATACCTACTGTAAAAAAAAAAAAAAAAAATCTCCCCATATGCGGCACCATAGCTATTACATAATACTAGGTTAGGTTAGGTAAGGTTGTTAGGTTAGGCTAATGTCGTTAATGTAGTTTATTATCATTATATTACGTCTTTTACCCAGCAATTTCCCTGATCTTCATAGTTGGTCGGGAAGCTATGCCTTTACAACGGCGCCTCCCTTTTGTCGCTGTGTACGTGAAACTAGAATTTTACCAAAAATTATCTCCAGCCAGATAAGAGTTTTTCAAGTAATTTGTTGTTGTTTTTTTTTTTTATTTGATATGCAGTGTTGTTTAGGCTAATGTGTCGCATTTTAGTAGCCTATTTTTAACATTAGCCTAACCTAACCTAACCGAAAACTAACCTGTCTCTGCGATAGTCTAAACCCAACTCACGTTCCCTGTTTATGGGTGCGCGAGGGTCTAAACCCAGCACACGTTCCCTGTTTATTGGTTCGCGAAGGTTTTTAATACTTCAATGTAGGCCTAGGCCTATCTATTTCAAGTCAAATATAAATTTCCACACATCATCAAACCATACTAAGTCTAGGCTACTACTAATAATATTAACCCATTAGTACCATGCATCATTCATTCCCAGCATCCTCAACAAGAACCCAAGAATAAAGTCCCTGGTCGACGATGGCTTAGCTATGAATTTGCTATTCACCAAGCAAAAGAGTGATGCACACACAAAGACTGCGGTAGTAAAAATGTCACCTGAAATACGCTCTTCCATTGTGGATGATGGCAATTCTGTGTATGTTGGACTTGTGAGATGTCGTGCATACGATCGCTTCTGGGTAACACAATGTTACCATTGCCAGGGCTTTGGTCATACCAGTGACAGGTGTTATCGGAAAAATGAGGATCCAAAATGCAACTTCTGTGCCGGTACTCATAACTCAAAAGACTGCACCAACAAGACTTCCCCCAAATGTATAAATTGTATGAGCTCCACATCAGTTACGGAGCCGCCAAATCATTTCGCCTCAAGTAGAAATTGTCCTCTAATGACAGCTCAGAGAAATAAAGTTATTGAGAACACCAATTTTGTAGGTTCAAAAAACTGAAAAATGCACATGGGAGCCGGTTGAAACTGGGTCTGTTGAATGTTCGTTCCTTGCGTAACAAAATGGATCATATTTGCGAGATCTTGGATGAACGTAACCTTGATGTATTATGTCTCACTGAGACCTGGTTGTTCAAGTCAGATCTGAATATTATCCAGGCGGCATTGCCTAAAACCCATTCCATAATAAATGTTCCTAGGCCTAGGGGAGATCATCCGGGTGGTGGAGTGGCAGTTGTCTACTCCACATCTCTGGTGAATATCTTGCAAATAAGCCATAACCCAGCCCCTCTTTACTATGAACTGTTGGAAGTGGAAATAAAACTCCATCAACAAATTCTAAGAATGGCAGTTGTCTATAGGCCTGGCCATCGTGGCACAGATAGGGGTTTTATGGAAGAGTTTGGGCAGTTTCTCGAGGAATTTTCTGCTAAAACCGGAAGACTTTTGATATGTGGAGATTTTAATTACTGGGTTGACAGCCCTCATCTGAAGCCATTCTCTCCTGAGTTCCTTGAGTTGACTGATCAGAACAATTTTGTAAACCATGTGTCCCACCCAACTCATATCTTAGGACACACCCTTGACTTGGTTTTCTCTCCTGTGGGTTGTGGTGGTGTTCTGGATGTTGATGTTGAGAATGCTGACCCTAATACCTCTGATCATGCTTTGATTACTTTCAGCTTTGATTTCCCTAAGCCACTCACACATGAAAAAGTAATCAGATTTAGAAATTATAAAAATGCAGACCAAAATTTGGCTAGCAGTGAAGTAAAACAGTACTTGGGAAGTATTGATACTTCCAACCTTACTTCAGATGAGCTGGTGGAGGTACATGGAAATGCACTTAAATTAGTGTTCGATCATCACTGTCCAGAAGTAGAGAAGAAAATCATAGTACGAGATGATTCACCCTGGTATAGCACTCGAGTTAAATTTCTTAGAAGAGCGCGTAGAAGAGCTGAACGTGAATGGCGGAAAAATAAAACAGACTCTACATGGTTGCAATATCTGTCAGCCAGAAGAGCTGTGGTCCACACAATCAAAGATGAAAAGAAAGTGTATTATCAGGGAAAAGTTGACTCGTGTGGTAATGACCAGAGGAGGTTGGCTTCAATTGTAAACAGTTTACTTGGAAAAACAAGAGTCAGCTTAAGACCTTCTGTACCCGATGCCGAGTTGGCTGCCAACTTTGTGGCATTTTTTGCTGGCAAGATAACTCGCATAAGACAGGAACTGGATGATGCTTCTGTTGGTGAAGAACTTTCAGTTGTACTCCAACCCCGACACATTCCTAATAATGTCCTCTCATCCTTTCACTCAGTAGAGGTGGACATGATCTCGTCCTACATAAGAAACCTCAATAAAACATTTTGCCCGTTGGATCCCATAAATGTTTCCAAGCTACCAAGAGTCTATGATCACACAGTTGAGTTTATTTCCAAAATAATTAATAAGTGCTTCTCTGAAGGTAGCTTCCCACATTCTGAAAAGCATGCACTACTCCGACCTACTCTAAAGAAACCTGGACTTGATGTTGAGAACATGTTGAACTATCGTCCTGTCTCCAACCTGTCCTTCATATCAAAGATATTAGAGCGTGCAATACTTGACCAATTACAACCACTACTTCAGCAGAATGAAACTATCCCAATTTTTCAGTCTGCTTACCGACAGCATCATTCAACTGAAACAGCATTGATTAGAGTACATAATGATCTAGTTGAGAACATTTGCAATGGTGTGGCCTCACTATTGGTCTTGCTTGATCTCTCTGCGGCCTTTGACACAGTGGATCACGAGTTGTTATTGAGTGATCTTTATGATTGTGGTGTGCGTGACTCCGCTCTCTTGCTTCTTGGGTCGTACTTGTCAGGTAGATCCCAGAGTGTGATGGTAAATCAAGTGGTCTCGGACTCGACACCCCTGCAGTATGGTGTTCCGCAGGGATCAGTTTTAGGTCCTATCCTATTTATAATTTATATTAGCAGTTTGTCTCTTCTGCTTCGTGCACATAATGTCACCTTTCACTTTTATGCAGATGACACCCAGATTTATGTGAGAATCACAAATATAGTTGATATACGGAGTAAGATGGAATTGTTGATGTCTGATATCAAGAAGTGGATGAGAGCGAGAAAACTTAAACTAAATGATGGTAAAACTGATATTCTCATCATCCGAGGAAATAGAAGAGCTGATGATATAGTGGGTGCCCTCTCCATCAATGTGGGTGGATCTCAGCTGCGACCGGCCAACTCTGTTCGAAATCTGGGTGTATATGTGAACTCCCGATTAGATTTCAAAGAGCATGTAAACCAGATAGTTAAAAGTTGTTACTTGCACATCAGAAATCTCTATTTGGTGAAGCCGTTTTTAACCAGACGTTGCCTCCTGACGTTGGTTCACTCATTGGTCTTCTCTCGTGTTGATTATTGCAATGCCCTGTTGGTGGGTCTTCCAAATTATATTTTGAAGAAAGTTCAGTCTGTTCTTAACAGGGCCGCAAGACTAATTTTTGGTGTTCTACCTAGAACTCCTACTACATCTCTTCACATAGAACTGCACTGGCTGCCAGTAAGAGCAAGAATAGAATTTAAGTTGTGTTTGGTGACTTTTAAGGTTCTCAAATTTGGTGAGCCTAGGTACCTTGCGGAGCTTCTCAGGCGCCCACCGGCACACCATGGTGTAGTTGTGCGTCATGACAATGACCCTTTTCGTCTTGATGAACCAAGGGCTTTCCAGCAGTCTTCTTTCTTTGAGAGGTCATTCTCCTACATGGCTCCGAGGTTGTATAACAGGTTGCCGCTGTCCATGAGACAACTGAGTTCTGTTGAATGCTTCAAGAGACAACTTAAGACTTTTCTCTTTGAGAGAAGCTATGATCTTGAGAGAGGTGTCATGACAGATGGCTATAGAGTTTAGGCTATTTTGCCACTGCTAGTGATTGTTAAATGTGTGTTGTATATAAGCCTTCTTTTGATGCATTGATTTTTGTTCTTTTTTCTTTCTCTTTTCGAGCGCTAGTGAATTCTTCGGAAAAATTGGCGCTTATGAGAAATAAGTAACATGCTTATTATTATTATTACCAACAGAATAACGACAAAATAGGGGTAGTAGGCTCAGGGTGTCAATCCACAAAATATGAATTGTGTTATCATTATGGTTCATTATTTTGTTATCATTATAGCGCGGCGAAGGCGCGAGGTCTAGGGGGGTCCGGGGGCATGCCCCCCAGATGTTTTTTTTTAGAATTTAGGTGTCTAAAACAGTATTTCCTGCAATAAAAAAACAATCAAGATGGAAAATATGGAGACCAAAATTGTGTCAATTTAGCCTAGCCTACCTTTTTTTTTTTGGGGGGGGGGGGGGTTCTGTTATCATTATACAAAAAGTTCATTGCGTTATCACTCAAAAAAACAGCGTCGTTTGACACCCTGAGTAGGCTATAACTGTAGATTTATCAGCCTAGGCTATAGGCTAGGCCCTATTTTTTTTTTTTTTACAGTGCTTTAAATAGGCCTAGGCCTAGTGCACATAAAATGCATTTCCAGTGGTTGAAACAAATTGTAATCTTTGCAACATCCTTATTTTATATCAGTCATCAAATATTGAGAAACAAATAGTGGTAGTTTCGGTAATAGGCCTAAGTACCGACATTATTTTCATAGGCTTCCCAAATCGAGTTGGAGGCACATGGGACATGCGGGATTCTGGGCAATGTGTCGAAATTGGGCCTCCTACGTTCTGTAAGGAAGGAGGAATATATGTAGAAACCTAGGAACACCATAGTTACCTGTTCAGTGTTCCAATTATTTGTATAAATGGTGAGGATTTGTCTTCGCCGGTGACACTAACAAACGTTGGAGGTCGCTTTGTCTCTGGACGTCGGATGTCGGGCTTACTGACTATTCCGCCCTCAGACCATTCCGACTAGAAGATCCCGCCCGCTTAGCTAGGTCCTTCCCGCCCGAATGTTGTGGGCGGGAAGAGCCAAACATCAATCCTTCCTTGGCTGATTCCGCCTTCTAAGATTAGACCGTCCCGCCCGTTTGTAAGGTTCGTGTATACCTTAAACTGTGCTTGCCTAAATGTGCAATGAAAAAGCCTGTAGCCTTGAAATTTGTAATTGTATCTAACCTTGTGTATATACTGTAGGCCTATATATGACGATCAGACTATAACACGCCCATTAATAGGAAAAATCACAACCAATTAATTTGCCAATTGTCCATTTTCAGCCGATGGTGATTAGCATATTTCCCATGTTTATAGAAATCAGTTACTTTGCAAATAGAGTAGCGAATAATGGAGTGATCATGAAAACGTGACATTACCCCTTGAGGTTTATGTCACCTTTTTATTAATTCCGGCTGTCATTAGACTATCTCATACAGCTTAGGAAGGATCTGTGATAGTTGAAATGCTTAAGACTGTCTCGAATAACCTTCCTACTCTGAATAAAATTGCCTCATAATAGGCAAAATATATAATGCAATCACGAATTTCAAGGTTACAGGCTTTTGCATCGCACATTTAGGCAAGATCAGCTGAGGTTGTGTGAACCATACAAATGGGCGGGACGGTCTAATCTTGGAGGGCGGAATCAGCCAAGGAAAGATTGATTGCAATTGGCTCTTCCCACCCACAACATTCGGGCGGGAAGGAACTAGCTAAGCGGGCGGGATCTTCTAGTCGGAATGGTCTGAGGGCGGGAATGACCTGCTCCCAGGCAGAGCCGCAGAACGCCTGTCCCCTCACCTCCCTCCTCCACGGCGGCTTGCTTCATCCCATCCCTCTCCCTTTGTAGGACCTGGAGGCTTGACGGGCATCACCCTATACTAGCTGCGGAGCTATACACCATCTTGGGCGCCTTGGAATATGTCAGAGATTCAGTTCCCCCCCCCCCTTTAATTGACTCTCAATCCTCCCTTGCCTTATTGAGCTCCAGGCGCCCGTCCTCTCATACTTACTTACTTGGTCATCGTAAGCTAATCTTTGACTCACACTCCATCCTCCTCCTTCTCCACTCTCGTGGGTACACAATACACTTTCAGTGGGTCCCTTCCCACACAGGCATACCAGGAAACACCGTAGTGGATGCTGCGGCCACATTAGCACATAATACATCCACTGTTGAATCCTATCCCCTCGATTTCTCCTCTTTCTCTTCACACGTATTTCACTCTCTATGTCTGTTGGAATGCAGCCGTCCCTGCTCTGCTCCGCTCCACTACCCTTTCTGCCAATCGCTCTTCCTCCTCTCCCCTCCCTTGGGCGCGGTCTCCATGCCGTGCCCTGGATACTTCATTAACGCGTCTCCGTCTGGGACACTCCACCCTCAACGGCCATCTCTTCCGGGTCAACCTGGCCCTTAGCCCTTCCTGCCCCTGGTGCCGCTCTGTGGACGAAACCATCCTCCACTTTTTCCTCAGCTGTCCCCGTTACTACTCAGCCAGGACCTCTCTCACACCTCTTGGCGTCAGTGACTTCTCCCTCCCCGTCCTGCTAGCTGGTGTTGGGGTACCGGAGGCTACTAAATCCAAGGTCCTCCTGCTTACGAAGAAGTTCCTGAGGTTGGCGGGGCGTCTACGTCGCCTGCGGGGCATGGGTGCCCTCCCCTGAAATCTACGATGTCCACGTCCTCCCTGTGAAACCTATCCACCAACAAAATCCCCCTCATAACCAAACTATGCCATGACTCAAAGCCCGACATCTTCTGTATTTCAGAGACATGGCTAACCCCCACTATCGTCGATGCCCCCCTATCTATAAATGGCTTCACTCTAACTAGGAACGACTCACCCTCAGGGATTCCCAAACATGGAGTATGCATCTATACCAAAGACAGTATCAAAATATCATGCCCCACCAACCCAAACTTCATTAATACCATAGCAATATACCTCCATAAATACAACCTGTACGTACTACTTACCTACCGCCCCCCATCTAACACGGTAAATGAAGACCTCGAGCTGATAAACTACATAGCCGACTTTAGCACAGGCAAGGAAGTAATAATCGTGGGCGACTTCAACCTCCCAACCATCCGCTGGTTAGAACCCGAACCTTCCCTGGGTGCATCAGCACGTGACACCCACTTCCTCAACCTCTTTCAGGTACTAGGCCTTACCCAGTGGGTCCGAGAGCCCACATTTATCCCCTCTGGAAACATACTTGACCTAGTCCTAACTACAGAGGCAGACAGACTACTGAACATCACCACCAACCCCCCACTCCCCCACTGCAGCCACGTTGTCATAACCCTCAACTACCTGTTCCAAGACTGGGACCCTCCCAACACCCCCCACAATACAACCATGATAAGAGACTGGGCCAAAGGAAACTACAACCAGATCCGAAACTGCCTGAGACAGATTGACTGGGACTATGAACTCCAAGCACGTGACTTAGACAACCTCAACTTCTTCCTTACCTCCACCCTCCTGGACCTAGTCACCCGACATGTCCCGCTAAAGGAACCCAAATGTTCCGGCCCCCCCTGGCTCAGAAAAATTCCCAAACACCTCACAAGACTCTGATCCAACCAATGGAAGAAGTACAAAGAAATGAGGAGAATCCATGGCGGACAGTCCCATCAAGCGCAGCAATCCCTCTTCACCTTCAACTCCTCCAACGACCGACTGAGAGCAACAACAATCTCACTACAATCCGACTACGAAAACAACCTAGCCAGAAATCGCAGCCTCAAACCGAAACTATTTCACTCATATATCAGGAATAAAAAAGTAAGCAGAACCCGGATAGGCCCACTAATGATCAACGACACCCTCACCGACTCACCAGAAGCAATGGCGGAATCCTTCGCCGAAGCCTTCTCCGGGGTGTACGAAATAATCCAGCCAGTGAACCCATTCCCCCACCAGATAGGAGCCGCCCCCCTCAGGCACTCCGAAGTACTGAACCTCCTAAAGTCCCTAAAACCCGACAGCGCTATGGGGCCTGACCTCATCCATCCCCGCCTCCTGAAGGAATGCGCTGCAGAACTTGCCGTTCCACTCACTGCACTCTTCACCCTCTCCCTAGCCACCGGGACAGTCCCACCAACCTGGAAGGAGTCCCACGTCTCGCCTATCTTCAAGAAAGGAAGCAAATCAAACCCGCTAAACTACCGCCCCATAAGCCTAACCTCAGTTGTATGCAAGACCATGGAACGACTGATCACTAAATCTCTCTACAGCTTTCTGGATGACCATCTCCTGTTCGACAATAACCAGTTTGGCTTCAGGCCTTCCAGATCCGTGGTCGACCAACTACTACTGACATACAACTACATCACCACACAATATGACAAAGGTGAAACAGTAGACCTCATCCTGTTCGATTTCCAAAAAGCGTTTGATAAAGTCCACCACCAAACCCTGCTAAACAAACTGAGAGACATAGGAATATCGGGGAATCTCCTTAGCTGGATTAAGAGCTTCCTGCTCGACCGAAAAATTAAGGTGCGCATCAACGAAAAAACAAGCTCAGCAAGACCAGTACTCAGCGGGGTCCCCCAAGGCTCCGTCCTAGGCCCACTGCTGTTCCTCATCTTCATAAACCACATAGGATCACTACTAAGCTGCAAATACTTCATATTTGCAGATGACCTGAAAATATACCTCAGTTGCCCATCATCCTCATACCAAGCCCACGGTGGTATGGCAACCTCCAAGAAAACATCGACCGGCTGCATGAAATTGCCTCTTCGTGGGGTCTAAGGTTTGCCACGGAAAAATGTGGCTCACATGCGCTTCTCCCGCCACAAAACGAACCAGCCTACACAACCCATCTACTTCCTCCAAAACCTGCCCATCAAGCCATCAAACCTGCAGAACGACCTTGGGGTATTCGTCCCAACAACCCTCAAATTTCACCACCATATCCGCCAGGCGGTAAACAAAGCGGGAGGAGTCGCCCAAAACCTGCTCAAGAGTACTGTAAACCGCTCCCCCCAATTCATGCTATCCCTCCTAAAGGTCGACCTAAGACCCATCCTCGACTTTGCGTCCCCACTCTGGAACCAAGACTACCTGACCGTCAGCAGACTCACAGAGTCTGTCCAGAGAATAATAATAATAATAATAATAGTTCTTAAAGCTAGCGCATGCTAAGCTAGCTAAGGATAGCTCAATAAGGCCGATTAGGCGTATTTCCATTGGGGTCCTGTACTACTACCCCATCCCTTTGCTCATGAGGGATGGTAACGACTCAGTGCTTGTGAAAAATCTTTAATGCGCCGAGCGTGGGCGCGAACCCGGGCCTTCTGGGTGGAAGTCCGAGACGCTAGTCACTACACCAAGCGAGCCGCTTGGTGGACGAAGCAGATCTCCGGCCTTAGCGACTACCCATACGACGAGCGCCTACGAAGACTCAAACTCCACTCAGTCAGGGGCAGACTGATCAGGTACGACCAAATCTACTGCTACAAGATCTTCCATGGCCTCTCACCCATCAACCCCACCGACCTCTTCACCATGGCCCCTAGGACTGGCACCAGAGGCCACAGTTACAAAATCCAAGTACAGCACTGCTCCTCTGAAGCCAGAAGATTTTTCTCCCACAGAGTCGTCAAGAGGTGGAACTCACTTTCAGAGGACACCGTTACTGCACCAAACCTCAGACTCTTCAAGCAACGCCTCCACGCAGAAATACACGACTCCCTCCACGAATTTCACTAAAACACTCAAAAAACACACATCTAAAACACCTAACACACATCTCAAACAAACTAACACAACTAAAAAGCTAGTCTCCAACGAGGGCACAATATAAACTAACTATCTTTGCCGGACTCCCAGTAACTGCTACTAATCGTGCATCTAGTTAGAGTGCCCGTATTCATGTCTTGGGCCCCCACTGAACACAGCTGCTCCGTGGACAGTGCGTGGCCCTACCTGGTAAGTAAACCTGGTAAGTAAACCCTGGGGTCCTTTCCGTCCGGGTAGGGTGACATAAGCTTTACAGCTTCACTACCCTATAATCCTCAACAAGAAGAACGCCTTAGCAACGTCAGCTCCCTGAAGATTTAAGTTTACTTGATGGTAACATTCAAGGAGACTACTGCAGGACTCTTCTTCTTACCTCTGATGGGTATAGGCTATCCTAGTGTTTACTAGCCTATACCCCTTTGAAAAGACATTAGCCTAACCTAACAACCTTACCTAACCTATCCTAGTATTATAGGTGGGGGCTGCCGCCCCCACACCCCAGCTTTGACTTAGATTTTTGGTGTATTTGTCTGTAAGTGGGTATTTTTCAATTTGTTGATAACAAAAATCCTCCATGCAGACTATATGGAGAAAAATAGGACGAATCTATTGGTGCCTATTTTCCCTAATAAATTGTTTCTCATAATGTCGCACTACTGTCCTTGAATATTATCAAAAAAATACCAGGTTGGAAAAGGAGAAATAGGCCTAGGCCTACGTCAGCCAAATACAGTAGGTAAAGAATTACGCCTAGCCTATGGACCCAGCAACAAGGGAGAAAGAGGAGAAATAGAGGGAAGGTAGGAAAGAGTGGCTGTTGGGGGTGGGAGGGGGATATAGACTAAATATAGTGTCTGAATTTCTGAAACAAGCAATACAAAACATCATTCAACAGGCTCAGCAGCATATCACTTACCAAACAGTCCTCCCAATATTCCTCTTCTTTACAAACAAGTCTACGTACACTTCACTATTACGCGGATGGAATAACGAATAGTCTACATAAACTACCGCACGCTCACTGTCACACACAAAACTACCACGAGTCCCTCCCACCACACTAAGATCATATCAGATCAGATGAAGATATTGAGGGATAAACCTTTACAATGGCACCTCGTACGATTGAGGTTCTTGTCTTATTTACACTCTTTTTCCTTCTTGTTTTGGAGCAAGGCAGGTGATAGGGTTTCTTGTTACCTGACCCTCACCAAACCGCGCCTTAGCATCGGCTTCCTCTCGTATAGTCCGTTCATTCTAGCTTGGGCAGAAATCGTAATCTCTACCCTCTGTAACTAAAAAAGGGCTGGAGCAAATGCGCTGTCAATTTATACACATATTCCCTAGTCAAGTCTTCCTATTTGGTAGAAATATTAGCTCGATTACTCTTAGTCCTTTTTGAGTTATGAGAGGTTAGGAGTTACGATTTCTGCCCAACCTAGAATGAACGGACTAACAGATTGGAAGTTTGAAGGGGAGGTGGGCTGGTTTTTCTGGCCCCCTTCTCCCTCGCATTTAGCCCCAATGGTTTTCAGATGTTCAGACGTTCGGCCCATTAGTTCAGCGATTCAAAGACATTTCACGCCATTTCTTTGTCAACATAGGAAATTTTATACTACTTACTATCACCAGGTTTACCCCCTGGGGGTTAGGGAATAGAATATGCCCCACGTGCCTTCTGCGTGTCGTAAGAGGCGACTAAAGAGGTTGGGTCGGTGGGCTTGCGACCCCCACCCGGAAAAAATATCTAAGCAAAGAAAAACGAACGAACAGCCTCGGATGCGGACGGAACCAACGTTGACGAACCACGACCGACTAAGGACATGCCTTCGGACATTCTGAGAATGGCTACGTGGAATGTTAGTGGCATGAATGATGGCACAAAAGAGAGAGAGGTTCTGGAAGTGTTAGTGAATGCCAGGCTGGATGTATGTGGAATGACAGAGACCAAATGGAAAGGTTCAGATGTGAGAGAATGGGAATGTGGAATGGGTGTGTGTGCTGGAGTGAGTGAAGGAACAGCGAGAGAAGGTGCATGTTTGTTTGTAAGTAGCAAATGGAAGGAATGTGTAAGAGAGTATGGGTCTGTGGGTTCAAGGATTGTGTGGGTGAGAATGAAAGTAGGAATACAAACGTGGGTGATTGTATGCGTGTATGCCCCGACAGAGGATATACTTGAAAGAAAGAAAGAGGAGTTCTGGATGAATGTGGAGGCATGCCTGGAGAAGTTTGACAAGAACGAAAGAATATTTCTGATTGGGGATATGAATGGTAAGGTGGGTGATAGGAAAGTTGAGGGAGTGGTGGGAGGGTGGGGGGTACCATCAGAGGTGAATGGGAATGGTAGTGCACTTGTGGACGTATGTGTGGGGAGGAGGCTGTGGATAGCCAACACCTTCTTCCGACACAGAATGATCCACAGGTATACGTGGAAACGGATGTTGACGATGAAGGATAAGACAGTGGTGGAACGAAAGTCATTGATTGATTATGTATGTGTGGAAGAACGAATGAAGAAATCTGTGATGGATGCTAGGGTGTATAGGGGTATTGGAGGGGATCTGTCTGATCATTATGTAGTGGTAGCTAAGGTTAGGATACAAAAGAAGTGGGTGAGGAGAGCGGGAGGGAGGCGAGAGGAGGGTGGAGAGGGTGGAGAGGTTGCAGGAGGAGGAAGTCAGGGAGGAGTACAGGAGAGCAGTGGAAAGACGACTAGGTGGGTTCGACCTGGAAGTTATGGAGGAAGTGGAGGAGATGAGCAAGGTGTTTAAGGATGAGATCTGTGCAGCATGTGAGGAGGTGTGTGGAGTGAGAAGAGGGAGGGGAGTGAAAGGTACAGCATGGTGGACAGAAGAGGTAAGAATAGCTGTGGAAGAAAAGAAGAAAGCATATAGAGAGTGGTTGGGTAGTAGAGGGAATGAAGATTCCGAGAGACAGAAACGAGCGAGGTACGTGGAGAGTAAGAGGGTGGTGAAGAGAGTAGTGAAGGAAAGTAAGAGAAGAGTAGATGAGGAATTTGGAAGTAATCTGAGTGTAAAATGGAGGGAGAGTAAGAAACTGTTCTGGAAAGAAGTCAAGAAAGTTAGGGAAGGTAGCAAGGGAAACAGTAAGGGTGTGAAAGATAAGAATGGGAGAATGCTAGCCGAGAAGCAAGAGAGAGTCGAAAGATGGAGGGAGTACTTCAGTGAGTTCCTAAATGAAAGGAATGAAGAGCCAGCAAACATAGCTGGATATGGTATGGGAGGGAGAAGAAGAGAAGTAGTGGAGGAGGTGGGGATCAGGAGGTCAGAAGTGTGGGAAGCCATGAAAAGAGTGAAGTTGGGGAAAGCACCAGGAACAGATGGAGTGTGTGGAGAAATGTTGAGGTATGGTGGTGAGATAGTGATAGAATGGGTATGGAAAATGTGCAAACTAGCATGGGAGAAGGGGAGTGCACCCGATGACTGGAAGACTGGCATAATAGTCTCCCTATACTGTATAAGGGCAAAGGGGAAAGAGGAGTGTGTGGTAACCACCGAGGAATATGTCTTCTAAGCGTAGTAGGGAAGGTATACAGTAGGGTAGTGATTGAGAGAGTGAGAGTGAGAACGGAGAAATGGATAGGCGACGAGCAGGGAGGTTTTAGGAAGGGAAGAGGATGTGTAGATCAGATTTTTACCCTGAATTGTGTTGTGGAGAAGTATCTGGAGAAGAAACAAAAGGTGTATGTTGCCTTTATGGACTTGGAGAAGGCCTATGACAGAGTGGATAGAGAAGGTTTGTGGAAAGTGCTTAGAATATACGGAGTAGAGGGCAAGTTGCTGAAAGCAGTGAAGAGCATGTATGAGGGTGCAAAGGCGGCAGTACGTGTGGAGAGTGAGCAGAGCGAGTTCTTTGACCTGAATGTTGGTTTGAAACAGGGGTGTGTGATGTCCCCGTGGTTGTTTACTGTATATATGGATGGAGTTATGAAAGAAATACTATCAAGAGCAGTGGATGTTGGCGTATCGCTGAAAAGGGAGGGAATTGAGTGGAAGCTACCTATACTGCTGTTTGCAGATGATACAGTTCTGATGAGTGATAATGAATGGGAGTTGCAGGGTCTGGTAAATGAGTTTGGAACAGTGTGCGAAAAACGGAATTTGAAGGTAAATACGGGGAAGAGCAAGGTTATGGTCTTCGAAAGGGGTGAAGTCACAGAGTGTGAGGTGAAGCTGAACGGTCAGGCTATGGAGATCGTCAACTCTTTTAAGTATCTGGGCAGTGTGTTGAGTAAAGATGGGACTATGGATGAAGAGGTGCGGGAGAGGGTACAACAGGGGAAGAGGGTTGTAGGAACGCTAAAAGCAGTAACAAGAAATAGGGTGGTCAGTATGGAAGTGAAGAAGTCCTTGCATGACAGTGTGGTAATCCCGACACTGACTTACGGAAGCGAAGCATGGACGTTGGTTGAGAGACTCAGACCAAGAGTGAGAGCAGTGGAAATGAATTACTTAAGGAGTGCGTCCGGAGTTACATGGAGGGATAGACAGACTAATGAGGAAGTAAGAAGGAGGTGTGGTGTGGAGGTAGATGTGCTGGAAAGTGTGAAAAGGAACAACTTGAGATGGTTCGGCCATATGGAACGTATGGAAAGCGAGAGAATGACTAAGAGGGTGTACGAGAGCGAGGTGGAGGGACAGAGGGGGAGAGGTAGACCGAATATGAGGTGGAAGGATGGAGTGAGGAACTACATGAACGAAGGCGGTGCTGGTTGGGGGGAGGGGCGTCGACTGACTGGGGACAGAGGTGCATGGGGGCGGTTCGTTCGTGGCCACCCCTTCGGGGATCACGGCGTCAGGCAATAGATAGATAGATAGACTATGGGTTTCAGAGGCCGTGTTACATAGTTTTTCGGGAATAGCTTGTTAACAGTTGGATCAGTATGATATTTTGCCACAACTTGTTTCACACCGTCCCCTAATTTTTGTTAATATTGTACATTACCAAAAGTAGATAATTAAGCCGCTTGTCCCTGTGTCATGAGGTTAAAGTCACACCTGAATGACTAGGAAACGGACAAGGCTACCGTGGCGTACCTTTGAAACCACCAAACCATTATTGCTCCTCCATCAAGCACGGTAGTTATCAGCCAACACTCAAACCTATTATCGTCTTTACATTAAAGTTATGTCACTATCAAATATAAATATACAGTATACAGTACAAAATATGTACTGTACACTATTTGTATGGAGTATGTGCCTAAGTATACCTGTATACATACACACAATACTCTGCTAGAAATAAATAAGTCATTTATAAGCCAATTGTTGATTTTATTTTAAAATTACATCACAGATTTTATAAAAATATTAATTTCTATTATCAAGGTACCATTAGTCATGGAGCTAGAGGAATGCCAATATATTTAATAAGACAAAATAATCACATTGGATTACTGTAGAAGACAATATTACATGAAAATTGATGAACACATTATAATTGATCTTTAAATTGCTACATACATTATCTAACCAAGCTGTAAAATTTAAGCTGTACCAACTTTATAATTATACCAAGTATGCTTAACTATTATTAAAAATTCCCAATAAAAAGTAGTTTTACTGTTAAAAGTATAATCTTGATTGCAAAAGAAATAAAATATATAAAGTAAAGATGAACCACTTTATCTGAACAATTTTGACAGTCCTGCAAATGCTGCCCTTTATTTTTGTTTACGTGTTTCTGTAATTTACCGTACACAATATGTATATACAGTATAGATGTTTGTTTCCATTAGTTGAAGGGGGGTCACCTAAAAAAGCAAGGTGGGCCCCCTTACCCAGAAAACATGAGGTCTATACTAGAACTCTCATATATCAAGATTTTCACAGAAATGTTTACTCAGGGTGTACATGATGTCAATTGATGTCTCTTGTCCTTTTCAGTTACCTGGACAGAGAATAGGTAAATTTGGAAGGGATCATTCAGCATGAACAACAGCCATCGGGTACTGGTGCAAAACTGGAAATTGTCAGAATACATTGAGTGTTGACAATTCGTTAGAAGTTATTGATAAAATAAATACCATGCCGAAAGTTACCTCGGTACATAGCTTCGACTTTTCAACTTTGTATACCAATTTGCCTTTAGATTTAGTATATTCAGAGCTTTGCTTTATTATAGATTTGCACTTTGACAGGTTCGTTAGGAATGGTAATTATTTCATAAATGTTTATACATATTTTAATAATGCATCACTTAGCTCTACTCCCACTAGTTCTGTATATTTTGATAGAACTAAACTTAAAGATGCCCTTAAATTCCTCCTTTTCAATACTTATGTTAGATTCGGGCCGTACATTTTCAAACAAATATTAGGAATTCCTATGGGTGGAAATGCTAGCCCTTTAATTGCAGACTTATTCTTGCTTGCTTTAGAATTTAAATATATAAAAGACTTAGTTGACAGTAGCAAGAAAAATAAAATTCCAGAAAAATTAGCACTTGCTAAACTGTTAAGTAATAATAGTAGATATATTGATGATATTCTTGTTTGCAATTTGTTAAATTTTAATCAAGTTGCTAAACTTATTTACCCTAATTCTATTCCCCTCACACAATGTAACGTAAATTATAAAGTTGAAAATTTTCTTGATATAAATATAGAGATTGTTAATGAACAGTGCATACTTAAAGTACATCACAAAGTTGATGATTTTAATTTTAACGTAATAAACTTTCCTTTCCCTAGTAGTAATATCGATAGTAAAATCACTTATAATTGTTTTTATTCCCAATTAATAAGATTTTGTAAAATCTGCACTAAAGTAGATGACTTTTGGGCTAGAGCTAGGTTACTATACAGACTCTTAGTGGACAGAGGTTTTGAGGCAAGTAAATTGTTCCATAAATTTAATCTTTTTAGGGTCAATTATTGTGACTGTATTCTAAAATTTGACATCAATAATTTTAATCAAGCATTTTTAACTTGAAGTTTCTTGTATAACCTCTGCTTACTTTTTTGTCTGTATTTATTGTTTATCTTTTTCTTTTTCTATTATTATTATTATTATTATTAATATTGATGATTTTTTAAATTTATTGTTCTTGTTAAAAGAGTACTCTTTGTTTAAATCTGTTGTTACTTCATATTTTGCAATTATTTCTCTTTATATTATATGTATTCATTGTCGATAGTATCAATTGCTTACTTTTGCGATTTCCTTAGTTTATTTGTGCTATAAATGTAGGTTATTTGTAGGGTAGTTATTGATAGGGGTCACTTGAGGCATGCTATGCTTACAGGTACCCGACCGATAGCACTATCGTTAGTGAGTGCTGTACTGTATTTTATATATTATTTTGTAATAGTATAGATATCTTATCAATATTTGTATTTTTACTATTGTTAATGTCTTGTCATGTTGCAAATTTGATTTTAAATAATATTTTTACATTTAACATGTAGTTTCTTTATTCATGCAGAGTTTTAGTAAAATTTGCCAGAACGTCCCGGACTTCCCAAACTTGACTACTTCCTTTAACGTGACGATAGTGCGTTGTTATATGTGCGATTTGTTTGCTTGGGAAACAGATTAACTTGCTCATGTAGTGATGTACACCCTATGTGGTGGATTGTGTTCTTTTATTTAATAATTTTCATTTTAGTAAGCGTGGTTTCCACATAGCGATTTTGATAATTTAATTTGACTTTATATTGTCCTTGTCCCAATTTTGGTTTGTTTAGTTTGCAAGTTTTACATTTTAATTTATATAGGTTCAGGGACAGTATAGATGTGAGGACGGTCTGTACTAGTGGCAACATTAGTATACGACGTGTTCCCCATGTACTGTCCCTTCCTTTACTTGTACTCGTTGACGAACCAGGACCGGCCACGGACTACGTGTCAGAAAATTCTATGTACCCACGCACCCGGCAAAATTATAAAAACTTAAATAATGAAAAATAATAATGAAAATAACCGGCGTCTTTTCGTTGATAACTGTAAATGTAAACTCTGTGTGAATGAATTTGATTTTGAACATCAAACATTTTTTAAAAGTTACATTACCAATACAAAATTTTTGTTTCTAAATTCTTCTGTTAATGTAACATCTCCATGTAAAGTAAAGAATGTTATCTATTTAATAACCTGTGAGAAATGTGGTATACAATATGTTGGAAAGACGGAGCAATGTTTAAGAGAAAGAGCCTACGGGCATAGATCAGGAATTAAGAACGGCATCGACTCCAAGATTCTTCTATATAAGCATTTTAACACAGATTGTACTAAATTTGATTGTAAATACAAAATTATAGAAATTGTTCAAAGTAATCAAAATGTTTTAGATAGAGAAAATTATTGGATTGGAAAATTAATGACCATCTATCCATTTGGACTTAACAATCAAATAAAAAATGTAGGCAACATTTTGTATAAAGATTTATTAAAAAACGATTTTAATAACCCATATTTTAACTTCCCTGTTTTAAACAGAAGACCTGGTAGACACGGTAATAGAAGACTAAATACATTGAATAAAAAGAAAAGCAGGTCTGATATTATAATTATTGTTAATAATTTATATTCATTATATCGAAATTTCGGAATTAAAAAATTAAAAGATTCATTGAAAGGCCTACAAAAGAAAAGTTTTGCTCCTTTTATAGAAAATATTCTAAATAATAAACATAATTTCACAAATAAATTTAAGAATATAGTCTTTGCTTTTATGGGATATATTAGAGCTAATTCTAAGAAATCCAAAGATAACCGTATTAAAGATAAAGTCATGTCCACTTTAAATTATTCCTCTAAAATTTTAGACAAAATTAATGTTAACAGTCTTATTAATTCAAAGAAAGTTAAGTCCATGTTACCAGATGGTTGTAAAGATTTCAAACCATTAATAGTGTATTCATATGAACGACCTGTTGGGTCTATTATTTGTAATTATAATAAAGTTTTAGGAAATCTTTCAGATAATGATATTTTCAATAATAATAAATGCGTGTGTGAAAGAGTCATGGATATGCCAGCTAGCAGACGTGATGCACTAGCAAAGTTCATTTATAGTCCGATATGTCACATATTAACAGGTGATGTAGAACTAGTTAAACATTTTGCAAACGACAAATTAGCGGAGCTATGTCGTAAAGGGTTTAAATTTAGAATAGGGAGTAATAAAGTAACATGGGACATAATTTTAAAAGATATTGTTTTTTCAGTCAATAAATTAAAAGATAAATTGTTAAAAATTGCGTGCTGCAATGCGAGAGAGAACTAGAAGCATGGTCTAAATTATTAATTAAGTTAATTAGAAATAAAATTTTCTCGCTTAAAAATGAATTTAATCTTTCAGATTTTATAGACTATAATTATAATAAGCTTAAAGCTGATTTAATAAATTTACATAAACATTTTGTAATCACTACAGTAGATAAAGCCAGCAATAATTATAGCTTCACATGTAAGAAATTTTATCTTGAAAATATGAAAAAAGAATTAGGTATTAAGGGTAACATATTACGTAAAAATATTTGCGGTAATTCTGTTTATGAAATTCAAAATAATCTGAATATTGATAACTTAATCGATGAACATACCAAGAAAAATATAATATTTGATATTAAACTTTCTGATAAGAACAAGTGCATTGCAAAATTATACATGTTACCTAAATTTCATAAAAGACCTTATAAATATCGCTTTATTGCCGGAGCAAAATTTGCTACCACTAAAACTCTATCAGAACAAGTAGTAGATTGCTTAAAATACATTAAAAGTACTCATAAAAGATATTGTAATACCATCATGAGAAGAACTGGCATTAACTATTATTGGAGTGTTGACAATTCGTTAGAAGTTATTGATAAAATAAATACCATGCCGAAAGTTACCTCGGTACATAGCTTCGACTTTTCAACTTTGTATACCAATTTGCCTTTAGATTTAGTATATTCAGAGCTTTGCTTTATTATAGATTTGCACTTTGACAGGTTCGTTAGGAATGGTAATTATTTCATAAATGTTTATACATATTTTAATAATGCATCACTTAGCTCTACTCCCACTAGTTCTGTATATTTTGATAGAACTAAACTTAAAGATGCCCTTAAATTCCTCCTTTTCAATACTTATGTTAGATTCGGGCCGTACATTTTCAAACAAATATTAGGAATTCCTATGGGTGGAAATGCTAGCCCTTTAATTGCAGACTTATTCTTGCTTGCTTTAGAATTTAAAGATATGAAGGACTTAGTTGACAGTAGCAAGAAAAATAAAATTCCAGAAAAATTAGCACTTGCTAAACTGTTATGTAATAATAGTAGATATATTGATGATATTCTTGTTTGCAATTTGTTAAATTTTAATCAAGTTGCTAAACTTATTTACCCTAATTCTATTCCCCTCACACAATGTAACGTAAATTATAAAGTTGAAAATTTTCTTGATATAAATATAGAGATTGTTAATGAACAGTGCATACTTAAAGTATATCACAAAGTTGATGATTTTAATTTTAACGTAATAAACTTTCCTTTCCCTAGTAGTAATATCGATAGTAAAATCACTTATAATTGTTTTTATTCCCAATTAATAAGATTTTGTAAAATCTGCACTAAAGTAGATGACTTTTGGGCTAGAGCTAGGTTACTATACAGACTCTTAGTGGACAGAGGTTTTGAGGCAAGTAAATTGTTCCATAAATTTAATCTTTTTAGGGTCAATTATTGTGACTGTATTCTAAAATTTGACATCAATAATTTTAATCAAGCATTTTTAACTTGAAGTTTCTTGTATAACCTCTGCTTACTTTTTGTCTGTATTTGTTGTTTATCTTTTTCTTTTTCTATTATTATTATTATTATTAATATTGATAATTTTTTAAATTTATTGTTCTTGTTAAAAGAGTACTCTTTGTTTAAATCTGTTGTTACTTCATATTTTGCAATTATTTCTCTTTATATTATATGTATTCATTGTCGATAGTATCAATTGCTTACTTTTGCGATTTCCTTAGTTTATTTGTGCTATAAATGTAGGTTATTTGTAGGGTAGTTATTGATAGGGGTCACTTGAGGCATGCTATGCTTACAGGTACCTACCCGATAGCACTATCGTTAGTGAGTGCTGTACTGTATTTTATATATTATTTTGTAATAGTATAGATATCTTATCAATATTTGTATTTTTTACTATTGTTAATGTCTTGTCATGTTGCAAATTTGATTTTAAATAATATTTTTACATTTAACATGTAGTTTCTTTATTCATGCAGAGTTTAGTAAAATTTGCCAGAACGTCCCGGACTTCCCAAACTTGACTACTTCCTTTAACGTGACGATAGTGCGTTGTTATATGTGCGATTTGTTTGCTTGGGAAACAGATTAACTTGCTCATGTAGTGATGTACACCCTATGTGGTGGATTGTGTTCTTTTATTTAATAATTTTCATTTTAGTAAGCGTTGTTTCCACATAGCGATTTTGATAATTTAATTTGACTTTATATTGTCCTTGTCCCAATTTTGGTTTGTTTAGTTTGCAAGTTTTACATTTTAATACTGTATAAGGCTAAAGTCAAATGCTAGAATTAACCCCCACACCCCGGGTATTTTTAGTTTTTTTGTCACCAACACATTTCACGTCTTTTAAAGAACAGAATAGGGAAAAAATATAAAGATTTTGATGAAGCATGGTATCGATACTTCAAATACTGTAGATACCAAACACTCTTCTTCATCTTCCTGTGGTGATGAGTTGAATTATAATATAAAACTTGCAAGATAAACAAACCAAAACTGGGATGACACAAAATAAACGCAAAAGAACTGAATACAAGGTTTTGTGGGGTTGATAATGATAAACGAAGTAAAGTGAATATCACCGCTACGCAAAGGGTTAAGGAAAAATGGTGTCCGCGTCCTAGGGTATCCCGGGGTTAAGGGGTTGACTCAGCAGTATATATTGATGGTCCCAAGCACAGTATACAGTCCTGTAGTATGCCAGGCTATAAGGAAACATACACACATATACAGTACAGTACATACAATGGTTTATTGTCGTTTTCCATTACATACATTGTAACGGCTCGGACGTGGTTGCCTTTCCGCAGCTGGAATATAGTACAATAAAGTCCCGTCACAACACCACCCCATCATGTCATCACTTTGGCTGATGCTGGCATAGTGCATTGGGGTTTGTAATTGATGATTAATGTTAAGAGCGGGATGTTACTTAATAGTGCTAACCGTGCCTCAGCAAAATTCGACTAAGTCCCACTGCAACACTTGCAAACCACACCAGCCTCAACAGTGCTACAAGACAGTGCCATACCAAGACTTTACTGCACATAAGGCAACTTGCTTTCTACTGTATATAATATTTGCTAAAACACTGTCACCAACTACCACATGAAGAACTAAATACTACGGTCCATTATAAATTACATGTGATTATATAGATATTTCATGATGGTGTTAATAAAAATATATAGTTAGCACCGACAGTAAATAGCCAATATATAATAAAGTTAAGTACACTAGTAGAAAATGGTGGTCCCAGTCAATTCAATCCAAAAGATAAGTTCAATTAAGTAAGTTCAGAAGTTTGGTTTAGTTTGTTTTGGTTGGTTTTTGTAGGGATGTGATTGGGTTGGTTAGGCTAGGTTATATTAGATTAGGTTAGGGTGGGTTAACCCCTCCAATCCCAGCACCGTATATATACGTCAGTAGATAAGTAACTCCCCAGTCCCAGCGCCGTATATATGCGTCAGTAATGTACTTTCCTTGTAACTGCCTGTACAACCCTGTACCAATTACCACGACCTTTTGAGCACTGCTCACGTGTTGGCAACACTTCTCAGCTTATATGAAACCCACTGAAGGGTGACAAGAGCCAGTGTTGCCTCATCTTTGGAGGTGGATAGGTAGCCTCTCCTGCCATTTTTGCTACAATGCTTGGGACTGCTGGGGACTTTTATTACTGTATCCTACGGTACAGTACAGGTTAAGAGGGCAAGATAGGAGAGAGAGGATAGGGTAGGTTAGATTAGGTTAGGTCAGCTTACTTTACGCTGGGTTAGGTTAAAATAGTATAGGGTGGATGTTTGCAATGGTGTTAAATTTTGTGACCAGACAACACAATCAGTAGACCATTTCAACCAGTGCCAAGTCAACTAGTCCTAATACATTAGGACAAGAGACTGAAACTGCACGTATGTGTGGAGTACTAAGTCTAAAAATGTTATGTATGTACAGTATGTATGTACTGCTTTGTTAAGTCAGGTAAGGTCATTATTAGGTCCGTGTGAACCGAGGACCTCTAGGACTCACTCATGACGTTGTTGTTCTTAGAGTGACTCTTATTAAAAATAGCTTATTTCTCGGTTATTACAGAACCAAATTGAATTATATTTCATATGCATATACAGTGGGGCCCCCATTTTCGCTACACCGGTCTTCGCTGATTCAATTCTCGCACCACACACCAAATATTCCCAATTTCAATTCTCGCGCCAAAAGCCTCAATTCTCGCATCAAAATCCCAGCCGAAACCCGAAAAAATAGCAAAAATAACGAAAAACTCAACGTAAAACTAGAAAACAAACAAAAACAATAATTTTGTTTTAACATAACGAAAGAATCTGCCAGGTGCTTGCTGTTTAGAGACGAAATCCGAGTGAATCCGAGATCCGATCGTCAAATGCACAAGATGCATGTAGATGTTAATAGAGCCATTGAAAATGTTATTTGAGGTATCGTTTAATACAGGACAAATCCCGATGGACTGGAGAGAGGCGAACATAACAGCTATATTTAAGAAGGGAAAGAGAAATGACCCAGGGAATTATAGACCAGTCAGTTTGACAAGTGTTGTGTGTAAACTAATGGAAATGGTAATTAGAGAAGGAATAATGGATCATATGAAGTCAAACCAACTTTTCAGTGGGAGACAGTTCGGATTCTTGCCGGGGAGGTCGACGGTACTACAGCTAATTAAGGTGGTAGATGATTGGATGCAAATTCTAGAAGATGGTGATGTAATAGACGTGGTATATTGCGATTTTATGAAGGCCTTCGATAAGGTCCCACATAAAAGGTTAATAGAGAAAGTTAGAAGCTATAATATAGGGGAGAAATGTGTGAAATGGATAGAAGCCTTCCTGAAAGATCGGAGACAGAGGGTACTGGTGAATGGAATAGGCTCGGGGTGGAGGGAAATTACAAGTGGGGTACCTCAGGGATCTGTGTTGGGACCACTGCTGTTCGTTATATTTATCAACGACTTACCTGAAGTTATAACTAATGGAAGTGAGGTATACCTGTATGCGGATGACACTAAACTGTATAGAAGAGTGAGGAGTAAGGAAGATGTGGGTTTGCTTCAAGGAGATGTGGAGGGCATGAAGGGATGGTCTGAGCATTGGTTAATGCCTTTTCATCCAAAAAAATGCAAGTACATGCGGATTGGGACAAGCAAGATAGACAAGGTAGGATACAGTATGTATGAAGCGATGGAGGAAGTGAATGCAGAAAAGGATATAGGAGTAGTGATAGACAATAAGTTAAATTTCTCAGAACATTTAGCGGAAAAGATAAACAAAGCCAATAGAATTGTACGGCTGATAAGGAGGACATTTCACTTGATGAAGAAATCTTCAGGAATCTCTATACAGCGCTGGTTAGGCCGCACCTGGAATATGCGAACCAGGTGTGGGCTCCATATATGGTAAAGGATATAGAAGCAGTGGAGAAAGTGCAGAGGAGAGCTAGCAAGCTGGTACCAACGTTGAAGAACGCGGGCTATGAGCAGAGGTTGAGGACACTGGGGCTTCCGACACTGGCATATCGGAGAAAGAGAGGGGATATGATAGAGACTTTTAAGATAGTGTCAGGAAAGTACGATGAGGATGTGTGTGAGGGTATCTTCTTGATGCGGGAGGGAACAAGAACGAGAGGACACTCTAAGAAAATTTACAAAGAAAGAAATAGGCTTGAGAAGGCAAAGAACTCATTTTGTGATAGAGTGGTAAATGAGTGGAACGCACTGCCCCAGTATGTAGTCGATTCCGAATCAATAAGGGAGTTTGAAAGTAATCTTGATAAAGCATGGAGAACACAAGATTTGAAGTTTGATTATAAAACAAAAATACAGAATAGTAAAAATGTTGCGTCTTCTACCGCCGCCGCCAACACCGTGAATGACCGCAGCAGTGCAACTACTGGTACTGAGCTGGATACACAGGCCTAGTTTGCCTTTTTCCAGAGGATCTACTGTAAGAAACTGTAAGAAGATGCCGCCATCTTTGTATGACATCATCACTAAGCAGACGCTTGCAGTTTAGCTAGTATCTGTGTTGACAAAACAACCATTTGCAAGTTTTTTGTGCCTGAACCCCTTATCTCTCGTTTATTATAACCTCTAGTACATCTAGTGATAGGGATGGTTGGCCTGGTGGTAGCAATGAAGGAATTTCATGCTCAAAACACAGAGCAAAGACCAGTCCATGTCGGACGAAAGCGATTGAAATGCCTAGCCTAGACGATGTTAGCCTAGGCTAGGCTAAATATGACAATAATTTATAATAAAATCTGTGTGGTAAGTAATCTTCTCATAATACGTATTTATACGTCTTTTCCTCATAATATATATTTATTGGATGTATTTGGGGCAAAATGGGTACTTGAGGGGTGGTTGGACCTAAAAATGTTCGCATGATAGAAACAATGCCCCAATCTACAGTATTTATAGTTAGGACTGTCATTTAGCCATGTCTACATTATTATTTACAATGCATAAGATTTAGGCCTAGGCTACTTGATGTAGCCTAGACAAAAAACATGTTTTCATAGCCTAACACTGGGAAAAAGTGTGGTAATTGTTTAGATATTGGGCCTTTTTTTTTCTAGTTATTAAAAACTTATTCTATGGTGTATTATATGATACAGTATAATGCATAACATTTAATTTGTGTACAATAAAACATGTTTTCGTAGGCAAAAAATAGAAAAAGACGCAAATTTTGGCATGAGCACGGAACCGATTGAATTTTCCCCATAAGAACAGTGCCCCGATCTTGGCTGTTTCAATCCTAGCTCTATTTCTGCAGAACCGATTAGCAGCTAGGATGGGGGCTCCACTGTACTCTGATCTATCCTCTAGGCCGTAACAAAGCCCCTTTAAAAAATGTCATCCTGTTGCGTAACGCGACTCTGAGTTAACACGGCTGCACGGATTTATAGTCTGCTTGGACTTGTATTGGCACTGGTTGAGATCTACTGGTTAAGTTGTCCAGAACACCATTAAATTGACCAAGAGTTGAGTTTACAGACAAGCGTAAAAAATGTAAGAGTAATGCGAGAATACACAAGAACTTACATAATACTGATATAGAGAGCACAACACATTGACCATATCAAAAGCTAATGCATACATTAACCCACGAACTGCTAGAACATGTGCAAAATAAAAGGCCAAGTTGAGGGAGGGGGGTGGGGGTATATAGGGGGGAAGGAGTGGAGGATGTGGTATGAAAAAATGCCACTACCTTCTACGTGTCACCCAAATTTCAGACATTTCCCGGCACTGGCATGGTTTTTGAAGGGATATTTTTACACGTTTAAATACCGTGGCTTCCGAGAGGACCTTCGCAGTCCGTGGGTTAAAGGCAATGTCACACGAGCGCTTTTGGGGGCATTTTTTTACGAGCAAGCTACTATTTCTTGGCACTGTATTTTCGCATTGGAATCGATAAATAAGCTAATTTTATAATGAGCTATTGACATAACATACAACTTGAAGTCAGAAGATGTCAGAAGATGCCAGACCACAACTGCCCAAAAGAATTGCCGGTAAAATAGTTCATGTGACATCACCTTAAGATTATGAAATACCTATAAAGTATCACTAACTGTAGTCTACAGTTATTATGAAATACCTATAAAGTATCACTAACTGTAGTCTACAGTTATTATGAAATACCTATAAAGTATCACTAACTGTAGTCTACAGTTTTGGTTATATGAACTATTAAACTAAACTGAGAACACATAGGTGCTTTGAAATTATTGTCAAAGTTCTAAAAGTTTTAAAAGCAGCCCAAATTTGCAATATTCCAAGTTCTAAATGTTATAAAAGCAGCCCAAATTTGCAATATTCCAAGTTCTAAATGTTATAAATTAAAATGTAAAACTTGCAAACTAAACAAACCAAAATTGGGACAAGGACAATATAAAGTCAAATTAAATTATCAAAATCGCTATGTGGAAACAACGTTTACTAAAATGAAAATTATTAAATAAAAGAACACAATCCACCACATAGGGTGTACATTACTACATGAGCAAGTTAATCTGTTTCCCAAGCAGCCCAAATTTGCAATATTCCAAGTTCTAAATGTTATAAAAGCAGCCCAAATTTGCAATACTGTATTCCACTATTCATAAACTAACGTGAAAGGCCTATAATTTTACAGTAATAATTTCAAACATCTTATAACTTTCCTGGTTACATATGATATGTTCACATTAAGTTGAAGTGAAAGGCCAATGAAAAACATGATTAATTGGAAATAATCTCTAAATATGAAATACGCAACAGCAATCGACATTCACCAAACACATTTTTAGCAGCAGGATAATAATAATAATAATACAAATAATAATAGCCTAAATATAAAACTATTATACTGTACCATCTTAAACTGAATAATAATATTAATATTAATAATAATAAACATGAAATATAAAACTATTACAGTATACCATTTTCTTTTTGATTGGCCTTCATTCATTCATTGTCTCTTAACCCTTTCACGCACATATGACGCAGAGGTTGCCAGATTAGCAATAAGAAATAGAGTTATCTCACTCTTATAATTACTTCTCCAAAATTAGTTTTCTGCCCTCAGCTAACTCAAAGACAACTGCAGAGGTTAAAGTAACTAAACTAAAGGTTTCTAAATACCCCTGATGGTAACAAAGACTAAAGTATCACCAATAGGCTCAAACTCGCGTCATATGTCGGAGAGGGTTAACCCTTTCAGCACGACTTATTATTCATCATACTTTGGTAACCATTAGACAATTTCCTTTAGCCGAGACTCGACCTCTATGACTCAAAGGGGTAAATACGATCTCGATACACCCTCTGAACAAGATGCTAACAAGTGCGCATGGGGGTAATTGGAAACGTCCCCCTGTGCTGACGTATTTTAGGTGTTTCCGTCACTAAAATATTCATTGTGCCATTAATAGCATTAATACTTATCCATATGCGCCTATTATGGGTTGATTATAAAGGTATTAACCTGAAACAACAATAAAACGAGTGAAAACAGCATTTGGATGGTCAAAATCGGAGATATAGCCCGCGAGTTGTATAATGTATGGGTGAGGCAAGCTGCTTTCCCGCCAATTTCCCCCAAGGCCACTGAGACACAGTCGATCAATACTCTCTCTCTCTCTCTTGCATTCGCTTGCTATCAGTGATGACCACACCCTCCAACCGGATTTCTAATGTTAGCACGAAAATATACCTCAGAATAAGGGAATAACAGGGAAAATAGGTGATAACTGAAGGAGAGGAGGAAAGTGGGGAAGGAGGGGAGGTAGAGGACTGAGATTTTGCATGGCCCAGGGGCCCAAAAAAAAAAATAAAATAAAACAAAAAATAAAAAAATCGATGTCAAAAGTTGATTTTTTTTTTTCACTCACTCTTAAGAGTCTCCCCGCAGTCCGCCGGGGGAACTCTTAAGAGTCTCCCCGCAGTTCCCGGGTTAAGCTGCATAAAATAGTGGAATTATAGCCAGAATCGAAGGTAAAAAGACATCATCGTGCTGAAGGGGTTAACAAAAGCTTATCTATCATCCAGCTACTGCATTTCTATTTGTTTGACACTAAAAGACACCATCGTGCTGAAAGGGTTAAAAAAAGTTTATCTATCATCCAGCTACTGCATTTCTATTTGTTTGACACTAAAACTATAGGCCTTGGCAAGTTAAAGAGATATTTACTGTGGTGCAAACTCTACATTCAACATATATATATTATTCTTTATACTGTACACAGTAATGAACACTAATATTGATAGAACATGAACACAATAAGCAAGGACTATATGATGAACCATTAAACATCCATATTCAATACACTGTACTGTAATACTGTACATTGTTTGTTTTATCCCTAAAACTATAAATGATCCTATATTAACCAAAAGCAGATCAATCTTCTTTAACCCCTTATTGGCGGTGCTCGACTTAAGTCGTGCACCAATTTGCAGCAAGTTAGGAGCATTATTAAGGCTCTTAAAGGGTTAAAATCGAGTGCAAATGGCCGGGAGCGCAGCGGGCCAGACACCCCGATACTGGGCTGCTCCCTCTGTCTCTCTCGATGTACATAACGTTGCTGTCGTGGAGACTCGTCATGCCCAGCCTCGTCACTCTCGATGACAGGCCCAGTGGCTACTCCAGAATTAAGTAATGGTGCTAATACTGAATCACCCAGGAGAGCCGCCGAGTCAAAACTCTTAAAACCAACTCCAGTTTTAGGCTCCTCCTGTTGATCGTTCCTCCGCTGGTCTGAAGACGGAGGACTAGGCTGTGACACTTTAGCTGCCCGAGCTCGGGTGACAACACACGCCATGGGTTGTGTCTGGCACCGCTCGACCCACTCTTGCTCTTCCCTACTCACGTCGGCCGGCCTCTCGGCAACGACTAAGGGTAGAACCTCAGAAGCGGGCATTGCAAAGTCGTTGCCGAGAAGAAGGTCGACGCCCTCCACTGGCAGTTTCTCCACAATCCCGACATCCAATTCACGTGCCACCCCATCCACCTCCAACTCCAACCGCACCAGCGGGTATGACCGAGTTGCATTAATACCCTGCACCACCACCACCCGAGCCGCGTTTATAGGGTACCCAGTCAAGTTTTTCATCAGAGTCTGGGAAGCACCTGTATCACGCAAGACCTCTACTCCATGCTTGCGCCCCGCCCACATCACGCAACCCCGCCCTCTATGGTCGCAAAAAACATCCTGAGCAGGGTTCGAGCCTCCCAGGTGCTTCTGCATTGGCTGTGCCTCAGCCTCTGACGAACTGCCCCGGGCAAACTCAGATGACTTCGGAGACACACCAATGTTGCAGGCCAAAGACACAGCTGCTGTAGGTGGTTTGCTAGGACAGACTCTTGCAAAGTGCCCCTCTTTATGACAATGATAACACTCCAACTCCCCTTTGGGCTTCCCTTGGTACTGGGAAGGGCCCGGCCCCTTCTTAAATGGGACGGTGCTAGTCTTGTGGTCAGTCTTGGTATCATGGCTCTTGTACTTGTTTTGCATAAGGTATATCACTAACTCGGGGGGGTGGGCGTCACGCCCCTTGTTACCTGCCTCACTACGCTGGGCAGACCCGCACCAACGAATTAGTGATAGCCGGAGGTCAGCCATCTCAGCTGCCTCCTGTAGAGTTTTTGGTCGCTTTTCTTTAAGGTTTAACGTCAGGTCGCCGCCCGTGCATTTGAAAAACTGCTCTAAAAGCACCAACTGTTTAATGTCGTCAAACGTAGTAGCTTTCTCCGACCTCAGCCAATTCCCAAAAGCATCGGACAGCTCCCGGGCATGCTCCAAAAAGGTGCTCTCCCGACCCTTGGTAACACCCCGGAACTTCAACCTGTACGTCTCTGGTTGTAGTTCGTATGCTCTCAGGACAGCCTCCTTGAGTTCCTCGTAGATAATACACGACTCTATCGGCAATGCATCATAAGCCCTGAGTCCCTTGCCCACAAGTCTAGAGGAAACAAGTGCTGCCAACTTATTCTCTGGCCACTGGTGTTCCTGGCACTTCTTCTCAAATCTCATGAAAAATTCGGTTACACCCGACTCATCAAATACAGGGACTAGCTTCAACAGGTGCGACAAAGACTGATCATGCCCACGATTCCCACCACCGAGACGTTGCCCTGTCGTTTCCACCCGAGTCTTCTCAAGATCGATATCTGCACGGAACCTGGTTGACTCAGCCTCCGGACTGGGCTTTTATTCTCGCGTTCGAGATCAGTCTGTTGTTAACCTTAGCCATCTCAAGCTGGAAGAGCATTTCTGTAGTGAAACTTTGAGGAGGAGGTGCAACTATTGGAGGCCCACCCAGCAATCCTAAACCATGCTGCCAGCGGCTATCGGCCTGCGGGAACGTACTAAACTCCGGCATCCTAGAGGTCCCGATGGGAGTAGACTGGAGGGGGGGGGGGGCTCGAGCAGAAGTCCCCGAGCACCCTCTCCACCCTGGACCTAACTAGCTGCCCCCAGTACGCAAGCCCTCAAATCGTTCTTCTTGATGCCATGAGCCACCTTAAGCCCCATGAGGGGAGCCAAACACTGTAGACCATACTTGCTAATTCCCTCTAGTCGCTCAGCTGTTATAGGCACCTCCAAAAACTTCTTTGCGGCCTCCTCACTAGTTACTAACCCCCCTGGCATCTGCCCATCAGAGCCTGCATCATTCCCTGAACCCTCAGTATGATCTGATTCGTCTCCCATGGTGTCCACCAAAAATTCTCACGTTTATAAAAAAAAAAAAAAAGTACCCAAGCTCCTATGTAGCACTATTCACTTGCCAAAAATGTCTGAAGACTCTCAAGTGCTATACTACCTTGCCAAAACAAATTCTAACGTGCCCACTATATTCCTCAATAAAACAAATGACCACAACAATCCTGCAATTGACTCTTAGTTCACAAGATCCTGAGCTAGGTCGCCATTTGTTACGATCCAGGTTCTCAAAGACACAGGGCTCTTCAACATTGGACTAGATAATGGCAAAAAGCACCAACGGTAACACTAGATCCAACCCCTGCCTTAAACACTGGAAAACAAAACACCATTACCGCCCTGAGTCGTGCCTGGACAACGAGGTATCCTATGACTCGGTAACTGGTGCACACACACTAGGCTGACGCTCAATGAAACAGCCTATTCTCAAACAGTAAAAGATTACTCGATTATGTTACACAAAGAAAAGATAGTTAACGTGATTAATTAACGTTACGGTAGATACTCAAATAACTGGCACTCCTGTATTAAAGAAAGTGCAATGCTAGTCCTGCAACATCAACTGGAAACTTCTGAAATAAGTCTGATGCTGGGAAGATGTTCGTAAAGAATCGTGAACAATTATAATGCAGAATACGGGTCACAATAAATGCTAGGACATGTAGTAATAATAGGCAGGCGAATAATAAAGACTGCGCAAAGGTAGTAATGCTCGACAACTAAAGAAATGCTTCGTGACACAACGCAACAGCCTACTCGGGTTGTGCAACTCAACAACCTCGGCTCAAAAGTGCAGTGAATATCAATGCTGCATACATATAATAATGGGGCTTATCTCTAACCAGTGTCTGCTCAGTTAATAAAGTCTAGCTGGGGTATCAAGGCAGGGCAACAATGGGCGAGCATGCGGCTCGTAGCCTAACGTTGTCCAAGGGTGGTATAATGAAGATTACGTTATATGACGGGGATGCTCTCTTGATAAATCTAGGTCTCTAGTACCTAGTTCTATCCTGGCGATCCCTCAGAAGTCAACACAAAGAGGCAGCACTATGTTGTGAGGGATAGGCTATGGCCCTCTCACACCACAGCGCTGTGCTCACAAAGTAAACCACCCGAAGACAACTTAGGCTCCCACAGTACCTGTCGATGTCGTGCAGAGCTTAGCTAACACTGCACACATCGGAGACAACGACACAGTAACCTTACCCCTAGTCTAGCTTTAGATAACCAAGAAGAATCACTCAACACCTTGCAAGGGAGACATATACCGGTCTACAACCTTCCCGAGAGAGGACACATACGGAAAAGTCCGTCTCTCTAAACCTCAATAAAGCATAATACCTCCTTAACCTAATACATGGAAATATCTGAGAGCTTCGCGTACAATACGACTGGTCGACGGTGAACGTCTATGCTGAAACCAGAAGGGATGTTGAGTTTAATAAAGATTAGAGAATGAGAAAGGAGAAGTCGAGAGAGAGAAATAGTATGCAAAGTAGCGAGTATGGGGGACAGAATTGCAAAGGATGTAGGCGATACGCGTGTCAGGCAAGCTCTGAGCTGGTAAAAAACACGAGGCCGCGACGGGTAGGGACTAGTTGACCACCCGGCCGCCAACGCCGTCAGCGCCCAAGCGAGCCGCGTCATAGCTCACCTCGCTGACGGGTGTACTCCCTCACACTCTCTCGCTCGCCTCCCACACAAGCAACATTTATATTATAGCGAATATAAAATATAAGGCGCGGTCATAGACCAAAACAAATACCACTTCTAGACTGTCTGTGGCAACACGACACTAATGAAATAAAGCAGATCATTCTAGGACAACTGTAGCCTATCCCCCCATCCTGGCGAGCGCTAGCGAGCTGCAATGCCCCACGCAACCATTCTGCTAACGCCGGGAGGCGTCACAATATATACCAAATGGGTTTATTACTACCACTATTTCTTTATAAGGATAGATTATTAATGAACACTTATATTAAACGGGTTTATTAATGGATAGATAATTATTGATGCTTTATTTACGCATTCCATGCTCATTATTCTTGAGAGTGTAGACCCTAACCAAGCTAATCACTAGACACATCAATTTCGAGCCAAAATTCGATCTCGGGCCAAATTTTATCTCGGTCCAAATTCGATCTCGGGCCAAATTCGATCTTTGGCCTAATTCGATATCTGGCCAAATTCGATTTCAGGCCTAAATCGATCTCGAGCCAAATTCGATCTAATGCGTAATTCGATATCTGGCCAAATTCGATTTTATGCCTATTTCGATCTCGGGCCAAATTAGATCCTAGGCCTAATTCCAACTTAAGCCTAATTTTATCTTGGGCCAAATTCGATCTCTAGCCAAATTCGATCTCTAGCCAAATTCGTTCTAGAGCCAAATCGATCTCGGGCCAAATTCGATCTCGGGCCAAATTCGACCTCGTGCCAAATTCGATCTCGGGCTAAATTCGATCTTGGGCCTAATACGGTAGGCCTAATTCGATCTCGGGCCAAATTCGATCTCGGGCCAAATTTGATCTCGGGCCAAATTCGATCTCGGGCCAAATTTGATCTCGGGCCAAATTCGATCTCGGGCCAAATTTGATCTCAGGCCAAATTCGATCTCGGGCTAAATTCGACCTTGGGCCAAATTCGATCTTGGGCCAAATTCGATCTTGGGCCAAATTCTATGTTGGGCCAAATTCGATCTTGGGCCAAATTCAATCACTGGCCAAATTCGATCTCGGGCCTATTACGATCTTGCGCCAAATTCGATATCGAGCCAAATTTTCACATAAGTTGAAAATACAGTATGTGCTCTCGTGGGACACAGCGCTTCCAAACATTGAACTGCATAATTGCATAACGTGGCCTAATGTACAGTTACCCACATAAGTTCTGTTCCTTGATCTAATGTATGAAAGTAAAATTAGTATGAATGATTTGCCATTGTGGTATCTTTTAATTATCTGTTGACTGCATAAGAAACTATATTCATAATGTTATCATGTGCATTATATTTCCATATACACAATCACGTAGAAAAACAAAAATTATGTGGACAACTGTACATGCAATATATTTTAACACTAGAGCATTCATAAATAATGTGGATTCATTCAGCGCCCCAGCAAACAATCCCTCGAAAGCAAACGTAATGAAGCCATGCAACACTTATCTTCTGATTCTGAGATAACCTTGTTGCCCTTAATTATTCCAAAACCCAATGTCTCCATCTATCTACCCGTCGTGAACTTCCAGAGAACTATCCCTTATACTACTTCAACAATACAAAAATCAACCCTCAATCTTCTCTCAGTATTTTCGGTGTCTCTTTTTCTTCTGCTCTCTCATGAAAGGACCATATTACCAGTCTTGCTAAGACAGCTTCCCAGAAGCTGTGAGTGCTTAACTGCCTCAAGGGGTTATTTACCCCTGCACAGCTTCTTGCTTTATACAGGGGCAAAGTGCGTCCTTGTATTGAGTATTGTTCACATGTTTGGGGAGGATCCTCTCACACAGTACTTCTAGACAAAGTAGAAAGGAAAGCCTTTCGTATCATTAACTCACGTCCACTCACCGACTCTCTGCAATCTCTTTCTCTTCGCCGCAATGTTGCATTTATCTTGCTATTCTATTGCTACTACAAAAATCAGTGTTTGTCAGAGCTCTCTCAGTGTATACCACCTCCTCTACGTAGGTTACATAGTACCCTTCTTGCAACACAATCCCACTCCTACTCTGTGCAACTCTCCAACCATAGAGTGAAACGATACTCCCAATTTTTCTTCAATTCAACAGCTGAGGTCTGAAACTCTCTTCCTGAATCCATCTTTTCCTCATTCTATGACTTAAATTGCTTCTAACTCCGTGTGTCCAGGCATTTTGGCCCGCTGGTCCTTGATTTTGGCCCTGTCACTCTTTCAACTCTGGGGAGGCACTTGTCACAGGCAGTTTTGCCTTTTGTCTCCCTCACCCACATAGAACAACAAAATTACGCTGGCCGTGCTAAATACACAGTTCAACTTATATAATACAAACACTGCTTATGACAAAAGAGAGGTTTTAAGGGGAGATGAGCCGTTTTGCTGGTCCTTTTTCTTCCTCATGCTTATCTCCATTAGTTTGTCGATTTTAAGACCTTTCGCCCCATTTCCTTGTCAATATTTAGACCTTTCGTGCCTTTTAGGCGTCGATTTTGTTCCTGGCAAGCGATAGCGAGCTTGCAATTGTGGAGGAACTCGTAGGGGGATCTAATGGATATTTGTTTAAGTTTGATGGAGGTCTAGGGAGGAAACTAGAAACATTATTAATAAATGAAAAGAAATCGACCAAAAAGTGAACCATCCCCCCTTAATTGACTATAATGACGGTTTTCCTCTTTTTCATTACTTTCTATGCTATATTGTTGATGTATATTTGTAATGATTGTTGTATATCCCAACTTTCTTTATTGCATACCTGTTTTGTTTGCAGTAAAATAGGGAACAGTAGTCTATGCTTCTAAATTAAACCGTCATGGTGGTGTAATGGTTAGAGTGTTTAAAATTTGTATGTGGTATCCCAAGTTTGAATCCCGGGAAGATCACAAGCTTTCATTAATTTCATTGGGAGGTGTTTGGTGTTGGGAGTGAAATCAAGATTATTGCCTATGTATTCTTAACGTGAACGATACTCTAAGGAGGCTGTAGAATTTAACAAAGCATGTTAATCAATTTTTAAATTATTATAAATACTTTGTTTTGTATTACACTGTACTAAATCCTTTTCCTCAAGGGGGACCACCTAATTGTTTTCCTTCTTTTTCTCACTCTCGCTTTGGCTTGTATCCATTCGGCCCCTTTCAGCCTACTATTTTAAGACGTTTACCCCCATCCAGGTGTCATGATCTTCCTGGCGAGTGGTAGCGAGCTAGCATACACATATTTTTGTTTTGACAGCAAGCTAAATTTGTAAATTTTTCGATGAAAGATGTCTCCGGCGAAACCGGATTTCTCCATACAATGCTGGCTCGCTATCGCTCGCCATGATAAAATTGACACCTGGATGGGGATAAACGTCTTAAAACAGTTGGCTGAATGGGGCCGAATGGATACAAGTCAGAGAAAGAGAGAAAAGGAAAGAAAGATAAAAACAGGTGACCCCCATTTAGAGTTTGCTTTGTGTTTGAATGAAATAGAACAACATTCAACTTCCTACATATAAAAACCCGGAATGTTTAAAAAAAAAAAAATCCTCTCCCTGTGGTGAACTAGACTGGCCTACACTTACAGAATACACCCACGGTATATGACAGAGCAATACTGAAACTCCCAAAGCTGGACTGTTAACTTTTAAGGGAGCCCACCTCGCTTTTTTCTCTTTCTCTCCCTCTCTCTTTGGCTTGTATCCATTCGGCCCCATTCAGCCTACTGTTTTAAGACGTTACCCCCATCCAGGTGTCAATATTTTCCTGGCGAGCGGTAGCGAGCCAGCATATATACAGGTATATTTTTGTTTTGACAGCAAGCTAAATTTGTAAATTTTTCGACAGAAAAATTTATCCGGCGAAGCCAGATTTTTCCATACAATGCTGGCTCGCTATCGCTTGCCAGGAAAAAAATCGACACCTGGATGGGGATAAACGTCTTAAAACAGTTGGCTGAATGGGGCCGAATGGATACAAGCCAGGGAAAGAGAGAAAAGGAGAGAATGATAAAAAAACACGGTGCCCCCCCTTAAGGCAAGTATTATATTATGTTATTTAAATTTGTGTATTTTATTATCATATATAAAATGATTAGCTTGCTCCCTAGACCTATATCAAGCTTAAAACAGCCCCCCCTTCGAAATGATTAGCTTGCTCCCTAGACCTATATCAAGCTTAAAACAGCCCCCCCTTCGAAATAAATGTGTACATTTTTCGGTAGAAACATGTTCTCGCCAAATGCCGGTTTCTACTCAATTCAAAGCTCGCGAAAATGGGGTAACCCTCTTAGGATCTCATAATTAATGGGGATAAGCACGAGGGAGAAGGGGGTCCATAAAAAACCTAACACCTCTCCTTAGAATCAGCTATTCTCTACAACAACAATGATAGTTATATAAATAACACACTATACAGTATATTATCAAGTAGATGTTTGGCCCTGAGTCAAGTCCATTATCAGATGAATAGATGTTAATTACGTTCGCTTAAGGGAGCCCACCTCGCTTTCTTTTCTCTTTCTCTCCATCTCTCTTTGGCTTGTATCCATTCGGCCCCATTCAGCCTGCTGTTTTAAGACGTTAATTACCCCCATCCAGGTGTCAATATTTTCCTGGCGAGCGGCAGCGAGCCAGCATACATATATATTTTTTTAACAGCAAGCTATATTTGTACATTTTTCGATAGAAAAATGTCTCCGGCGAAGCCACATTTCTCCATACAATGGTTGCTCGCTATCGCTCGCCAGGAAGAAATCGGCACCTGGATGGGGATAAACGTCTTAAAACAGTTGGCTGAATGGGGCTGAATGGACACAAACCAAGGACAGAGAGAAAAGGAGAGAAAGATAAAACACAAAATGTAACCCCCCTTAAGCTTCTCTAATTGTGTTGAATCCGTACTCGTTCCTAATTAAGGGGAGTTCATAATGTATTCTGGTAAATATGTAATTTTCTGGGTATGTTTATGTAATTATTTTGACGACTTGAATCATGTGGCAACTTATGAACAAATAATGACATACTAAGATTCAAACGATTTAATGGATGATAATTAGGAGGAGGACTTATATGTTAAATTAATTCCTAATATTATGCGTATGAAGGAGACGAGGCAAATCTGCCTGTAACAAGTGTCTCCCCAAAAGTTGAAAGAGTGACAGCCAAATAAGGGCGGTTGGTGGTCATATATACTGTATTATTTATGTATTATGTATATCTTTTAAAGAAGTGTGGTGTGCTTGTTTAGTAAAATCAAATTAATAGGAGGAGGAGATGTTTGTAAGAGTTAGCTGGATTACTATCTGTGTAGGTGAGACAATAACAGAAACAGTGAGGGAGGCCAGACATATGAAACAAGGATTCCAGCAACTCATTATTTTAATCCCCTGTCCCCTTTACGAATAGCAGTAAGTTAGGGAGCTGATAAATATATAGGTTACTCAACACTTTCAACCCCTTTATGACATAATTATTTGCTTCATAATGTAAGCATACTTTATATTTATACTAGAAAGACGCGTGATCTTAAGGGATCTTGGGTCTATATAATTACGTATATATTTATTTTAAAGTAACCTCGCTAGACTTCCATCAAGTTTTAGAGAAACATCCTCTAGACCCCCCTTTATAATAAATGTGTACATTTTTCGGTTGACAAATATCCCGGCCGGAGGCTGGTTCCTTTTCGAACTTCAGGCTCGCTATCGCTTACCAGGAACAAAATCGGCATATATATTGCCAAGAAATGAATGGGCAAAAGGTGTTAACATCGCCAAATCAATGGAACGAACGACTTATTATCTCAAAGCTAATGGGCCTAAACATGAGGGAGAAAAGCAACTCCTTCTCCGTTACCGTCAAAGGATTAATTTACTCCCCGGTGCTGCAGGGAAGAGCTTGCTGAGTTATTAGAGGATGCCAAACCTCTCTCTCTTAGAAAATGTAATAATGTCTGCCAGATTTTTGCAATAGTAAGACTGTCTGCCAGATGTTAGAAGTGTTAATAATATCTACCAGCCCCCTCACCGAACAATATATATATATATATATATATATATATATATGGTTTTTCATTATCGAAGCCCTCATACTCAGCCATGCGAAAACTTAGACATTTGAATTATTAATTGATAATTTAAGTTAAAAGCTAGAGGAAGCAATAGACAGAGGAGTTGGTATTGCAGGGCAAGTGAGGATGGGAAGGGCAAGCTTGGTGGTGTGGGGTTTGGTATTGGTAGAGTCTTGACTATGGTGTGCAAGGGGGGATCTGGGGGACTCGGAGGATCGGGTTGCTTGAACTCGTCCTTCATGGCCCTCTTGCGCAATGGGGTGCCCTTCATAGTGTGACGGAAGTCCTCTTCCTACACTTAACGAGTCCAGCCCTGAATGGCACAACCTAGAGTCCTAGACCCTCTTTCCCCTGATGTATGAGTCAGGGTCCCTGAGCTCCCCTGAGGAGTATGGGTGAATCCCCTCCTCTACTCTTCCTCTATAGTGTGACATTAACCACTCCGTTAGAACCGCATGGCTTGTCCTACAGTGACTCGCTAGGATCGCCAGGGCAGTGGATGGGGCTACAGTTTATGCATTAGAGTGTGCTTTATTTCATATGAAAGCTTGTGTCATGGGCAGTCCAGAAAGGCTCTTTGTTTTCACCCATGTCAAGGCTTTATATATTTAATTGTAAAGTATATGTTTTATCATTAACTAGTAAGGATGGGATCTGGGAGAGAGAGAGAGTAGAACAGAGTGAGAGGGAGCGCGCAGTGTTTTTGTCCCGCTCGATGATGTCACGGCTGGCTGCCTCGTGGGGGTTGGTGGAGAGAGGTCCTTACCATGCTGTTAGCTCCCTTGCTAGTGGCTAGAGGACTTGTAACCGCTTTTTTCCCACGCGCCTAGAGCTAGTGCGAGTATATATACAGTTCCTCGCCACTCTCTCCCTCAGATCTGGTTTCTAGAACGCATCCATCTTTTTTCCTTGCTACCTGTCCCCCGCTCCGCACCTGAGAATCTTTTCCTCTGCCTACCTCTCTCTTTTTCATATCTTTCACCACCTTTTTATTAATATTATACCCCCTCTAGGAGTCTGATATTATAAGGTATTGTTTCCTATGAGTGCTGGCTTTAGTTAAAAGCTGCACGACATACCTGAGAACTGGAGTTGATTGGGTAAATTCTAGTCTGTGTGCCATTGAGAATAGAGCATGCACGAATGAGGGCTTTTTGCCTATACCATTCTGCACTGTTCTAAGCTCGTTGTTTGTCTTTGAGGTACGCCAGGAGAACGCTTAATACTTCGGTATTAAGGTTTCTCAAGAGAGCTACCCTTCCCTATAACGTAATATTTGACGCACAGACTTGAGATTTGCACTAGGCTATGCGGCATGCCATGCACACCAGTATCTCGTATCATTGACTCTAGCTAGACTTTATCAATCATAGTAGACATTAAGTATATTAAACCAAGTACTCTTTTTATGCATACCTATTTATGATTACACAAGCATTTCGCAGCCTAGTTTGATGTATTGAGACACAAACGACTTAGGCTCTTTTTGTTGATAGGAATACTGCATTGTTGTGGCGATTATTATTGTTGTATTGTTTAGGATATTCTTGGCTCCGACGGCATTATATATTCTGCCTTTTTGTGTGCATAGCCTGCACAAGCATTGTTCCGCTGCCTGCCTTTTTGGGTTCCATTTCCGATACGAGCATCTTTATAGCATCTAACATTTAAAGAAGATTCCTTGTTAGTGTTGAAGGACTTTAGTGCACTTTCTTTCATGCAGGAGTGCCTGACATTTATTGATTAAAGTAACGTAAGCTGTAACTTCTCTTACCACCTTACTTTGCATACCATAACCAAGCACCTTCGGTTATAGGTAGTAATAGGCTGTTTTCCCATAACATTAAGCCTAGAGTAGACGCACATTTATTGAGAGTTTGATAGCCTAGTATTGCATATAGAACTCTGTAGAGTATTTGTGTTCTTTGTTCACTGGAATATACATCAGAGGTTGGAGCTAGCGCTTTCCGTTGTAGTATTTATGCCATTACTAGTCCAATGAATAAGAGCCCTGATATATTTGAACCCCAGTCGTAACAAATGGCGACCTTGCCAGGATTTGGTGAACCTACATTTATTAGCAGGGAACATTTGTTGTTTTGGAGAATATTTTGCGGGGATCAGCAAGAATAATTTTTTTTTGCAACATAGTATAGCCCTTGAGTATTTCCGAGAATTTTTGTGTGTATATTGAGGTATAAGAGTTTGGGGTACTTCTTTTCTGAAAATTGAGGTGGGAAATTTTTGTGAGCATCATGTCTTATACCGGATCAGAGAAGAAGGGAGACACAGTACGTAATGTCGAAACTGAGGAACAGCAGCATGATGGAAGGGTTAATCAGGTGAACTGTGTGGAGGATGCTAGGATATTTTTGCAATGGCCTGTTACTGCCGAGCGGTTGGAGGGTATGGGTCGGTACGGTCTTCAATGCCTGGCCACAGCTATCGGTCATGCGGGTACTAGCAGCATGACCAAGGATAACTTGATAACATGTGTACTGGGCAGGGTGACTGGTGAGCGAAATGGGTTGAGTGCTCAGAGCCCTTCGGCCATGCTTCCCCTACACTCGAAACCCAGCCATCCCAGTAGTTTGCCGACCCCGAGTACGCTTCCACAGTTGGGTGGTGGCTGGCTGGGTGGGTTGCCCCTGGGGGGACCACCGGTAATTTCAAACATTGTAGCACCTTCACCTCCTCAAGGGTTATCTCCAGAATTATTGTTTCGGCTCGAATTAGCTAAGATTCAACAGCAACGAAGGGCAGGTGAGCTTCAGCAGCAATTAGAATTAGACCAGATAGAAGTGAGATCCCAGCTAGCAAAAATCAAAGCTGATTTAGAGTCGACTAGGTACTGTGCCGACATGGACGTAGAGAAGTCGCGAGTAGAGACAACAGGACAGCGACTTGGGGCTGGTAACCGTGCTCCTGATCAGTCTGTCTCGCACTTATTGAAACTGGTTCCGGTGTTTGATGAGAGTGGTGTAACAGAATTTTTCACACGCTTTGAGAAGAAGTGCCAGGAACACCAGTGGCCAGAGAATAAATGGGCAGCACTTGTATCCTCTAGATTAATAGGCAAGGGTCTTAAAGCCTACGATGCGTTACCTTTGGAGTTATGTATTGTGTACGAGGATCTCAAGGAGGCTGTCCTGAGGGCTTACGAACTGCAACCAGAAACGTACCGTTTGAAGTTCCGGGTGTAACTAAGGGAAGAGATAGCACCTTTTTGGAACACGCCCGGGACTTGTCCGATGCTATGGGGAACTGGCTCCGATCTGAGAAGGTCACAACATTTGATGAATTAAAGCAGTTAATGATGTTGGAGCAGTTCTTTAAGAGCACGGGCGGTGATCTAACTTTGAACTTGAAGGAGAAAAACCCAAGAACTCTAGTCGAAGCAGCAGAAATGGCTGATCGACGGCTGTCGTTGATTCGGGGTTGCGGGTCCTCACAGAAGTACGATGTAGGTGCTAAGGACCGTTATCCTCCCCCTCCCCGGAACAATGACACATTTAAACAGAAGAGCCATGAAACTAAAACTGAATCCAAACCTTACACCACACCGTATGTGAAAAGTAAGGGGCCTTTTACATCACAGTATAAGCCGAAACCGAAATGTATGTGTTTTAGGTGCCACCAGGAGGGTCATAAGGCAAATGAGTGCCCTAGTCGACCTCCTCCGGCAGCTGTGTCTTTTGCTCACGGCAT
Source organism: Paralithodes platypus (assembly GCA_032716605.1). Lineage (NCBI taxonomy): Eukaryota > Metazoa > Arthropoda > Malacostraca > Decapoda > Lithodidae > Paralithodes > Paralithodes platypus. The sequence goes on from CM064573.1 coordinate 425,644, forward strand.
TGGAGTGTTCAAGAGGACATCGGAGTTTGTTAGAGGCATTTCTTCCGAGGTAAATACACTGCCAGTGCAGAAGGATCCGGAAGGCTTATTCCCTGTCTGTGATGCCTTTAGTGACCACAGGGGACTCGGTTGTGTGGAGTGGGGGGGGGGTAGAAGACATGAGGTGAGAATTTTGCGTGACACTGGGGCATCGCAAACACTGTTGAGAAATTTCACTGGTAAACCTGTCAATACGGCGCGGGTGGTTGTGGTTCAGGGAGTTAATGCGACAAGGTCATACCCGCTTGTAAGAATGAAGGTGGAAGTTGATGGTGTGACTCGAGACCTGGATGTAGGAATTGTGGAGAAGTTACCTGTTGGGGGCGTCGACCTCCTTCTCGGCAACAACTTTGCGGGACCTACTTCTGAGGCTCCACCCTTGGTCGTTGCCGAGAAGCCGGCCGACGTGAGTAGGGAGGAGCAGGAGTGGGTTGAGAAGTGTCCGGTGCAGCCTATGGCGTGTGTTGTCACCGGAGATTCTGCATTCAGGGAGTCACATTCTGGTCAACAATCTTTAGATCAGCGGAGGAAGGGTACCGAGAAGGGGTTGAAAGTTGATGCGGTTGAGAGTTTAGTGTCAACGGACCTTCTCGGGGACTCATTATTAGGACCACATTTCGAGTCTGAAGAAGACCCAGTAACTGTTGTGGAAAAGGCAGAGGATGGGCTTAAAAAGACGAAAGAGTTGAAGGAGGACCGTGATGCACAGTCGGGAGATGTGGCAACAAGGTACCCTGACGCGTACCCTATGAGAAATGGGTCGGCGAAGACAGTGGTCCGAAGCTTGCTAGTGTATTTTTCCCGGTATGGTTGCCCGCAGGGGATTCAGTCAGTCCAGGGACCCAACTTCACTTCTAGCCTCTTTGTCCAAGCAATGCCGCAGCATGAGATTGTTGGGGTTGTGTCATCTGCGTATCATCCGGAGAGCCAGGGTGTGTTAGAGCGATGGCACTCAGCCTTGAAATCTGTGCTTCGTTGTTGTTGCTTTGAGAGTGGGAAGGATTGGGATCTTGGCCTGCCATGTGTTTTGTGTGCTGTGCGGGAGGTACCTGGGGAGAGTTGGGGATTCAGCCCTAATGAGCTCGTCTTTGGACACCGTGTCAGAGGGCCTCTCCATATGGTTGAAGAAGTATGGGAGGGCGCAGAAAAACCTTGTTCTATGCTCAAGTGTGTCCTCAACAGTCGAGAACGGATGTTGCGCAGTCTGGAGTTGGCTGGCCGTAATTTGACTAGCTCTCAGGAAGGACAGGTACGACCTCAAGGTTGAACTCAGGGAGTTTCATGGGGGTCAGGAGGTGTTGATTCTACTGCCCCTTGTAGGTCACCCCTTATCCGCGAAGTACGCTGGTCCTTATAGGGTGGTGGAGGAGCTATCAGACCTGGATTACTTGGTAGCCACTCCAGACAGACGGAAGCGCAATCAGTTATGTCATGTTAATCCCATGAAGGAGTATGGGAGGCACCCCCCTGAGCCTCTCACTGTGCCTGTGATGACGTTTAGCAGTCAAGGTGGAGAAGGAGAACGGGACAGTCAAGCTCAGGTGGAGGATAACTGGAAGGATAAGAAGTTCAAATGGGCGCCTGAGTGTGAGAAGGTGTTTAGAGAAGTAAAACACCTGTTGTGCACTCACCCGATCCTCATGGGCCCCTGACTTTAGCCTACCTTTCCAACTAGCAATGGAGGCTAGTGGTGTGGGGGCTGGTGCCGTCCTTGTGGAAAAGGACGATGATGGGCTGGAGCATCCTGTTAGTTTCTGCTCGGAGAAGTACAATTCGGCCCAGGGGAGCTGCTCTGTTGTCGAGGAGGAGCTGCTGGCGGTTGTGCTTGCGCTGGAGCATTTCGAGGTCTATGTTCCAGCCTATGGTCCGGTCGTTGTAGTTTACCCAGATCATCACCCTCTCAAGTTCTTAGACCAGTTTCACAATCGGAATATGAGGCTGACCAGGTGGTCACTAAGGTTATTGGTATATAACCTGGACATACGCCATATTGCCGGTTGTGACAACGTGGTTGCAGATGGTCGTTCAAGGGTATATGATCCTGGGTAGATTGACACACGGGTAGCCTCCTGCTTTAGTTTGGATAGTATTTGCGCTTGGTGCTTGTTGGCTCGCGGTTGTAGCCCAGCATATTGGGTCGTAAAGCAGGAGATGAGCGTTTGGTATAGAAGAAAAACTAGGCTTGCCCCTATAGTGCAGCCGAAATAAACAAATTATAACCATAAAAATCAAATAAAAACTCTTTCTTTGATACTTGAATTTTTTTAGTATGTTATAGCAGTAATTCTGAGTTGCACTCCTCTCAGAATGCTGGGCTAGAGAAGCTCGCTCTTGAGGAGCATAACTACATATAATTTAACCTATGGTGTTGGGGAGGGTTATAATTTTGAAAAATGTTTTGTTGAAGAACTGTGCCAGATATTTTACTGCCGCTGGGTGATGGGAAGTGGAGATATAGCATGGGTTCTAACAATCAGATTTTTGTGTGCCTTGGTCCTCTGAGAAAAATCTTGGGGTGTGGTGTGACGTTAACCACTCCGTTAGAACCGCATGGCTTGTCCTACAGTGACTTGCTAGGATCGCCAGGGCAGTGGATGGGCTACAGTTTATGTATTAGAGTGTGCTTTATTTCATATGAAAGCTTGTGTCATGGGCAGTCCAGAAAGGCTCTTTGTTTTCACCCATGTCAAGGCTTTATATATTTAATTGTAAAGTATATGTTTTATCATTAACTAGTAAGGATGGGATCTGGGAGAGAGAGAGAGAGAGTAGAACAGAGTGAGAGGGAGCGCGCAGTGATTTTGTCCCGCTCGATGACGTCACAGCTGGCTGCCTCGTGGGGGTTGGTGGAGAGAGGTCCTTACCATGCTGTTAGCTCCCTTGCTAGTGGCTAGAGGACTTGTAACTGCTTTTTTCCCACGCGCCTCGAGCTAGTGCGAGTATATATACAGTTCCTCGCCACTCTCTCCCTTAGATCTGGTTTCTAGAACGCATCCATCTTTTTTCCTTGCTACCTGTCTCCCGCTCCGCACCTGAGAATCTTTTCCTCTGCCTACCTCTCTCTTTTTCATATCTTTCACCACCTTTTATTAATATTATACCCCCTCTGGTTAACTCTGCAAAATCAGCTTCATGCTGGCCAGTTGTATTGTGCGTTAAGGTCTGATATAACCCATGTATGTTAGTTGTTAAGATAAGTGGATCACGAAGCATTGGTTGGCTTTCATATTGCCGCTTCCTTTAATTATTAGTGTTCTGCTGGATTAGATAATGCTAGACTAGGAGTCTGATATTATAAGGTATTGTTTCCTATGAGTGCTGGCTTTAGTTAAAAGCTGCACGACATACCTGAGAACTGGAGTTGATTGGGTAAATTCTAGTCTGTGTGCCATTGAGAATAGAGCATGCACGAATGAGGGCTTTTTGCCTATACCATTCTGCACTGTTCTAAGCTCGTTGTTTGTCTTTGAGGTACGCCAGGAGAACGCTTAATACTTCGGTATTAAGGTTTCTCAAGAGAGCTACCCTTCCCTATAACGTAATATTTGACGCACAGACTTGAGATTTGCACTAGGCTATGCGGCATGCCATGCACACCAGTATCTCGTATCATTGACTCTAGCTAGACTTTATCAATCATAGTAGACATTAAGTATATTAAACCAAGTACTCTTTTTATGCATACCCATTTATGATTACACAAGCATTTCGCAGCCTAGTTTGATGTATTGAGACAAACGACTTAGGCTCTTTTTGTTGATAGGAATACTGCATTGTTGTGGCGATTATTATTATTGTTGTATTGTTTAGGATATTCTTGGTTCCGACGGCATTATATATTCTGCCTTTTTGTGTGCATAGCCTGCACAAGCATTGTTCCGCTGCCTGCCTTTTTGGGTTCCATTTCCGATACGAGCATCTTTATAGCATCTAACATTTAAAGAAGATTCCTTGTTAGCGTTGAAGGACTTTTAGTGCACTTTCTTTCATGCAGGAGTGCCTGACATTTATTGATTAAAGTAACGTAAGCTGTAACTTCTCTTACCACCTTACTTTGCATACCATAACCAAGCACCTTCGGTTATAGGTAGTAATAGGCTGTTTTCCCATAACATTAAGCCTAGAGTAGACGCACATTTATTGAGAGTTTGATAGCCTAGTATTGCATATAGAAGTCTGTAGAGTATTTGTGTTCTTTGTTCACTGGGAATATACATCAGAGGTTGGAGCTAGCGTTTGACGTTGTAGCATTTATGCCATTACTAGTCCAATGAATAAGAGCCCTGATATATTTGAACCCGAGTCGTAACAATAGTGTTATACGATTGTCTATGGTGTTAAGTGCTCCCCTGTGATGGGGTTGTCTCTGGTGTTCTTGAGATTATTCGTCCCTTTTCTCTGGTGTTAGCAGTCCCCCTGGGATCTGAAAGGGGTGTTTCCGGGTGGATGAGACTCGATAGGCTTGGCGGGCAACCCAAGCAGCTCGCTTGGTGTAGTGACTAGCGTCTCGGACTTCCACACAAAAGGCCCGGGATTGCGCCCACGCTCGGCGCATTAAAGATTTTTCACAAGCACTGAGTCGTTACCATCCCTCATGAGCAAGGGGATGGGTAGTAGTACAGGACCCCCATGGAAATACGCCTAATCGGCCTTATTGGGCTATCCTTAGCTGGCTTAGCATGTGCTAGCTTTAAGAACTATTATTATTATCTAGGGGAACAAACCCTAAACAAATTACTGATGGCCGACACGCTAATCGCTAATCGGTGGCACTTGTACAGTAGGTGGCGATCTCTATAATAGATAACAGATGGGGAGATTGCAGGCACAAATAGAACATGGCAATACCGAGGGGAGGTCTATAGGCATTTGATAAGGAGTTGCTGGAACTCCTGTTTCATTTGTCTGGTTTCCCCTACTGTTTCTGTTTGTGAGTTACACAGAGTGATCCAGCTAGCTCTCTCAAACACCTCATCCCGCTATATCTACTTTGCTACTCTAATCAAGCACACCACACATCATTCTGCAAAAAAAAAAAAAAATAACTTTCAAGTCTAGGAAAGGCATTTGTCACAGGCAGCTCTGCCTTTTGTCTCCCTCATCCACATATATATAATTATATGTATATTCTGGATATATATATATATATATATATATATTATATATTATTAAATATATATATACCGTATATATACCTGGGAGGGTGAATTTTGGCCTCCTCGACTGAACCGAGAGCTCTGTGTTGTCAAGTGTTTGTCATTGGTTCTATGTAATTATTTATACATACTCTCTCTCTCTCAATAAGTCACTATCAAATATAATTATGTAAGAGCCCCAAAAGTGTCCAATTCCTTCATATATGATAATGTGTTATCATACTGTCGTTATTTTCCAGAGAGCAAAGCCAATATCGGTATCTCCCCTTCCCCTACCATTAAGGGGAGATGGGCCGTTTGTCTAGATCCCCTTCTCCCTCATATTTAGTCCCATTAGTTTTCAGATTTTATGACGTTCGTTCCATTAGTTTGGCGATTTTGATGACTTTCGCCCCCTTTCTTTGTCAATATCGAGACCGTTCGTGCCATTTAGGTGTCGATTTGTTCCTGGCGAGCGATAGCGAGCCTGTAATTTTAGAAGGAACCGTCCATTTTTGTTTACCGATAATTGAACATATTTATCTTGAAAGGGGGTCTGGATTTTTTGTATTTTTTGTATTATTGTTTTAGCTTGATGGAGGTCTAGCGAGGAAACTCAAAAATATATGAATACATAAATATATAGAACACAAATGAAGCACTAACCCCTTAAATATATTGCTATGCACGCAGATAAGAACTATTATTATGATAATTCACTTATCTCTCTCTCTCGCTCTCTATTATATACAATTTATATATATATATATATATATATATATATATATATATACAGTATACTGTATATATAGGCTACTCTATATATATATATATATATATATATCTGACGAAAAGCGATTTAATAGATCAAATTATGGTGGGAGACGCAATCAATTAAAACATGGGTCAATATTATCTATTCTTGAGGGGGGTCACCGGCTTTTTTTTTTATCTTTCTCTCCTTTTCTCTCTTTCCCTGGTTTGTATCCATTCGGCCCCATTCAGCCAACTGTTTTAAGACTTTTATCCCCATTCAGGTGTCGATTCTTCCTGGCGAGCGATAGCGAGCCAGCATTGTATGGAGAAATCCGTCCTCACCGGAGACATTTGTTCTAACGAAAAATAAACAAATTTACCTTGCTGTCAAAACACAAATATGCTGGCTCGCTACCGCTCGCCAGGAAAATATTGACACCTGGATGGGGGTAAACGTCTTAAAACAGTAGGCTGAATGGGTCCGAATAGATACAAGCCAGAGAAAGAGAGAAAACAAACTGCAACCCCCCTTAAATTTGACAGACTAACTGAGAATGTTAAATTTTTGAAAACCTGACGTTTGTCAACTGAGATGTATTATTGTTATATCTCAATCCTATTTGAAGATTAGTACCCACACATCATATATTGAGACCATTTTGGAATCATGCATATATATGTTTAATATTACTGTAGAATAGTGTATAACAATGCAAACCAATATGCTTGCTGTAATAATAAACATAAATTGTAAACAAAATTGTCTCAGCTTAAAAAGAAAATAAATATACATAATCTTTCAGTAGAGCCAAAAGTAAATAAGATAAGATGTTTTTTTATTTATGTTTTGTTTTACCCCTTCTCCCTAATGTTTAGCCCCATTAGTTATGAGATCTTAAGACGTATGCTTCATTAGTTCGGCGATTTTAACACGTTCTGTGGCATTTAGATGTCGATGTTTTCCTGGCGAGCGATAGCCTGTAATTTATGAGGAACTGACCTTCGGCCTGGACACATTTTAACGAAAAACGTACACATTTTTCTTTCTACTGAATTAGTTTTCCTGAACGCCCAAGCCAGCACTCCCTCAAAGACAAACGTAATGAAGCCATGCAACACTTATCTTCTGATCTAACTACTATTTCCAATTGGGGCAGAGAAAACCTTGTTACCTTTAATGCTTCCAAAACCCAATTCTCCATCTTACTACCCGTTCAGAACTCCCAGAGGACTATCCCTTATACTTCAACAATACAAAAGTCAATCCTTCATCTTCTCTCAATATTCTCGGTGTCTTTCTTTGTTCTTCTGATCTCACTTTGAAGGACCATATTACCAGTCTTGCTAAGGCAGCTTCCCAGTAGCTGGGTGTGCTCAACCGCCTCAAGGGGTTCTTTACCCCTGCACAGCTTCTTTCTCTGCACAGGGGCACAGTGCGTCCTTGTATTGAGTATTGTTCACATGTGTGGGGAGGTTCCTCTCACACCGCTCTCCTAGACAAAATAGAAAGGAAAGCCTTTCGTATCATTAACTCCCGCCCACTCACCAACTCTCTGCAATCTCTCTTCGCCGCAATGTTGCATCTCTCTCACTATTCTATCGCTACTATAATAATCAATGTTCCTCAGAGCTTTCCCAGTGTATACCACCTCCTCTACGTAGGGTACATAGTACCCGTCTTGCAACATAATTCCACCTTTACTCTGTGCAACTGTCCAACCTAAGAGTGAAACGTTATTCTCAGATTTTCTTATACTCAACTGCTGAGCTCTGGAACTCTCTCCCAGAATAAGTTTTTCCCTCATTCTATTACTAAAATTGCTTCAAACTCCGTATGTCCAGGCATTTTGGCTCGAACGTCACTTGATTTTGGCCCTGTCACTCTTTCAACTCTGGGGGAGCCACTCGATACATGCAGTTCTGCCTTTTGTCTCCCTCACTCACATAAAAAGAAAACAAAATATATATATATGTATTTAAATATAATTCATAAATATAAATAACAAATAAAGCCACACACACACACTTTATATATATATATATATATATATATATATATATATATATACCGGTATATATACTACTGAGGTAGAGCATAGGCTAACAATGACAGTATTAATATCAAAATAGCAACACAATATTAATAAACGTAAACAGTCCCCTTCCACACAAATGTTTCTCTACGCTCTATTCTTTTTCATTTGCAAACGTTGGCATAAAAGAATACTACTGCCCTGCAATAGTGAAACGGAAATTTGTACTATTTCACCGACGTAGTAATGTATGAGAACTGTAAGGGGGTCACCGGCTTTTTTTTTTATCTTTCTCTCCTTTTCTCTCTTTCCCTGGCTTGTATCCATTCGGCCTTCTTCAGCCAACTGTTTTAAGCCGTTTATCCCCATCCAGGTGTTGATTTCTTCCTGGCGAGCGATAGCGAGCCAGCATTGTATGGAGAAATCCGGCTTTGCTGGAGACATTCTTCTATCGAAAAATTTACACATTTAGCTTGCTGTCAAAACAAAAATATATAATATTGACACCTGGATGGGGATAAACGTCTTAAAATAGTAGGCTAAAAGGGGCCGAATGAATACAAGCCAAAGAGGGAGGGAGAGAAAGAGAAAAAAAGCGAGGTGGGCTCCCTTAAAAATAACACAAATACAAATATGAAAAGGCCTTGGTTAACCCTCTGAAGATTATGACGCATTTTGACAGTTTATTTTAACTGTCATGAGACGAGTTTATGCAATTTAGGAAGGATTTGGGGGAATTTTAAGAGTAAATACAATCTAAATTCACTCTCTGACTTCCATATACTGTAAGTTACCTAATAAGAATACAATCGTCTAATCATAACCAGAAAACCAAGAAGAAATGCGTATAACTATTATTATTATTATTATTATTATTATCAACTCTGCATAAGCAGAGTTTGGTATCACCCCCACCCCCCGTATAGTGGGTACCACACGAAAAAAATGTCTGTCGTCGTAGTCGTCGTCGTCGTCCGTCTGTCTCGGAACTCCTCCTAGACCGTTGGACGGATTTTCACCAAATTTCACACGAACATTTGATGCGTGAATGCGAACGTCAGTCAAAAAAGATTTTTAGAATTTATGCAATAGTTATGATTTTAGGTCCAAAATATGGTTTTACCCCCCCCCTCCCTCCCCCCTCCAGGACCCCCCCCCCCCCCCACCATGGCGTTATTTGTGTGTGAGCCCCAAAGGGGCTCACACACTAAGAACGCATTCGTTCTGGGGGCGAAAACATCTCGCTCCGTATTTGCTAGGTTAAGTTAATTTAGTTGGCATTAGAAGTGATGGTAGTAATAGTGGGATTGATGGTGATAGTAGTGATGATGGTGATACTAGTAGTGATAATGTTTTTAGTTGTATTGATGATGATGATGGTAGTGATGATGATGACAGTAGTAGATATGATGGTGACAGTAGTAGATAATTATGATGGTGACAGTACTAGTAGTAGTGATGATGGTCATAATAGTAGTGATGATGGTGACAAGTAATGATGATAGTTGTAGTGATAATGATGACAGTAGTGATGATGGTAGTGACAATGGTGTGAGTATTAGTGAGGATGGTGAGTAGTAGTGATGATGGTGAAAGTTGTAGTGATGATGACAATAGTTGTGATGATGAAGATCATAGTAATGGTGATGATGGCAGTAGTAGTGTTGATGGTAATAGGATACATGATGGTAATACTTGTGACAGTAGTAATGATGGTTATAGTAGTAGTGATTATGTTAACAGTAGTAATGATGATTGTAAGATGGTGGTGATGATAGTAGTAATGATGGTTGATAGTTGTAGTATCAATAATGATAGTAGTGATTAAGATGGTAGTGACAATGGTGACAGTAGTACTGATGATGAGAGTAGTAGTGATGATTGTAATTGTAGTAGTGATGGTCATAGTAATGGTGATGATGACAGTAGTCGTGATGATTGTGGCAGTTATAGTGATTGTGTCAGTAATAGTGATTGTAGTTGATGATGGTATTAGTAGTGATGATGGTAACCAATCGCAGAGTTGGGTATGCTGTTTTGATTTTGGGCAAAACGGCACGTCTACTTTATTATTATTATCATCGTATCTTCCAAGGGTTGGTATTTTATATATCTATGTATCCCTATCTTTCATAAATTTTGATTATGTATGCATATCAAAATGAGTGAACTATCTTGACAATTGAAAACTTAAACATTGACTATTGCATTTCTTTCTGATGTTAACCCCTTGAGGATCATGACGCATTTTGACAGTTTACTCTGGCTATAATTAAACCATTTTGTGCAACTTTAAGGAGAGGTGTGGCAGAGTGGTCTTGCCACTGGACTGATAATCCAATAGACCCGGGTACGAATCCCAATATGTCAATGGGAAGATATTATTGGGATGGAATTTGTGCTGTACCTAGTTTCAGTGCATTACCACAGCACACCGAAATGCCAAAAAAATACCCTCATTGTTCCCTGATTAAATAGCATTGTATGAATATTCCCCTATTCAATATATGCTACAGGGGGGCAATGCCTAGTGAGTTAATTTCTCAATAGGTGGCATTCTGAGAGTGAGGGTCCGAGTCTGGGGAATGAGACTGTGAAGCGCAGAGGCGGAGCAGCTTCAGAGATGAAGTTGCTTCGAGCCAGGGTGCTTCGCATGTCTCACTCCCTAGACTGGAACAAGACCTTACGGGCCTCACCGTGTTCAGCGGTTGAGTGTGCAGGCTCTCAGCATATGCCCGAGAGGGAGTAGTTGGAATATAGAAAACAAAAAAAATAATAGGAAGGATCTCTGGGAATCGAAAGTGTTAAAACTATCGCAAGTAACTCCCTAGCTCCCACAATTGTTTCCTAAGTAAGCTGAATACTGTCGTCTAATTATAATGAACTATCAAAACTCGTCGTAATCTTCAAGGGGTTAAGGGGGGATGTGGTTTTTTTTTCTGGCCCCCTTCTCCCTTGTGTTTAGCCCCATTACTTTTTAGATTATAAGACGTTCGACTCATTAGTTTGGCGATGTTAAGACCTTTCGTCCCATGTATTTGTCAATATTAAGAGTTTTCGTGTCATTTAAGTGTCGATTTGTTCCTGGCGAGCGATAGAGAGCCTGTTATTTAAGAGAAACCGGCCTTCGGACGGAATTTTTTTCTATCGAAAAAAATAAATGTAAACATTTATCTTGAAGGAGGGTCTTGGGGGGTGTTTGTTTAAGCTTAATAGAGGTCTAGGGAGGAAACTAAAATATTGATATATATTATACTGTATACATAAATGAGCAAATTTAATATGCCTATCTCCCCATAAATTCATTTACCTCCACATTTAGTGATATAAGTGATGTTATAAAGAATGGGATTTAACTCATTCAATACCGGTGACATCCTGGTTATCCTATCCTAAAATATAATAATATAAATATAAATAAATAAACAAATAAAAACACCTGCCCCCATTAGAGCAGTGTATTCCGGGAGGTTGATGCATTCTGACAACTGCTGGAATTGATCACTTGCGAGTTTCAGGCTATAAGGAAGTTCGGCCTGTAAACATCGATATCAAACACAAATACAAAAATGATGTAGGTTGCTGATGGATAACTAGTATGTTGAATTGGGTTTTATGTATTAATAAATGTACTAAAACCGTAGTTTAGCCGGTAATTCTGCTAAATATCGATGTATGCAGCTCCAACTTCCTTATAGAATGAAACTCGCAAGTAGTCAATTGTGTGGGTGCTGCTGCATAAATTGTAATATTACCATCCTGGCCTCATGTAATGCAGTACCAACAGCAATGGATAGACTGTAGTTACATACGTTAAGGGGAGGTTTATAGTTTGCTCTCTAAACATTTATCAAGCTTTTAAATATAACTCCCAAGACAAATTTGACAAATTTGTACATTTTTCGGTGGGAAAATGTCCCAGCCAAATGCTGACTCCTATTAATTTACAGGCTCGCTATCGCTCACCAGGAAAACCAAATTGATACCTAAATGGCACGAAAGGTCATACAATTGACATAAATGGGGTAAAAGGTCTTAAAATTGTCAAATTAAAGGGGTGAACGTCATAACATCTCAAAACTAATGGCACTAAATATGAGGGAGAAGGGGGTCCAGATAAACAAATCTTTAAGTGAAAATCTCCCCTTCACGAAGTTGGATAAGGTTATGTTTTTTACTCCGTTTGCCTGACTCTAAACTAGTTATCTCAAAAGGTTATGAACTGATATTCACAAAATTAGGTGGGTAGATAGTATATGCGCCAAGACAGAAGTGATTCAATTGAGGAGGTGATAGGTAAAACGCACACCTCCGCCAGTGTAACCGCCTCACAGTTATGAACTGATATTCACGAAATTTGCTGAGCAGATAGGATATGCGCCAAGAAAGTAGTTCTTCCATTGAGGAGGTGATGGCCAGCATAGGCGGAGGTTCACACAGACGGGGAACCAAAGGATGGAACCAGGAGGTGGTACTGAATGCAGCAGCACTTCAGCACTCGATGCCGAACACAAGAATTACAGACTCAAGGCATGGGTCCGAGACATTTACAATAGCGAGGGAAGTGATATAGCAGAACCTGCAACAGCATGCAGTATTGCAATGCAACGATCATGGCCACGCCTGCAAGCACCACCAACAAACTTTGGCCATCACACACATTGCTGGCACCCATGCCATTCATGAAACCCTTTTAGGAGATAAATATTGAAACACACAATATAAAATATTGAATGCTGATACAGCTATTTCATTACACCTTGTATGCATTAAAGAAAAAAAAGTATATATATATACATAATATATTATGTATATATATATATATATATATATACTTTTTATTCTTTAATGCATACAAGGTTTAATGAAATAGCAGTATCAGCATTCAATATTTATCTCCTATCCACCATCTCGGCCTACGTCAGGAGAGCCCTCACACACTGCACCACCTGGGGAGACACCCACCAGGAACTTAAAAGTCTCTCCCAAGTCCTGGTAAATAACGGGTACTCTAATTCAGATGTCGCCAGCACCATTAACCACCACCTCGAGAAATTGTACTCTCAAAATCCTCCTAACACAAACCCATCAATTGATTCAAGATCTTCTACCGTAACTACATGTCCTCTGACCACAAACTGACGAGTCCGTCATGAAGAAATAATCAACAAACATGTCGTCCCCCCAACCCTGACACCAAAATTAACTTAATCATATACTACAATCTCCCAAGACCTCCAACTTTGTTCTCCATAACAGACCTGCCCCCACCAATATGAAGAGCCCAATGAACGATGACCATGAGATATACCAACACACTTGTAAATATGAGGACTGTGGGCCTCATTCCTATATTGGTATGACTCAGACTCGTCTATCCCGTCGACTAACTCTTCACCTGCAGGCAGGAGCCATTAACCCGGCAAGCGCGATAGGCCTCACGGAAGGCTTCCTATAGGGAACGCGATAGGCCTCACGGAAGCAAGACCATAAAAAAAGCCTTCCAAAAAAAAAAGGGCCTATCAAAACAATGGAATTTGTCTCTAGGTGAGATAATTCCCCTCTAGTACTCATCCATGTGTTTCTCACCCCTCCCCCTCCCCTCCTTCCCCACCTTATTCCCCCCTCCCCTCCCTCCTCAAATATCACCTATTTTTCCTCTTATTATCATCATTTATCGGTTATTTTTCTCTCCCGCGATAATGTAGCACAAGTGGGTGGCATAAAAGATCGTTATGCAACACCCAGACACCGGCACACACCGCCCCGCTCGTCTCAGTTGACTCACAGACACCGAGAGGGGAGGGTTGCCTGTGGCTCTCTCTCGCCTGAGATTATGACCGGGTGGCCAATATCTTCGTTTTTCACCACCCAAATGCTTTTCCAACTTATTTTAGCACTCGTGAAGGTTCATATATACATCATATATATAAAATAAAAGCATACCGAAAACAAATAATGGTCTATATTGTAAATATAACAAATTCTGTCAGAATCCAAGGCTAGAAATGCACAAATAACTACCCTAGCCCCTAGGTCTATATCGTGCTTGTCAGGTTAAAGACCATTATCTCTCCTTGAACCCCCCCCCCCCTTATCCGTGACGATTTAAATAAAGACACCTCCATAATCGACAAAGAAAATGATTCCAGAAGACTACCTGTTCTTGAAGCCCTCTACATTCAAGCCTTAAATCCAAGCATAAACAGCCAAACACTTGACTTGCAAATATTACCGTCTGCTAAACGACACTACCCCAACCACGGCCCCTGCCCCTAGCTCCTCTTCATCACCTCCTACTGCTACGCAACCCGCCGCGCAAGCTACTACCCCCAGCAGCCAACCAGTGATGACCTCTCCCGCCCCCCTTATTCTTCATACTATTCCTGCCTCTACGCACTTTGACACGCAAGCCCCCACGCACAGGACATCTAACAGCCAATCACCGATGACTTCACCCACCCTCAGCCATCCACCGACGAGAAGCAGTAAGCGACTCGCAAGCAAGCTACCCTCAACCAATAGAATACAGTAGCCCCACCCCCTCATCGCCCCCCGAGCCACTCTTTTTGTATATATACCCGTAATTTTTTACATTTTAATCATTCCCTTGAAAATGCTAGATGCCTAGCGAAACGTCGAATCAACATGGACTTTGCTAACCTCCTCCCCCTGCTGACAGAACCCCAACGGAAATTAATCAGAAATATTGAAACGCACACTAATAAAATTTTGAATGCTGATACTGCTATTTCCTGTAACCTTGTATGCATTAAAGAAAATGTATTACCTGGCTTTGCTAACATATATATATATATATATATATATATATATACAGTATATATATATATTTCTCCTTTCTCAGAAATCTCCATCTTAGGAGATTTCAACGTTCACCACCGCCAGTGGCTCTCCTCTCACACTACTGACCCAACTGGTGAACAAGCCTACGTCTTTTCTATCCTAAATGACCTAGAGCAATTAGTTCAGCAACCCACCCGTATCCCGGATCGCATCGGAGATCGGGCCAACATTCTTGACTTGTTTCTAACTTCTAACCCTTCTTCTTATATTGTCAATCTTTTCTCTCCTTTGGGCTCCTCCGACCATAAACTTATCTCTGTCACCTGTCCTATCTCTCCAGTACGGCCCCCCGATCCTCCTAGCCGCGGCGCTTGTGGCACTTCGGCGCTGCCGACTGGGAGGCTCTCCGACAGTACTTCTTTGATTTCCCATGGAATGATTTCTGCTTCCGTGGCCGGGGACCATCGGAGAGTGCTGAACGCATTACCGAGGTAATCCTATCGGGCATGGAAGCATACATTCCATTCTCTTTCTCTCAGACTAATGCTAACAAATCTTGGTTTACTCACGCCTGTTCTACTGATGTCCGCAATAAGGAGGAAGCATTCAAACGGTACCGACGCCTTAAACCTCAAGACTTTCATTCTTCCTATGTTTCTGCCCGGAATCAAGCCAAATCTGTTCTTCGACTTGCCAAACACTCTTTCATCAATAATAAATGTACTGAACTATCCAACTCTAGCTCTTCCCAAGCTTTCTGGCATCTAGTCAAAAACCTCTCCAACAATTTATCTTCCTCGTCTTTCCCTCCCCTATTCCACTCTGATGGCACAACCATCACTTCTTCCTCTGACAAAGCTAAAATCTTCGCTCAAACTTTTGCTAGAAACTACACCTTGGATGATTCCGGTGCTATTCCTCCCTTTCCACCCTCCTCTCTCTTACTTATGCCTACTATCCTAATCTCTTCTAAAGATGTACTTTCTACCCTCTCTGGGCTTAATACTAATAAGGCATACGGTCCGGACGGTGTTCCTCCTGTTGTTCTCAAAAACTGTGCTTCCGTGCTGGCTCCCTGCCTAAGCAAACTCTTTCGTCTCTGTCTATCCTCTAACGTCTTCCCTTCATGCTGGAAATTTGCTAACATTCAACCTGTCCCAAAGAAGGGTGACCGCTCTCAACCCTTCAACTATCGTCCAACAGAGGCAATCGAGGACCACCAACGATAAGGACCGAAGACAGCGAGGACCGAGGACAGCCATGAACATGTAGATCCGACAAGAACCAACAATATTATTAAAGAGCGTTCCGCGAGTTCTAAAATAACAAATTTAAAGGTTTTCTATGCAAACGCTCGTAGCATACGCAATAAATTTTCAGATTTAGAGGAGCTAGTGTTTACAGAAAATTATGATGTGATTGGCATAACAGAATCTTGGCTCAATACAGAAGATAGAGACTTTTTAGCAGAGTATTCACTTCCCGGTTATGTAATGTTTGAGAAAAGCTGAATAAATCGAAATGGAGGTGGCGTTTTACTTTATATCAAAGAAAGTCTTAACCCTACCCTCTTGTCAAAACCTCAAATTGTGAACGTCGCCACATCTTTTGTGCTAATAAAGAATAATAAAGGTACAATAATAATACTTGCGTTAATATACAGACCTCCAGCTCAATCAGTGCAAACTGACCGAGAAATTTACGAACAAATTGCAGATGAAAGTAACTCACAAGATACCATAATTTTTGGCGACTTTAATTTACCTGTGACCAAGTGGCGCGATACTCTTACTTCACACTCCGGAAATGACTTGTATACGAACTTGCAAGAGAGTTCGCTTTATCAATTTGTTCGAACACCGACCCGTGGTAATAACGTTCTTGACATTGTACTTGCAACAAAAGAAGAATTAATAGAGAATTTGAATGTTGGTGATGAATTCAGTAACAGCGACCATCGTACGATAACTTTCACTTCAAACTTTACTAGTAACGAACCAAATAGTAGCATCGAAAAAGTCCCTAATTTCAAGAAAGCAAACTTTCATAAACTTAGAGCTATGTTTAAAGAAACTGACTGGAGCTTTTTAATTAACAATAACGACATAAATACATGTTGGAAGTTATTCGAAACCACTTACCTAAAAGCAGTGCAAGACTGCATACCATCGAAAATACGGCGTCCAGGCTATAATAATAAGCCCAAATGGTGGAATAAAGATATTTCAAACTGCCTGCTTGCTAAAAATTTTGCTAATGATAGATTAAAATCCTCACAAAATGACGAAGAACGGGTTAAATTTGTAGAGCTACGACGCAAAGCCAAAAAGTTAATTAAGCAAAGTAAAAAGACCCTAGAGTTACATATTGCGAATCAAAGTAAAACAAACCCGAAAGAATTCTATAGTTATATCAGAAAGAAAAAAGTAGTTACTTCAACTGTTGGACTGTTAGTCGATGAAAATGGAGAATACACCAAAGACGAAGTACAAATGAGTAATGCCCTCAATACCTTCTTTGCATCAGTTTTTTACAACAGAAGACCTCAATGATATCCCTACACCATCGCCGATTCAGATTGATAATTCAGATGTTCTAAGCAATATCACCGTTACAGAGAGAGAAGTATTGAATTATTTAGATAAACTCAAGGTAAATAAAACGCCTGGACCTGATACAATCTCGCCTAGAGTTCTAAAGGAAGCTAAGGATGAGCTCTCCAAACCACTGACATTACTATTCAATAAATCCTTACAGTCTGGAACTATGCCTGATCAGTGGAAGATAGCCAACGTAACACCGATATTCAAAAAGGTAGCAAATCCCTACCCAGTAACTATCGTCCAATTAGCTTAACCTCAGTTGTATGTAAAATGCTAGAAACGGTCATACGAGACAGACTCGTAAATCACTTAGAGGAAAATAACATACTTAAAGATACTCAACACGGCTTTCGTAAAAAACGTTCCTGTTTAACAAACATCTTAGACTTCTTCCACGATATCCTCAACCTCTACGATGAGAGTAAAGCTGTAGATATTATATACCTTGATTTTCAAAAGGCCTTTGACAAAGTTCCCCACAAACGTTTACTGCTAAAACTAATAGCACATGGAATACAAGACGGTGTGTTGAAATGGATAGCAAATTGGCTCAGCGACAGAAAGCAAAGAGTAGTCATAAACGGTAAGGCATCTAAATGGACCAATGTAAGTAGCGGGGTACCCCAGGGATCGGTACTAGGACCAATTCTCTTTCTAATTTACATCAACGACATAGATGAGGGTCTCACCTGTACAATCTCAAAATTTGCTGACGATACAAAAATTGCAAATAGCGTACTCTCAAAAGAACAAGTTGACGATATGCAACACAATCTAGATAAATTGTCACATTGGGCCCAAATTTGGCAAATGAGTTTCAATGCGGATTAATGTAAAGTACTGCATATCGGATACCTAAATGAGAAAGCAAACTATTCGATGAATGGCACTCAGCTTAAGAATGTAAACAGAGAAACCGATCTGGGAGTAACAATGTCGAGTAACCTAAAACTGAGTCAACAATGTTCAGAAGTTGTTTAAGAAGGCAAACAAAATATTTGGCTTTATAGGCAGGTCATTTGAGCATAAATCCAAAGACGTTATCCTAACCCTTTACAATTCCTTAGTCCGCCCTCTTCTGGAATACTGCGTTCAATGCTGGTGCCCTTATTACCAAAAACATAAACAAGCTAGAACGAGTTCAACAGTTCACATAGAGTTACCAAAATGATACCTAGCCTAAAGAACAAACCATACAAAGAGCGTCTTAGAGAATAAAATCTATTTCCTTTAACCCAGCGCAAATTAAGAGGTGACTTAATTCAAGTGTTCAAAATCATCAAAGGCATCGACAATATGAACTGTATTAAGTACTTCACTATCGACCAATCTAATTACACGCGGGGAAACGGTTGCAAAATTATTGGTAAATCTTTTAACTCACACGAATCAAAGAATTTCTTCTTCAATCGAGTTGTCAACTTGTGGAATGGGCTTCCCGAGACGTTATAGACTGCAGCACCGTTGATTCATTTAAACTCCACCTAGACAAATATCTCGCAGCAAACCCGAGACTGACTGCGTTTGTAAATGAATAACTTTATTTTATCCTCCCCTCAGTTACTAACCCATATCCCCTACTAACTTCCTAGTCCTGCCACGGACATTAGTTCCAGGGCAGTAGTTCCCTTTCCAATGTTCCCTTACCCACTTTAAACCACTGTTTGGACACTTGATCCTCAGTGTTTTGGAGAACAAGCAGCCTAGAAGGGTCACTAGACCTGTTGTTGCTTGATTTCCTTTGTACTTTGTACTTTGTATTCCTTAATTGCTCTCATCTCTTGTCTTTCTAAAGTTTTTGAAACTATTCTTGCTTCCAAATTTTTTAAGCATTTCTCTTCTCATAATCTGCTCTCAGATCACCAGTATGGCTTCCTTAAGGGTCGCTCTACTGGTGATCTTCTTTCATATCTTACTAACTCTTGGTCATCCTCCTTTCGGGAATTCGGTGAGACTTTTTCTATTGCACTAGACATATCGAAAGCCTTCGATACAGTCTGGCACAAATCTTTAATTTCTAAACTACCGTCCTTCGGTTTCTATCCCTCCATCTGGCCTTTGTCTCTAATTTCCTTTCCGGCCGTTCCATAGCCGCGGTTGTGGACGGCCATTGTTCACTTCCTCACCCTATAAACTCCGTTGTTCCTCAGGGCTCTGTCCTATCTCCTATTCTCTTTCTATTTTTTATAAATGATCTCCTCAACTGTACCTCAATTCCCATCCATTCTACGCAGACGACTAAACCTTACACTATTCCATTAGTTTTTCAGAACTCCCCAGCCAGCAATCCCTCAAAGACAAACGGAATGAAGCCATAGAACTCTTAAATTCTGATCTAAATACTGTCTCCATTTTGGGCAGAGAAAACCTTCTTACCTTTAATGCTTCCATAACCCAATTTCTCCATCTATCTACCAGTAAGGAACTCCCAGCGGACTATCCCTTATTCTTCAACAATACAAAAATCCTTCATTTTCTCTCAATATTCTTGGTGTCTCTTGTTACATCCTGGGATATATAAACACTGGGTTCTTTCTATTGGACTAGGTATGCGGCAACAAGCAACAACGGAAAACGCTAGATCCAACCCTTATCTATAAACCCAGGCAACAAACCACCCTAAACCGTCAAGAGTCCTGCCTGGACAACAAGGTATCCTATGACTCGGTTACAGGGTGCACGCACTATAGACTGCTGATAGTCAAGCAGGCTATATAAAAGATCACACAATTAAGTTGATTTAAAGCTTCAAGGAAAAGATAGATAACGGAATTAAATTGCAGAAACAATTTAATAACAAACTAGAAGAAAGTACATTTAACGTTACGTTAATTAATACAACTAATCACCCCTGCGTGAAAGAAGGTGAAAGCAAACAGTCCTCAAAACATCGTACAGGTAGGACAAGATGCGGGTTTCTAAACTGCATGCGGCTACTGTAGGATCTGATGCTTAGCAAAGAAAATACGTTACGGATTTAGAGAACTCTTAACTCATAAGCAGGAATAAATACTAGTGATAGGCCATACAGTGTATAATGGCATAGGTATAATTAAATAAAGGCAGTAACTCGCAACATAACCACATACAGGTGTGCTTCTCACTCTTAGTCAGGCAAGCCTGCTCGGACAGAGTCTCTAAGCCACACCCTGACTCACAATGCTCACACAAACGGTAAACTGTGGCACAATAACAAGCATACAGAGATAATAAACCCCTAGCTGTTAATCTGCCAGGTGGCAGAGGTCTAGCCGGAAGGATATAGGCTTCGGATACCCGGGCTGAGCCACCTGCTCTAGCCTAGGGACGTTCCTAAGTCTGTGCGCCAAATTACTCTAATTGAAAGGGTGGTCTCTTGAGAGACTCAGATTGCAAGTATCTGACTCTCTCCTGGCGACCCTAAAACAAAAGCAAGACGTGCTAGCACAGTGCTGAGTGGACTAGGCAAGGGCCCTCACACAACACAACACTAGACACACAGGGACACAGACAAGAAAATGCCCCCAGACTCCCACGGGTATCCTAGTAAAGTCGTGCGGGTCCACAGGACTCGCACCAGCAGACTTTACTTAAAGGATCGCAAAAAGCCTCCCCTCCGGTCTAGCCCCTGCTAATCTGACACAAGAGCACACTAGCAAGCATGAAACCACCAAATATGAGACAACAAAAAGCTTCCTAGGTCTCATTAACAATTACATCTCTGCATAAGGCCCAAAATCCTATCTAGTTATCTGAGAGCTCGTCGTTAATACAATAATAGATATAAGGTCTATCAAGGGGATGGGATAATTAAATAGATTGGTGAAGTAGTGGAAGGAAGGTATACAAAGTAAGAGAGAAAGTTTCTAAGTGGGGTTGAGAGGGATAGATATCAAGGGGGTCCGAAGGGTACGACAGTGAAGTGAGCTCTGAGTCTTGAATCTGTCTGGACCCCCCAATAGGCATGCAGAATACATCCCAGGCTTGGCAACACTCAACACAGTTGCCGGGTCAAAATCGTCTACCCCGTGCGTGAGTCGAAACTAAGCCTAACGTTGCAATCAAATGCACGTGGCACATCAGGCTCGTCCCAAGCTAGACTCTCCAAGCGAAGCAACGTCCCCCAGCCGGTCTCTCTCTCCCGCTCGTCTCCTCCCACTCTCACTAGACTTACATCTTATATATTATAATGAAACAATCAACTATCGAGAATAAAATATACTAAGATGCGCTGGTTAAGAATAAGGGCAGCTACAAGCTGTGAAACAACATAAGAATATCCCAGACATTAGTTACATTGTCGTAGGATATATACTAAGGAAAAGCCGGCCGGCCGGCTGCCGCCAGCCGGTTTCTAAACGGCTGGGCAGCCGACGCGCGCGCATGCCCGCACGTGGCTACTATGCAGAAGCGTCACACCTCCCCCAAGATATAAGACCCTTGACTAAGTTCTTCATATCTAACAGAAAGCTTCTCATAGTACCACACACTGTTGCGACACAAGGCACAATATATAAAAAAATAAAGACTGTTGCGCTCCACCGAGCAAGTTCAAATACAAAATTCTACATGTTATAAAAAATTAAGAGTTTTTATAAGGTTTTTGCTTTTTTAATTTGTTTTCTTTTTCGGCTGAACTACAGTGACAGCCTATT
The DNA here is from genome assembly GCA_032716605.1 of Paralithodes platypus. NCBI lineage: Eukaryota > Metazoa > Arthropoda > Malacostraca > Decapoda > Lithodidae > Paralithodes > Paralithodes platypus. The sequence goes on from CM064573.1 coordinate 447,648, forward strand.
TTCCTCCACACTCAACCCTCAATCCTGTGGCAGTCTAACCAACATCATCCACCCTTGATAGACAATCCGCTATCATGTTATCAGAACCGGCAATATGGCGTATGTCCAGATTATACTCCTGAAGCATGAGTGACCACCTGGTCAGCCTCATATTCCGGTTATGAAACTGATTCAAGAATTTCAGAGGGTGATGATCGGTATAAACCACTACGAGGGGTCCGAAAGCAGGAACATATACATCGAAGTGCCTGAGCGCCAGCACTATCGCCAGGAGTTCTTTTTCAATTACAGAGTAATTCCTTTGTGCACTATTGAATTTTTTACTGTAAAAACTCACTGGATGTTCGATACCTTCATCATCTGTCTGTAACAAGACAGCCCCAGCACCTATGCCTCTGGCATCAGTCGCCAGCTGAAAAGGTCTGCTGAAGTCCGGGGCCCTGAGTATGGGGTGGGTACATAACAGGTGTTTCACCAAGGAAAACGCCTCTGCACACTCAGGAGACCACCGGAACTTCTTGTCCTTAGATAATAAGTCAGTTAAAGGTGCAAGTACAGTCGAATAGCCTTTGATGAAGCGACGATAATAGCCTATTATACCTAGAAACCGCATGATTTGTTTCTTAGTCGTAGGCTGGGGAAACTGATCGATGGCTTTGATCTTTGTCTGTGGAGGGCACACCTGACCCATCCCCACCTCGAACCCCAGGTACAAAACTGTGGCATTGACAAAATCGCACTTACCCAGGTTTACCACCAAACCTGCTTCATTCAGTTTATTAAAAAGCTGTCCGATGTGAGCACAGTGACTGTTAAAATCATCGTCGTATATTATGACATCATCTAGGTACACCGTACAGTTGGGAATGTCGGCTACAATGTCGTTCATTAATTTCGGAAACGTTGCAGGGGCAACGTGGCAACGATATGTGGCACCGTCCACCACAAACCCACACACCTCTCGCGCTCGCTCAGACAAGGGCACCTGCCAATAACCCTTAACAAGGTCTATCTTAGTGAGGAACTTGGCTTTTCCTATCTTATCCACACTGTCGTCCACGCGAGGGAGAGGGTAGGCATTTGTGGGGGTTAAACCATTCAACCTGCGGAAATCTATACAAAACCGCACCTTGCCATCTGGTTTGGGCTGCAGTGTGACTGGGGAAGTCCACCTTACTGCACCCTCAGAAATCAGCCCACGTTTCAGCATATAATCCAGCTCTTCCCTAAGTGCTGGTAATTTAATAGGGGAACACGGTATGGCACTGATTTAAAGGGCGGGTGGTCCCCAACATCGACATCGTGCACCGCTTGAGTAGTGAGGCCAGGATGCTCCGCGAAAACAGCTGGGTTTGAATCAAACAAGTGCTGCACAGCTACACGCTGTTGCTCAGGCAGGTGCAATATCAACTCGTGAGCCACTTGTCTAGAATTCCCCGCCCACTGATCCACAGAAACATGACAATCCCAATTATCCTCTCCCGCAGCTTGACTGTCCCTTCCTCCTTCTCCACCACGATCGCTGCAGATCAACACCGGGACAGTGAGAGGCTCGGAGGGGCGCCTCACATACTCTTTCATCAGATTTACATGGCAAAGTTGGTTCTTTTTCTTACGATCAGGAGTAGCTAGTAAATAGTCTAGATCAGAAACCTTCCTTACAACCCGATACGGACCAGAATACTTGGCAGACATGGTGTGTCCCACCAGAGGCAGTAGTATCAGTACCTCCTGATCTACTTCAAACTCCCTGAGCTTCACCTTTTGGTCGTATCTGTCCTTCATCTGAGCTTGTGAACTCTTAAGGTTCCGACCTGCTACCTCCAAGCTCTTTAGCATTCTCTCACGGCTTTCAACTACATACTTTAGAAGTGAGCATGGCTTTGTGACTCCCTCCCAGATCTCCTTGACTATGTGGAGGGGCCCCCTGACCCTGTGTCCAAAAACCAACTCGTTCGGGCTAAATCGCAAGCTCTCCCCAGGTACTTCTCTCGCAGCAAATAAAACGTATGGGAGACCTAGATCCCAGTCCTTCCCATTTTCCATGCAATAACACTGCAACATACTCTTGAGAGTCGAGTGCCACCTTTCCAAAACTCCCTGACTCTCGGGATGGTAGGCAGATGACACCACAGACACTATCCCATGTTGCTGCATGGTCTGCTTAAACAGAGCAGAAGTAAAATTGGATCCCTGATCAGACTGGATCTCCTGAGGGTAGCCATAACGAGAGAAATAAACAAGTAGGTTTTTGACAACAGTCTTAGCCATCCCGTTGCGCATGGGGTAAGCATCTGGATACCGTGTTGCTACATCCATTACAGTTAGTAAAAATTATTGCCGGCACTAGTGGGGGGCAATTGGCCAACCATATCGATAACTACTTTGCTGAAGGGCGGCCCAATGACAGGGATGGGTTGTAACGGGGCTCTCAGAATGACCTGATTGGGTTTCCCAACAACTTGACAATTGTGACACTGTGACACCCATGACACGACACTCGCCTTTAACCCAGGCCACCAGAAAAGCTTGCTCAGAGCTGCCTCCGTCTTACGTGCCCCCAGGTGCCCTGCCAAAGTCACATCATGAGCTAATCTCAATAAGCTCTCACGGCACACCCTCGGTACTACTAACTGGTCCACTAATCCTGACCCGCCATCCCTCTTTTTCTTGGGATCCTGATGTCTCCGATACAAGATCCCCTCGGACAAGAAAAAATCACCAGGCTGCGCATCCCCATCGCTCTCCAGTTCGATAGCACCATTACCACACGCCCTGACTTCAGGATCTTCCAGCTGCAAGGAACATATATCAGCAGGTGCGAGATTATCCAAGTTCATCTTAAATAATTTATTTCCACCTCCAAGGTCCTGCTGAGCCATCCTTTCCTCACGCTGCGCATAACGATGGTGTCGCAGAGTCTCTTCCTGCCCTGCACCTGCACTAGCGGTGACAGGCCCCGGGGCCTCTCCAGACTCTAACATAGGTGCCAATAATGAGTCACCAAGAAACACTGCCGGCTCAAAACTCTACAATTGACCAACACTTCCCGTTTTCTTGTGACCTTTCCTCCGCGGTTTGATAGACTGAGGTGGTGGCTGCAAGGCTCCGGATGTCTGAGAACGCGTCACAACACACGCCATGGTTTGTACACTACACTTCTCAACCCCCTCCTGTTCCTCCCTACTAACGTCGGCCGCCTTCTCGGCAACGACCAAGGGTGAAACCTTAGAAGCAGGCACCGCAAAGTCGTTGCCGAGGAGGAGGTCGACGCCCCCAACAGGCAAGTTCTCTACAATTCCGACATCCAGCTCCTTCGCCACACCATCCACCTCCAGCTCCATCCGCACCAGCGGGTAGGACTTCGTAGAATTGATCCCCTGAACTACCACCACCCGAGCAGCGTTAATCGGTCTACCAGTAAAGTTCCCTAACAAGGTCTGAGAAGCCCCAGTATCACGCAATAGCTTAACTCCTCGCCTTTCGCCAGCCCACCTCACAAAACCATGCCCTCTATGACCCCCAAAGACGTCGCGGACAGGGTTCGAGCCTTCCGGACTCTTGAACACAGGCTGTGTCCCAACCTCTGACGAACTACCCTTGGCAAACTCAGAAGATATAGGCGACACCCCTATGCTGCGGGCCAATGACACAACCTTGTTTGGTGGCTTGTTCGGACAAGCATTTACAAAGTGACCCTCCTTGTGACATGCAAAGCACTCTTTACTCTTTGGTTTCCCTTGGGAGTGGGAGGTACCATTAGACTTCTTATACGGGACGGTATTTGGTTTATGTTCAGTTTTATTGTCAGTGCTACATGGTTTTGTGTATTTATGTGTATCAAAATTCTTGGGAGGGGGAGGGGTACGATCCTTTGCACCCGACTCACTCCTAGCTGCTGCTTCGCACCCTCGAATTAATGACAGTCGGCGGTCAGCCATTTCTGCTGCCTCCTGTAGAGTTCTAGGATTTTTTTCTTTTATATTTAATGTTAAGTCCCCGCCTGTGCACTTGAAGAACTGCTCCAAGAGAACCAGCTCACTCAACTCCTCAAAAGTAGCTGCCCTCTCAGAACGCAGCCAATGTCGTAGTGCATCAGACAAGTCCCGGGCGTGTTCTAGGAAGGTACTATCCTTGCCCTTAGTAGCACCCCGAAACTTCAAGCGGTAAGTTTCTGGTTGTAACTCATAGGCCCGAAGCACAGCCTTCTTTAGCTCATCATAAACTACACAGGACTCTAAACTACTCATCATACGCTTTTAGCCCCTTTCCTAGGAGTCTTGATGAAACTAATGCTGCCCACTTTTCCTGAGGTCACTGGTGTTCCTGACACTTCTTCTCAAATCGCATAAAAAACTCAGTCACACATAATTCATCGAACACAGGAACTAGTTTAAGCAGGTGCGACAATGATTGGTCCCGATGTCTGTTACCTCCCCCAATATTTTGCCCTGTTACCTCCACTCGAGATCTCTCCAGCTCCCTGTCAGCCCGATACCTAGTAGACTCTGCCTGCAGTTCAGCCTTTCGTATAGCAACCTCAGCCTGAGCTCTAGCAACCTCAGCCTGCACACTAACCTGTCTTTCGGCGGCCTCAACCTTGGCCATCTCAATCCGAAACAACAAATCTGGAGTCAACCCTTGAGGAGGGGAAGGTGCATTTAATGGGGAGGGTCCCTGTGATTAAATTCCACGCTGCCATTGACCATCAACTTGGGGGTATGTACTAAATTCAGGCACCCTGACGTTTGATACGGGGGTAGAGTGGAGGGGGGCTGGGGACCGTGGCCCCCAGTCGCCTCTCCACCCAAGTCTCTCCTTTCTAAACCCAATATCAAAGTCCTCAGCTGATCTTTCCTCATGCCACTTAAACCCTGGTGACCCTGAAGACCTGTCACACACTTTAAGCCATACTTATTCAGCTTCAACACCCTGGCAGCGGTAAGGGGCACCTCTAAAAATCTTCTAGCACCCTCCTCGCTATCGACTAGCCACTCCACAGTCTTTCTCCCTCCTCCGAGCCTGTTGTTCGTGACCTGACTCGTTCCACTTTTTGTGTTCTGATATATTAGACATGTTTGTGTACTGCAGTAATTATCACCATGTAATGTCACCATGGCTGTTTAATATGTTTATGTTGGTTCTAGAGAAAATGGGAAGAGGATTGGGTTTAGTAGGAAAGAATGGTAGAGATTGGGAGTTGAATCAGTTGCTGTTCGCTGATGACACAGCATTGGTGGCGTCTCTGATGAGAAACTGCAGCGGGTAGTCAAAGAGTTTGGTGTGGTTTGTGGAAGGAGGAAACTGAAGGTGAACGTCAATAAAAGTAAAGTAATGGTGTGTAATAGGGGAGAGCATACGGTGAATCTAGATGGAGGCTGGATGGGGAAAATTGGAACAAGTAGAGTGTTAAATATCTAGGAGGAACGATAAGCAGGGAGTAGGTTGAAGTGGAGGTAAACAGAGAGTGTGTGAAGGAAGGAGGTTTTTCGGAGCAATGGGAAGTATGTGGAGACGAGAATCTCGGAAAGTAAAAAGTGCACTGTATCAAGGAATTGTTTGCCAACAGTGATGTATGAGGCTGAGACATGGGCTCTGAAGAAAAAGGAGAAAAGAGGGCTGGATGTGATTGAGATGAGCTGCTGAGGAGTATGTGGATTTACTCGTAGAGACAGATTGAGGAATGAACAGATACGTAGGAGAGTGGGGCAGCAAGAACATTTGTCAGCCAGAGTGGACAGAAGGGTGCTGAGCTGGTATGGTCATGTTGAACGAATGGGAGATGAAAGGCTTCCAAAGAGAATATGTGAGTCAGGTACAAGGGGAGATAGAAGGGCAGGAAGACCCCCATTGAGATGGAGAGACTGTGTAAGAAAGGCTTTGGATGATAGAGGAATGACTATAAATCAGGCAGGGGAAGTGGTGGTGGACAGGAGTGAATGGAGAATGCTTGTGAATAGTTGAGTGAACACGTGGTCATTTGGAGTAAGGGGTCGGGCGCAAGTTGGACTAGATAATAGTCCATCAGGCGCCTGGCCCGGGGAGACGATTAATATGAAGGGTGTGCCTGGAAATGTGGTGGGAGGGCTTGTGGCTTTGGCTCCGCTGCATGTCTGCCTGCCGAGATCGGAACCTCTCCGGGTGGTCAGGGCCGGGGGAGTGCTGGAGCGACCTTGGTAACCCTGGTCTCTGGGTCTTCTCCTGGGTGACCTGGATGTGTGAGAGTTTGTGTTTTTATCTGTGTTTATTTTTTGTTTTATGTTGTTTTTGTGTTTTCCCTGTTCTTGCTCTGTCTTGAGTCGGCTACCCCCAAAATGGGGATTGGGCCTGAGCATATAGATAGATAGATAGATAGATAGTAATTATCACGGTTATAGAATGTGCCTTATCTCCTATGCAAGTATGTATATACTAATGTTATTTAAAGTCTTTAATGTGTTATATTGGTTGCTCCAAAAAAAAAAAAACTATGTCCACTGTATTCCTCTAATCATAAGGAATCTCAAAACAAATGACCACTATATTCCTCTGTTCAGTAAATCCTATGCAAGGTCGCCATTTGTTACGTCCTGGGATATATAAACACTGGGCTCTTTCTATTGGACTAGGTATGCGGCAACAAGCAACAACGGAAAACGCTAGATCCAACCCTTATCTATAAACCCAGGCAACAAACCACCCTAAACCGTCAAGAGTCCTGCCTGGAAAACAAGGTATCCTATGACTCGGTTACAGGGTGCACGCACTATAGACTGCTGATAGTCAAGCAGGCTATATAAAAGATCACACAATTAAGTTGACTTAAAGCTTCAAGGAAAAGATAGGGAACGGAATTAAATTGCAGAAACAATTTAATAACAAACTAGAAGAAAGTACATTTAACGTTACGTTAATTAATACAACTAATCACCCCTGCGTGAAAGAAGGTGAAAGCAAACAGTCCTCAAAACATCGTACAGGTAGACAAGATGCGGGTTTCTAAACTGCATGCGGCTACTGTAGGATCTGATGCTTAGCAAAGAAAATACATTACGGATTTAGAGAACTCTTAACTCATAAGCAGGAATAAATACTAGTGATAGGCCATACAGTGTATAATGGCATAGGTATAATTAAATAAAGGCAGCAACTCGCAACATAACCACATACATGTGTGCTTCTCACTCTTAGTCAGGCAAGCCTGCTCGACAGAGTCTCTAAGCCACACCCTGACTCACAATGCTCACAAAAACGGTAAACTGTGGCACAATAACAAGCATACAGAGATAATAAACCCCTAGCTGTTAATCTGCCAGGTGGCAGAGGTCTAGCCGGAAGGATATAGGCTTCGGATACCCGGGCTGAGCCACCTGCTCTAGCCTAGGGACGTTCCCAAGTCTGTGCGCCGAATTACTCTAATTGAAAGGGTGCTCTCTTGAGAGACTCAGATCGCAAGTATCTGACTCTCTCCTGGCGACCCTAAAACAAAAGCAAGATGTGCTAGCGCAGTGCTGAGTGGACTAGGCAAGGGCCCTCACACAACACAACACTAGACACACAGGGACACAGACAAGAAAATGCCCCAGACTCCCACGGGTATCCTAGTAAAGTCGTGCGGGTCCACAGGACTCGCATCAGCAGACTTTACTTAAAGGATCGCAAAAAGCCTCCCCTCCGGTCTAGCCCCTGCTAACCTGACACAAGAACACACTAGCAAGCATGAAACCACCAAATATGAGACAACAAAAAGCTTCCTAGGTCTCATTAACAATTACATCCCTGCATAAGGCCCAAAATCCTATATAGTTATCTGAGAGCTCGTCGTTAATACAATAATAGATATAAGGTCTATCAAGGGGATGGGATAATTAAATAGATAGGTGAAGTAGTGGAAGGAAGGTATACAAAGTAAGAGAGAAAGTTTCTAAGTGGGGTTGAGAGGGATAGATATCAAGGGGGTCCGAAGGGTACAACAGTGAGGTGAGCTCTGAGTCTTGAATCTGTTTGGACCCCCCACTAGGCATGCAGAATACATCCCAGGCTTGGCAACTCTCAACACAGTTGCCGGGTCAAAATCGTCTACCCCGTGCGTGAGTCGAAACTAAGCCTAACGTTGCAATCAAATGCACGTGGCACATCAGGCTCGTCCCAAGCTAGACTCTCCGCGCGAAGCAACGTCCCCCAGCCGGTCTCTCTCTCCCGCTCGTCTCCTCCCACTCTCACTAGACTTACATCTTATATATTATAATGAAACAATCAACTATCGAGAATAAAATATACTAAGATGCATTGGTTAAGAATAAGGGCAGCTACAAGCTGTGAAACAACATAAGAATATCCCAGACATTAGTTACATTGTCGTAGGATATATACTAAGGAAAAGCCGGCCGGCCGGCTGCCGCCAGCCGGTTTCTAAACGGCTGGGCAGCCGACGCGCGCGCATGCCCGCACGTGGCTACTATGCAGAAGTGTCACACTCTTTTTCTTCTGCTCTCAGTTGGAAGGACCATATTACCAGTCTTGTTAAGGCAGCCTCCCAGAATCTGGGTGTGCTCAACCGCCTTAGGGGGTTCTTTTCCCCTGCACAGCTTCTTGCTCTGTACAGGGGCATAGTGCGTCCTTGTATTGAGTATTGTTCACATGTGTGGGGAGGTTTCTCTCACTCCGCTCTCCTAGACAAAGTTGAAAGGAAGGCCTTTCGTATCATTAACTCCCGTCCACTCACCAACTCTCTGCAATCTCTCTCTCTCCGCCGCAATGTTGCATCTCTCTTGCTATTCTATCGCTACTATAATAATCAGTGTTCCTCAGAGCTTTCCCAGTGTATACCACCTCCTTTACATAGGGCATGTGGTATCCGTCTTGCAACTCAATCCCACCCCTACTCTGTGCAACTCTCCAACCCAAGAGTGAAACGTTACTCTCAAACTTTCTTCTACTCAACAACTGAGCTCTGTAACTCTCTCCCAGATCAGTCTTTCCCTCTTCCTATGACTTAAATTGCTTCAAACTCCGTGTGTCCAGGCATTTTGGCTCGAACGTCCCTTGATTTTGGCCCTGTCACTCTTTCAACTATGGGGGAGGCACTCGCTATAGGCAGTTCTGCCTTTTGCCTCCCTCAATCACACAGAAAAAAAAAATAATAAAAATATATATATACTGTATATATATACATATACATATATTATTATAATATTTTTATTATTTTTATACTTCTCATAATTTTTATTGATGGTGGAAGTTGGGCGATCTGTGTTAGTAAAGGGTCTGCAGCTCTCCCATCTCCCCTCAGAATACTCATAATAGTGTGACTGTCAAGCCAAGTCAGCTATAATATAATCTGACGGCTGATAACGTTACTTTACATTACAAGGGCTTTCTTTACCTTGGGTACGTAAGTGGCAGTGTATTTAATATATTCTCGCATCCTCACCCACATTGGTGACATGTACAGAGTGTACAGATATGAATATAGGATATATTTTAGTTATAAGGGTGAACAAGGATCCCCAGATGACGTCGGTGTGTTTTTATGCATGTATTCTTTCATTACTAACCCAAACCATGTTTTTTTTTCCAGGAACAATTTATGTATGTATGTATGTATATGTTACGGTCTTTTTGAAAAAGTGGCCTTTTTGCGAAATGACAGGGAGCTTTGCAAAATGACCAAAAACCTAGCCTTTTTGTAAAATGACACTTAATGTCTGGCCCATTTGCAAAATGTCCAGCATATTGGCCTTTTTGTAAAATTGCCTGTGCCTTTTTGCAAAATGACACCAAACGTCTGGCCAATTTACAAACAAACAGCATATTGCCCTGTTGTAAAGTTCTAAATAACTGTAAACATATATATTTGTAAAAATTGGGTAGGCCTAATCGAAACAATATTATTTTTTAACATTTTAGGTTAGGTTAGGTTAGGTTAGGTTAGGTTAGGTTAGACGTTTGGAGTCATTTTGCAAAAGGGCACAGGTAATTTTACAAAAAGGCTAATATGCTGGACATTTTGCAAATGGGCCAGACATTAAGTGTCATTTTACAAAAAGGCTAGGTTTTTTGGTCATTTTGCAAAGCTCCCGGTCATTTCGCAAAAAGGCCACTTTTTCAAAAAGGCCGTAACATATATACTCAGGCCCAATTCCCACTCTTTCTTTTTTCTTTTCTTTCTTTCTTTTTTTTTTGGGGGGGGGAAGGGGGGGGGGGGGGGAAGGGGGGGGGGGGGGGGCCGATTCAAGATATAGGAAAAAAACAATGTCGAAATTTGCCCGGGTGCTGGGTGTCAATCAAATATTATTTTTATACTTATCATAGTTATTGTTGATGGTGGAAGTTGGGCGATCTGTGTTAGTAAAGGGTCTGCAGCTCTCCCCTCTCCTCGCAGAACACTCAGAATAGTGTAACTGTCAAGCCAAGTCAGCTATAATATAATCTGACGGCTGATAACGTCACATTACATTACAAGGGTTTTACCTGGGGTACGTAAGTGGCAGTGTATTTATTATATGCTCGCATCCTCACCCCACGTTGGTGAAATGTACAGATTGTACACATATAAATAGAGGATATTTTTGAGTTATAAGGGTGAACAAGGATCCCCAGATGACTTCGGTGTGTTTTGATGCATGTATTCTTTCATTACTAACCCAAACCATGTTTTTTTTTCAGGTACAATTTATGTATGTATGTATGTATAATTAAATTATATTCAGGCCCAATTCCCACTCTTTTTTTTTTTGTTTTTTGTTTTTTTGTTTTTTTTGGGGGGGGGGGGGGGCGATTCAAGATATAGGAAACATACAATGTCGAAATTTGCCTGGGTGCTGGGTGTCAATCAAATATAAATCAACTGGCGTTCAACGGGTTAATATTGTTTGTAATATAGATTGTTATGAGTACTTTCTTGTTCTCTGTATTTCCCAGGCTGTTGTCATAGACCAAAACGCCGTGAAATGTACCGTTGCCCACATAAGTTCTGTTCCTCGTCGTGATCTTTGTATGAATGAATTGCCAGTGTAGTTTCTTTTAATAATCAGTTGACTAATCAGATGAGTTAACCACTGTATAAAAAACTACATTCGTAATTCACTCATGCGCATTATAGTGTCATGTATAAGATCACGGGGAGGAAAAGAACCTATTTGGGCAACTGTACATTGAACCTCACCTATTTCGAATTATGGAAATATATATCTGCAAACAATTTTATGAATATTTGTTCCTGTACATCAACCACAACACTGTATATACTATTTATTGAAAGAAAGTTACCTCCAAGATCTCGATCTAGATAGTTATAATCGGAAAAAATACAAACATAGGGAGTCCACGAATTTGTATAAGTGACTGTACTTTTGAAGCTACTTAAGGGGAGGCAGACCGTTTTTCTGGACCCCCTTCTCCCTAATGTTTAGCCCCACTAGTTTTGAGATTATAAGACGTTCGGCCCATTAGTTTGGCGATTTTAACACCTTTTGCCCATTTCGTTGTCAATTTTAAGACCTTTCGTGCCATTTAGGTGTCGGTTTTTTCCTGACGAGCGATAGCGAGCCTGCAATTTTAAGAGGAACCGGCCTTCGGCCGGAAATTTTTTCTACCGAAAAATGTACACATTTATCTTGTCTAGGGGGTGTTTTTCTAAGCTTGATGGAGGTCTAGGGAGGAAACTAAAAAAATATATGAATACATTAATTAATAGACCAAATAAACGGCCAGTCTCCCCTTAAATATTGTTTGTATTATATATTTGTGTGTAATGTCGTGGTCTGTGTATTTCCCAGGTTGTTGCGATCGACCGAGACGAGGTGGACCGAGGGGGAGGTTTGGTGTACAGCGTGGGTGGTATTGATGGGGTCCAGGATCATAACAACGATCAACTACAAAAACAACACTACTTCTCTGTCCATCCTTATACCGGCACCCTCTACCTTACCAGGGTTAGTAGCTCTCTCTCTATCTATCTATCTATCTATCTATCCATCCATCTATCTATATATATCTATCTACCGTGGTGGTGATGGTGAGACTAACAAAGAACAACAACAACGACACTACTGCTCTGTCCATCCTTATACCGGCACCCTCTACCTCACCAGGGTTAGCATCTTTCTTTCTCTCTCTCTCTCTATCTATCTGTCTACCTACTTAAATAATCTTAACCTAGGAACACCCAAATTATATACGATACTTTTTAAGATTTACCATAAACCTAAAGCTGTAGGTGCTTCAATTAAGACTAGATACATTTTCCTGTTGTATGTTGTATGTATCTTCAAAGTTGCAGGTGAATCTTATATGTTTTCATGTGCGTCCATCAAACTGTGTTGCAAATCATCAACTTTCTTAACTTTATAATCGTAAAAGAATTATGTACAACCTCGGTAACTAAGGCTGACACATTCATTTTCGAAACTTTATTGGGCTGAATAAGATATCCTTTATTACTTTTGTTCCCGATATATCTATTTCGGAGGTTCGTGTAATCAGCTTGACACTTCAAAATGGTTTACATTTTGTAATGCCCAAATCTAAGCCTCAAACATCCAGGATCGCTAAAATACAGGATTCCGCCCAAGCAATACTCTATGAACACAATGACCACAACTCTATCCTCTGTGACCCCCTCTAGCAGAGAGTCCTAACCCTAGCTATTTTATTTGTCATCAAATATACAACTTGTCATGCTTAGGGGAGCCTGATTTCGATTACAAGACTGTATATTCCCCACTCAAGTTGTGGTTGGGGAGGAACACAGGTAGAATAATATCTACAGGCATAAACTACAGTAGATCTGGACTTGACACGAAAATGGAACTTTGCAGTAAGGGACCCAAAATCGGAGAACGAACCCCCAACTTCGAACCTCGAAACCTCGAAAATATCCCATTTTCGCGGTTTCGAGGTTTGAACTTGGGGGTTCGTTTTTCGGTTTTGGGGCCCTTACTGCAAAATTCTATTTTTGTGTCAAGTCCAGATCTATTTTAGTCTATGCTACAGTATATACCCATTTCTTGTTTCTTTGTATTTATTTTCATTATCTTTCGAATTACACAATTTGATCTGTCACGCTCTCTTTCTGTGCTTTCTTACAGGCTAGGTTAAACCTTTTCTTGCATTTTTTGCCTATATTTTAAACATTTGGAACAAAGTTTTCGATACCGTTACTGTAGATGTTCATTAATGCTATTAGTTTGTTCTCTATATCATATTCAGAAAATACGGATTCCCAGTTTTGCATTTTAAGAAAGTCTTTGAGGCCTACACAATTTGCTTTAGAGAACTGTCTTTTTCTATATTTTTCTTTCACTTTTGGTATTTCATACCTTAGTAGCAGGTAAATATCAGCACCGCATGGTAACTTTTGCCTAAAGGACACAAGTACTGCATATTGTACACCTCTTCTTCTGTTATTGGAAATATCAAGTATAGCCTAGCTGGTCGGTCACTTCCTCTTGAACTTGTTTCCTCTTTCACATGTTGATGCAGTGAATTTTCCATAGCCATATTTATCAGTTCATAGCCCCAGTTATCCTCTCCTGCATCTGCCTCCAAATCTTAACCTGTTTACTTCTTTACAGTTGAAGTCTCCACAAAACACAATTTCACTATATTTTCAATCTCTGATAAAGCTTCTTTTCTCATTAACTCATGGTCTTCTTTCGTACATGCTCTGTTTTTTTGGGGGGCCGTAAGCCCCAATAATGATTCTCTTTCCATACCCTGTAACATTTGTTTTGAGTTCGATGGCAACAAGTTCGGCTTTCGTGGTATTTAGTTTATTTCGTTTACATCCAAGTCCTTCTTGGCTAGGATACATACACCTCCACCAGGTCTGATTTTCCTGTCCCTTCTCCATATAATATAGACCGTCCATCTTTGTAAATGAATGTCCAACTCCTCTCTCAGTTTTTTCTCGGTTAAGCATACTATTTCATTTTTTTTTCTTCACATAGGAGATCTGTTAATTCTATGTTCTTGAATATTAATCCATGAACATTCCTATACAGGATTTTCCACTTCTCTACATGGTTATTTTGTATATTTCGTTCACTCCTTTCTGCCGGTGCCTGATACCGGTATATTTTCTGTAATTTCTTCTGTATCTTCGTTGGTATTGTGTTCTGTGTCTTCTTGTTATTGTGTAGGAATATTTCACAACTTTCCCCCTCACACCGTAAGCAAAACTCTTCCTTTTCTTCCTCTATCATCTTGTCATTTTCAGTTTTAGTGTGTGTGTGTGTATGTGTGTGTGTGTGTGTATGTGTGTGTGTGTGTGTGTGTGTGTGTGTGTGTGTGTGTGAGAGAGAGAGAGAGAGAGAGAGAGAGAGAGAGAGAGAGAGAGAGAGAGAGAGAGTGAGTACAGTGAACTCAGAGGGTTTATTCCTCCATTCATCCTGTCACCAGCACCCACCACTTCACCGGAGGGGATCCATGGCACAGTTTGCTTTTTTCCAAGTATTCGATATATCAGCTTCTCTTCTTTTACACCTTTTATACTTTTCCATATTGTTTTCAGTATTCACCATCTCAGATTTTGTTTTCTTTTCACCTTACATAATTTTTCATTTTTTGTATAGTATTCAATATCTCAGCTTCTCTTCTATTATAACTTAAATACTTTATCATTGTTTTCAGTATTCAATATCTCAGCTTCTCTTCTATTATAACTTAAATACTTTATCATTGTTTTCAGTATTCAATATCTCAGCTTCTCTTCTATTATAACTTAAATACTTTATCATTGTTTTCAGTATTCAATATCTCAGCTTCTCTTCTATTATAACTTAAATACTTTATCATTGTTTTCAGTATTCAATATCTCAGCTTCTCTTTTATTATAACTTAAATACTTTATCATTGTTTTCAGTATTCAATATCTCAGCTTCTCTTCTATTATAACTTGAATACTTTATCATTGTTTTCAGTATTCAATATCTCAGCTTCTCTTCTATTATAACTTAAATACTTTATCATTGTTTTCAGTATTCAATATCTCAGCTTCTCTTCTATTATAACTTAAATACTTTATGATTGTTTTCAGTATTCAATATCTCAGCTTCTCTATTATAACTTAAATACTTTATCATTGTTTTCAGTATTCAATATCTCAGCTTCTCTTCTATTATAACTTAAATACTTTATCATTGTTTTCAGTATTCAATATCTCAGCTTCTCTTCTATTATAACTTGAATACTTTATCATTGTTTTCAGTATTCAATATCTCAGCTTCTCTTCTATTATAACTTAAATACTTTATCATTGTTTTCAGTATTCAATATCTCAGCTTCTCTTCTATTATAACTTAAATACTTTATCATTGTTTTCAGTATTCAATATCTCAGCTTCTCTTCTATTATAACTTAAATACTTTATCATTGTTTTCAGTATTCAATATCTCAGCTTCTCTTCTATTATAACTTAAATACTTTATCATTGTTTTCAGTATTCAATATCTCAGCTTCTCTTCTATTATAACTTAAATACTTTATCATTGTTTTCAGTATTCAATATCTCAGCTTCTCTTCTATTATAACTTAAATACTTTATGATTGTTTTCAGTATTCAATATCTCAGCTTCTTTTCTATTATAACTTAAATACTTTATCATTGTTTTCAGTATTCAATATCTCAGCTTCTCTTCTATTATAACTTAAATACTTTATCATTGTTTTCAGTATTCAATATCTCAGCTTCTCTTCTATTATAACTTAAATACTTTATCATTGTTTTCAGTATTCAATATCTCAGCTTCTCTTCTATTATAACTTAAATACTTTATCATTGTTTTCAGTATTCAATATCTCAGCTTCTCTTCTATTATAACTTAAATACTTTATCATTGTTTTCAGTATTCAATATCTCAGCTTCTCTTCTATTATAACTTAAATACTTTATGATTGTTTTCAGTATTCAATATCTCAGCTTCTCTTCTATTATAACTTGAATACTTTATCATTGTTTTCAGTATTCAATATCTCAGCTTCTCTTCTATTATAACTTAAATACTTTATCATTGTTTTCAGTATTCAATATCTCAGCTTCTCTTCTATTATAACTTAAATACTTTATCATTGTTTTCAGTATTCAATATCTCAGCTTCTCTTCTATTATAACTTAAATACTTTATCATTGTTTTCAGTATTCAATATCTCAGCTTCTCTTCTATTATAACTTAAATACTTTATCATTGTTTTCAGTATTCAATATCTCAGCTTCTCTTCTATTATAACTTAAATACTTTATCATTGTTTTCAGTATTCAATATCTCAGCTTCTCTTCTATTATAACTTAAATACTTTATGATTGTTTTCAGTATTCAATATCTCAGCTTCTGTATTATAACTTAAATACTTTATCATTGATTTCAGTATCAATATCTCAGCTTCTCTTCTATTATAACTTAAATACTTTATCATTGTTTTCAGTATTCAATATCTCAGCTTCTCTTCTATTATAACTTAAATACTTTATCATTGTTTTCAGTATTCAATATCTCAGCTTCTCTTCTATTATAACTTAAATACTTTATCATTGTTTTCAGTATTCAATATCTCAGCTTCTCTTCTATTATAACTTAAATACTTTATCATTGTTTTCAGTATTCAATATCTCAGCTTCTCTTCTATTATAACTTAAATACTTTATCATTGTTTTCAGTATTCAATATCTCAGCTTCTCTTCTATTATAACTTAAATACTTTATCATTGTTTTCAGTATTCAATATCTCAGCTTCTCTTCTATTATAACTTGAATACTTTATCATTGTTTTCAGTATTCAATATCTCAGCTTCTCTTCTATTATAACTTAAATACTTTATCATTGTTTTCAGTATTCAATATCTCAGCTTCTCTTCTATTATAACTTAAATACTTTATCATTGTTTTCAGTATTCAATATCTCAGCTTCTCTTCTATTATAAACTTAAATACTTTATCATTGTTTTCAGTATTCAATATCTCAGCTTCTCTTCTATTATAACTTAAATACTTTATCATTGTTTTCAGTATTCAATATCTCAGCTTCTCTTCTATTATAACTTAAATACTTTATCATTGTTTTCAGTATTCAATATCTCAGCTTCTCTTTTATTATAACTTAAATACTTTATCATTGTTTTCAGTATTCAATATCTCAGCTTCTCTTCTATTATAACTTAAATACTTTATCATTGTTTTCAGTATTCAATATCTCAGCTTCTCTTCTATTATAACTTAAATACTTTATCATTGTTTTCAGTATTCAATATCTCAGCTTCTCTTCTATTATAACTTAAATACTTTATCATTGTTTTCAGTATTCAATATCTCAGCTTCTCTTCTATTATAACTTAAATACTTTATCATTGTTTTCAGTATTCAATATCTCAGCTTCTCTTCTATTATAACTTAAATACTTTATCATTGTTTTCAGTATTCAATATCTCAGCTTCTCTTCTATTATAACTTAAATACTTTATCATTGTTTTCAGTATTCAATATCTCAGCTTCTCTTCTATTATAACTTAAATACTTTATCATTGTTTTCAGTATTCAATATCTCAGCTTCTCTTCTATTATAACTTAAATACTTTATCATTGTTTTCAGTATTCAATATCTCAGCTTTCTCTTCTATTATAACTTAAATACTTTATCATTGTTTTCAGTATTCAATATCTCAGCTTCTCTTCTATTATAACTTAAATACTTTATCATTGTTTTCAGTATTCAATATCTCAGCTTCCCTTCTATTATAACTTAAATACTTTATCATTGTTTTCAGTATTCAATATCTCAGCTTCTCTTCTATTATAACTTAAATACTTTATCATTGTTTTCAGTATTCAATATCTCAGCTTCTCTTCTATTATAACTTGAATACTTTATCATTGTTTTCAGTATTCACCATCTCAGCTTTTCTTCTATTATAACTTGTATACTTTACAATGTTTTCAGTATTCAATATCTTTCTATTATAACTTGAATACTTTATCATTGTTTTCAGTATTCAATATTTTAACTTCTTTTCTATAATAACATATACTTTACCAGTTTATTTTCAGTATGCAATAGCTCAGCTTGTCTTCTGTTATAATTTATTTAATTTATCTTTATTTTCAGTTTTCATTATCTTGACTTCACTTCTATTATAACTTATATATTTTACGATTGTTTTAAGTAGTCAATATAACAGCTTAGCTTTTATTAAAACCAACATACTTATTAAATATTTTGTATAGTATTCAATATCTCGCCTGTTCTATTATACCGTATATACTTTACCATTATGTTCACATGTCTGATCTGTTTTTGCAAAATATGAATTTAAAGGGAAGAGGTGGAATTGGTTATTCAAAAGAACGTAACAAAACAAATTTGTATTAAAGGATTTGTATCCTTCATAAAACCGTCGTACGGTAAAAAATTAAAAACAAAAGGCTTCAAACGAAACATTTTAGTTGTAAGTGAATTGAAACTACAAAAAAAAAAAAAAAAGACAAACATTGTTTGTCAGACTTCTCGCTTCAGCTCATGCGAATGATTTTAAAGTGTATTTTTTCTTAATTTTGGCTAACACTAGACGATGTTATTTATATTAGAATGGGTATGTGGAAGTCAGAGGGTCTTTTCCCATTTAATTCACACAGATCCTTCCTAAGTTGTATAAAATCGTCTAGTGATTACCAGAATAAGCTATATTTTGATCTCCAACATAATGGTATCTTTCATATTATATTTTGTATCCTTTGAAAGTCAGTTTGTTTAACATAAAGTAGTGGATCAAGGAAAAACAATTATCTTTAAAGAATATCCTGGAGCTTCTTTACTATCGGTGCCGTCCTTTTAACTTTATTCTGGTTACAAGTAGACGATTATATTCAGTTAAAAATATAAAATCTTCCAATAATAGTCAGCAAACAGACTATATAAGGAAGGATCTGAGGGAATTAAAAGGGTAAGGACTATCTCAATCCAGTGAATTGACCCTCTGACTTTATATTCCCTTCTTAATGTCTATACAATCGTAAGATAATACCAAGAAGACAGACTATTATGCAAGGATCTATGGGAATTAAAGGGGTATAGACGATCACAATTAACCCTCCGACTTTCACATACCATTCCAAATGTGAATGAAATCGTCTAATACTAGCCAGAATTATCAGAATACAGCACATACATGTTTATGTCATTGGTTAAGGTGGCAAAAATCTGTGTGTGATAACCCAGGTTCGAATCCCGGTGGATCACAAATAAACTTTAATTGATTTCATTGGGGGTGTTTGGTGTTGTGGTGAAATTAATAAAAATATAGATTACAGGAAGGATCTGTGGGAATTAAAAGGGTAAACACTATTTCAATTGACCCTCTGACCTCAAATACCCTTCCTAATCTGTGTAAAATCATTTAATTACAGCAAGCATAAGCTGTCAATATGAGCCATAATCCTGAAGGGGTTAAGGCAATACATATATTTGTTTTACTTTTCTTTGCAAAATTACATATAATTCAAGTGATAACTGTTTTAGCCCTTTGAGAATTATGACGCGTTTTGACAGTATTGTTTAGCTATTCATAGACAATTCTAAGTAGCTGAGGTAGGCTGTCTACGAATCAAAGGGGTAAATAGTATATCGATTAACTCTTTAGCTCCCAGATGTTCTTCCTGAGCTAAAATCGTCTAATAATAGCCCGAACATACTGTCTAAACACGTCATGACCACCAAACTGTTAACTAAGTCACTGTGAAATGACGAAAAAGCACATGCCATTTAAGGGAATAGTGGTTATTTATAAGGCGTTTTTTTTTTTTTTTAGTTTCCTCGCTAGACCTCCATCAAACTTAAACAAACAATCCCAAGACCCCCTTTCAAGATATATTTGTACATGTTTCGGTAGACAAATGTCCTGGCCGAAGGCCGGTTCCTCCTAAAATTACAAGGATCGCTATCGATTGCCAGGGCAAAAATCGACACCTAAATGGCACAAAAGGTTTGAAAATTGACAAAGAAATGGGGTGAAGGTTTTTAAAATCGCCAAACTAATGAGCCTATCGTCTTAGAATATGAACACTAATGTGGTTAAACATGAGGGGGAAGGAAGTCCAGAGAAGCAACAACTCCCTCTTAACCCCTTACGTCTTCTGACGCATTTTGGCGGTTCATGTTGGCTATCAGTAGACGATTAAAATTTGATTAGGAAGGGTATATTGAAGTCAGGAGGTTAATGGAGTCAGTTTTTACCTTATTAACTCTCACAGACCCTGCCCATGCTGTATTAAATCGTCTAATGATACCCAGAACAAACTGTCAAAGTGAGTCATGATCCTCAAGGGCTTAATTATTTGATACGAATATGGTTAATCTTTTCGATTATTTGGAAAATGGCTTCATATTATCTATCATTATTATTTTCGACATCTGTATGGCTGGTATTATTAACCCTTTCTATACCGGCGAGGTCTTTTTAATTGTATTCTGGCGATGTTTAGACGATTTTGTGCAGCTTAAGCAAGATTTGTGGTAGTAAAAAGGGTTAATTGAGATAGTTCGAAGCTTGTTGATTGCTGGATGCCTTTTTAAACCTGACTATTCTATGCAATTTAAAAAGAATATCTAGGAATCAAATAGGTTAAAATACTATTTCAAATTACTCTTTACCCCCCTTACGTTCTTGCTAAGCTGTAGGAAACCGTCTAATGATAACAATAGTAAAGTGTCAAAACGCGTCATAATCCCTAATAATATTCTAAATATGATGCACACTATACGCTTGTACAGTGTGTCATAATGTATATAACGATCCATACACAGATGGATAGACAATTACGAGAAACGTGCGAGCGCGCGTGTATATTTATATATATATATATATATATATATATATATATATATATACTGTATATGTAATTACTGTATATATATACTGTATATATACAGTATATATACATTATATATATATATATATATATATATATATTATATATACAGTATATACAGTATATATACAGTATATACAGTATATATACAGTATATATATATATATATATATATATATATATATATATATACTGTATATATACAGTACCGTATATTTGTTTTTTGTTTGTTCCTACCGAATTTTCCGTATAGACCAAACCAACATAAAAGGTTGAATTTATGCTATGGGGCAGACGGCCACGAGAACAGTGATAGCCAGAGAGGGAGGGGGGGGGGGGGGGGGGGGGGGAATATTACACTATATTTCACTTTGCTAACGAGGAGATTTGTATATATTTGTTCAACTACATATTTATCGATTATTGTTTTAAGTTTCCTCCCATGACCTCTATCATCCTCAAAAATAATACCTCCAAGACTAATCATTGAGATATATTTCTACATAATTATATCACACAATTATCGTTCGTCAGGAAAAAATAGACACATACATGGCACAAAAGGTCTTAAAATCGCCAAACTAATGGATCGAAGGTCTTAAAATATCTAAAAACAAATTAATGCATGGGATTCAACATGAGGAAGAACGGGCTCCAACATATACAGTTTATTCATTATACGTACGCCAGAAATCACGACATCTATCCTCTGTACCTCAAAAAGGGCTAGAGCAAATGGGCTGTAAATGTCCACACCTATTTCCTGACTGACTCTTCCCAATTGGTAGAAATATTATCACGATTACTTATGTCATGTTTGTAATATAGGGGTTAATATTCAAGATATTTGGCATATATTGGATACTGGGGTGTTCGTGGGTAACCTCAATATTAAGAGGAATAATATTATAAGCGAAGTCGTAAAAATCGGCATTTGTAATTTCATTACTTCAAACGTTTCAACATCAGGATGTCATCATCAGTGATCTAAAAATGATTTTTTTTTAGATCACTGATAATGACACCCTGATGTTGAAACGTTTGAAGTATTGAAATATAGATGGCGCTTTTTACGATTTCGCTTAAAATATTATTCCTCTTTTTGGCTTACATATAGTGAATAAGTTGTAGGCATAATATTATGTAATACGTGAATTGTTATATAATTACCTAAGCATGATTAAGTAGTCATTATTTATTTGTGTAATTAGTTTTTTTGCATATAATGTCATATTGTATTAATACAATATAATACAATATGTATTAATGAATTGTTAATTAATTTCATTAATTATATTTATTTGTAAGGGGTTGCTGATATTACTAATTAATTAGTTATATGAACAAAGTTTGCATATAACTGTGTTGGTGGTGTAATGGTTTAGATGTTTATGTTGCTGGTGTGGTGTCCCGAGTTCGAATCCCGGGAGGACCATAATTATGCTTTCATTAGTTTATTCAAGTACACTGGGATTTGTAATGGATGGTTGACGTTAAGAACGGGGTGTTCTTTAATTAATTAAGAAGCAGTTCACCCCTTGAGGATCATAACGCATTTTGACAGCTTATTCTAGCTATCATTAAACGATTTTATGTAGCTTAGGAAGGATGTGTGGGAGTTAGAAATGTAAAGACTATGTCGATTCAACCCCTGACTTCCATATGCCCTTTTCATCTGAAAAACATTGTCCAATAATAGTCAGATAATATGAAAGAAACATTGTCCAATAATAGTCAGATAATATGAAAGAAACATTGTCCAATAATAGTCAGATAATATGAAAGAAACATTGTCCAATAATAGTCAGATAATATGAAAGAAATGCGTCTTAGATCCTCAAGGGGTTCAAGTGAAAACTATAAAATTAGCCACTTGTTCATCAGTAAAAATCATTGTAGAACCTGCAATAAAACTCACAATCATTGTAGAACCTTCAATAAAACTCACAATCATTGTAGAACCTGCAATAAAACTCACAATCATTGTAGAACCTGCAATAAAACTCACAATCATTGTAGAACCTGCAATAAAACTCACAATCATTGTAGAACCTGCAATAAAACTCACAATCATTGTAGAACCTGCAATAAAACTCACAATCATTGTAGAACCTGCAATAAAACTCACAATAACAACTAATAAATAACAAACAATAACAAGGTTGACCCTGGAAATAACGATCTCTTCTTGTGCACAGAAAACGAGCGACGACCAAGTTATGGTGCCGTTAAGGAAGGCTAAAGAGATTCTCACATCCTCACCGTTGCTGTGTACGATAACCAACACGTACACACATACACACACACACACACGTACACATGGATACACACGCACACACACACATAAGTACAGTTGCCCATATAAGTTCTGATTCTTGTCGTGTTCTTAATTATGAAAGTAAAGTTAGCGTGAATGAATTGCGAGTGTGGTTACTTATAATTGTCAGTTAACTAATTAGATGAGTTATCCACTGCCTAATAGACTACACTCGTAATTGAATCATGATTATTGATTGAATCATCATTAAATTATCATGTATACGATCACAGAGAGGAACAATACTTGTGTTAGCAACTGTATACATGTATACTTCGACACACACACACACACCCTCCCACACACACATAACCATACACACACACACACACACACACATACGTACACATGGATACTCGGACACACACAAACACACACGTACACATGGACACACACACACATCCGTACGTACACATGGGTACATGCACACACACACACACACGCACATAGATACTCAAAAACACACACACACATACGTACACACACACACACACACATAGATACTGGGACACACACATAATATGATCATATAAACGTACATCAATACACAGGAGACACTCTGCATACAAACCTCCAAAAATCAATCCAGATAGTTATAATGGCACACAGAAAGCCATAGGGGATTAGGGACTATGGTATCCGAGTGTAGTACAAAGGAGTACAAAGGAGTACAAAGGAAATCAAGCAACAACAGATCTAGTGACCCTTCTAGGTTGCCTGTCCTCCAAAACACTGAGGATCAAGTGTCCAAACAGTGGTTTAGAGTGAAGGGAACATTGGAAAGGGAATTACTGCCCTGGAACTAATGTCCGTGGCAGGATTAGGAAGTTAGTAGGGGACATATGGGTTAGTAACTGAGGGGGGGATAAAATAAAGTTATTCATTTACAAACGCAGTTAGTCGCGGGTTTGAAGCGAGATATTTGTCTAGGCGGAGTTTAAATGAATCAACGGTGCTGCAGTCTATAACGTTTCGGGGAAGCCCATTCCACAAGTTGACAACTCGATTGAAGAAGAAATTCTTAGATTCGTGTGAGTTAAAAGATTTACCAATAATTTTTGCAACCGTTTCCCCGCGTGTAATTAGATTGGCGATAGTGAAGTACTTACTACAGTTCATATTGTCGATGCCTTTGATGATTTGAACACTTGAATTAAGTCACCTCTTAATCTGCGCTGGGTTAAAGGAAATAGATTTAATTCTCTAAGTCGCTCTTCGTATGGTTTGTTCTTTAGGCTAGGTATCATTTTGGTAACTCTACGTGAACTCGTTCTAGCTTGTTTATATCTTTTTGGTAATAAGGGCACCAGGATTGAACGCAGTATTCCAGAAGAGGGCGGACTAAGGAATTGTAAAGGGTTAGGATAACTTCTTTGGATTTATGCTCAAATGAACTGCCTATAAAGCCAATTATTTTGTTTGCCTTCTTAACAACTTCTGAACATTGTTGACTCGGTTTTAGGTTACTCGATATTGTTACTCCCAGATCGGTTTCTCTGTTTACATTCTTAAGCTGAGTGCCATTCATCGAATAGTTTGCTTTCTCATTTAGGTATACGATATGTAGTACTTTACATTTATCCGCATTGAAACTCATTTGCCAAATTTGGGCCAACATGACAATTTATTTGGATTGTGTTGCATATCGTCAACTTGTTCTTTGAGAGATAACGCTATTTGCAATTTTTGTATCGTCAGCAAATTTTGAGATTGTACAGGTGAGGCCCTCATCTATGTCGTTGATGTAATTAGAAAGAGAATTGGTCCTAGGACCGATCCCTGGGGACCCCCGCTGCTTACATTGGACCTTTTGGAGGCCTTACCGATTCTGACTACTCTTGCTTTCTGTCGCTGTGCCAATTTTCTATCCATTTCAACACACCGTCTTGTATTCCATGCGCTTTTAGTTTTAGCAGTAAACGTTTGTGGGGAACTTTGTCAAAGGCCTTTTGAAAATCAAGGTATATAATATCTACAGCTTTACTCTCATCATAGAGGTTGAGGATATCGTGGAAGAAGTCTAAGATGTTTGTTAAACAGGAACGTTTTTTACGAAAGCCGTGTTGAGTATCTTTAAGTATGTTATTTTCCTCTAAGTGATTTACGCGTCTGTCTCGTATGACCGTTTCTAGCATTTTACATACAACTGAGGTTAAGCTAATTGGACGATAGTACTGGGTAGGGATTTGCTGCCATTTTTGAATATCGGTGTTACGTTGGCTAGCTTCCACTGATCAGGCATAGTTCCAGACTGCAAGGATTTATTGAAAAGTAATGTCAGTGGTTTGGAGATCTCATCCTTAGCTTCCTTCAGAACTCTAGGCGAGATTGTATCAGGTCCAGGCGTTTTATTTACCTTGAATTTATCTAAACACTCAATACTTCTCTCTCTGTAACGGTGATATTGCTTAGAACATCTGAATTATCAATCTGAATCGGCGATGGTGTAGGGATATCACTGAGGTCTTCTGTTGTAAAAACTGATGCAAAGAAGGTATTGAGGGCATTACTCATTTGTACTTCGTCTTTGGTGTATTCTCCATTTTCATCGACTAACGGTCCAACAGTTGAAGTAACTACTTTTTTTCTTTCGATATAACTATAGTATTATTTCGGGTTTGTTTTACTTTGATTCTCAATATGTTACTCTAAGGTCTTTTTACTTTGCTTAGATTACTTTTTTGGCTTTGCGTCGTAGCTCTACAAATTATCACGGTTCTTCGTCATTTTGTGAGGATTTTAAATCTATCATTAGCAAATTTTTTAGCAAGCAGGCAGTATTGAAATATCTTTATTCCCCCATTTGGGCTTTTTATAGAGGCCTGGACGCCGTATTTTCGATGGTATGCAGTCTTGCACTGCTTTTAGGTAAGTGGTTTCGAATAACTTCCAAGATGTATTTATGTCATAATTGTTAATTAAAAAGCTCCAGTCAGTTTCTTTAAACATAGCTCTAAGTTTATGCAAGTTTTCTTTCTTGAAATTTAGGACTTTTTTGAATCTACTTTTTGGTTAGTTACTAGTAAACTTTAAAGTGAAAGTTATCGTACGATGGTCTCTGTTACTGAATTCATAACCAACATTCAAATTCTCTATTAATTCTCTTTTGTTGCAAGTACAATGTCAAGAACGTTATTACCACGGGTCGGCGTTCGAACAAATTGATAAAGCGAACTCTCTTGCAAGGTCGTATACAAGTCATTTCCGGAGTGTGAAGTAAGAGTATTGCCCCTCTTGGTCACAGGTAAATTAAAGTCGCCAAAAATTACGGTATCTTGTGAGTTACTTACATCTGCAATTTGTTCATAAATTTCTCGGTCAGTTTGCACTGATTGAGCTGGAGGTCTGTATATTAATGCAAGTATTATTTTTTGTACCTTATTATTCTTTATTAGCACAAAAGATGCCGTCGACGTTCACAATGTGAGGTTTTGACCAACGACCAGTCCAGGTAGGAGTTAAGGACTTTCTGTTGATATAAAGTTAAAAACGCCAAAAAAACCATCCTCATTTCGGATTTATTCGGCTTGTTCTCAAACATTACATAACCGGGGAAGTGAATACTCTGCTAAAAAGTCTCTAATCTTCTGTATTGAAACAAGATTCATGTTATGCCAAGCACATCATAATTTTCTGTAAATACTAGCTCCTCTAAATACTGAAAATTTATTGGCGTAATGCTACCGAGCGTTTTGGCATAGAAAACCTTTAAATTTGTGTATTTTAGAACTCGCGGAACGCTTCCTTTAATAATATTTTTGGGGTTTCTGTGGTCCGGATCTACATTTATGTTCATGGGCTGTCCTTACGGGTGCACTCGCTGTCCTTCGGTTTTATCGCTGGGGGTCCTCAAGGTTTGGCCGTCTGTTTTTTTTCTGGCGTTGGAGGATTTTAGGTCACTGCTGCTTCTTCGCGGATTGGCGTTTTTTGATCCATGGCTGCGGACTGCTTCGTCTAGCCGAAGATCGACCCCTGCGTGCTGACATAAAAACCCACAGGGTTTAGATGAGTGCCCATCCTTGCAGCGAACAGAGTAAGGCCTTGGTTGTACCGAAGTTTGTCCCAAGAGGTTGATGAATTCAACCTTCTTTCCCTCAGAGCACAAAGTATTTTAGTCGGCTATTTGTGCTGAAGGCCCTTGTCGTAGAATTTATCAGGGTGGGCGTCGATCTTGGGGAGATATGCCTGCATATGATGATATTCCTTGACCTTGTTGTTTGTAGTTGCTGGATCATCTTGCGATATTTTCTTTTCTCTCCATCAACCTGTTAGGGAATCTGGTGCGCATGACGGTCATTTGATACCAGCATGGATCGAACAAAAAAGGGTATTTTCATTTGCATCCTTTGTGGTCAGTACTTCGAAGGCTTCCACAATGTGCGTGCCCAGTCCAGCTCCTGGGATGCAACCATCTTTTTCGTTGATTTTCGTTGTACATGACTAATATCAAGCGACAGTTAATGCTACAGTCGACACCTCTTAAAGAAGCTCATAAACGGTATTGTGCCAGTCTCACTAATTTACTGGTATCGGCTCAATGGTTTAAGGAAGGGGTTTAGTTTGCTCTCTAAACACTCTATCAAACTTAACAAAACACCCACATAGACCCCCCTTCGATATCAATTTCGTATCATTTTCATGCAGAAAAATGTCTCGGCTTCGAAGGCCCAAGAATCCCTCTTCAAATACAGGCTCGCTAAATCGCTCACCAGGCAAAAACAATCGACACCTAAATGGCAACCGAAAGGTTCTTAATATTGGGCAACTAAATGGGGCAAAAAGTCCTGAAAATCGCCCCCAAAACTAAATGGGGCGAATGTCTTGTAATCTCATAGAATAATCATGGGCTCCCACTAGAGGGAGGAGGAGGAGGACTCGAAAAAACAAAACTGCTACCCCTTAAGAGGAGATTTTCACTTAAAGCGAATATTTTTCTACACCATCTTCTCCCTCATGTTTTAGCCCCCTTAATTTTTAGACCTTTTTTAAGACGTCTCTCCCCGTGAGTTTGGCGATTTTTAAGAACTTCCGCCCCAGTTTTAAAGGAAGATTTCTGATTGCCATTTAAGGTCGTTGATTTTCTTCCTGGAGTAGTAATGGGCACAAGCCTGTAATGATAAGAGACACCGGCCGCCTATAAAATGTACAAATTTAACCTTTAAAAGGGGTCTAGAGGGGTGTAATTGTCTAAGCTTGAATGATGGTCTTTAGGGAAAAAAAAAAATATAACGGTACAACCTTCCTTTAACTCACTTATGTACCAGGCGGGACATCATTCTAACTATATTCTAGCAATATTTAGACGATTTTATGCAGTTTAAGAAAGGATATGTGAGGTTAGTAATATTACGAGCTAAGGTAACAATAGTTCGAAGC
This sequence comes from Paralithodes platypus, assembly GCA_032716605.1. Taxonomy (NCBI): domain Eukaryota; kingdom Metazoa; phylum Arthropoda; class Malacostraca; order Decapoda; family Lithodidae; genus Paralithodes; species Paralithodes platypus. The sequence continues at coordinate 476,178 of CM064573.1, forward strand.
CTGGTAATTGGCCTGGAAATATTACTTTTTGGAACCATACTAATCGTTCTTTTTAGTAGCCCCAATCAAGTGTAAAAGGCATGGGTTGCCGGGACAGCAGGAATTAATATATATTAGATAAAAACGCATTATACAATATTTTAAATACATTTGATCAACACACTCCACATAATTGCATACATCTAAACGTAGGCCCACCTATTTAGACAATTATCGTTTGACCCAATAATGAAATATTTGTTATGTTCACACCTGCCAATATGTGTTGGTATATAATAGTATTGTGGTTGTTACTAATTGACTGATTGTTACGTACAACACCATTCACACCCGGCAGCTACACAACAACAGCCACATATTTTATATCACTCGATCACCTCATCTAATATATCGTATATATATCATTACAACTACAACACACACCACAAATATGCACGAAGTACACCACAAAACAACTACACACACAATTATCTACACGATGGCACGACGACAGCTCCACAACCAAACACACACATGCACAACTACCACACACGGACACAGCACAGCTACACACACCACACACGACCTACACGGTTGAGAGTGGCGGCACAGTTGTTCTGCTTGGTCTTCTTTTTTCCTGTTTTCGTCCGTACGCAGCATTGTATATGTATGTTCCACTGAAACGACATATAACATTTACAATTCGCTGGATAGTAATAGGTATATACTATATATATATAGTCTTTAATGACGCGTTTGGGTGTTGTGATATTCAATTTACAATATAAGCCCACAAGCCCACACTATATTGTAAAGTAGGTCCACCATTAACTCTTTTGCTAGGTGATGATTATCCCGGAAATGGGACACATATTGTTGCCTACATTGTGTGTGAACTTAGAGAACACGTATATATGTATAAACGTATATGGTATACGTATATGTATGGCATATTACATATACTCGCGCATGATTACGTATATGTATAAACGGACTCCTCTTTTGAATTTCATATACTGCATTAATACTTAAACAATGTTTGTCTGCATGTTTTTGGCTGTGAATAGTTATGTTACTATCTTTACGCCCTATGCAACACAAAAACATGTAACATCATCCATACATCATGGAATGTCGCTGAAATGACGGGCCTCAAAG